>CM069457.1:15543910-15729677 GCA_035610835.1 Ophiura sarsii | reverse complement strand
TGCATCATTTTTCTGGTAAAATGCAACCCAATTTTTTTCAAGCGACACTAAATATTTAAGTATTGAGTTCAGATATCGATATAGGAAGGATAAAAGATGCCATTTTGTGTGTGTGAGAGCGCTACTTTTGGATTAACTGTAAATACAGGAAAAATGTCTACTTGCCACAAAATGACTGAAATTTCATCATTTTCTGGCAAAAAACGCAACCAAGAATTTTTTTTTAAGCGACACGAAATATTTAGGTATTGAGTTAAACAATTGATATATGAAAGGTAGAATATGCCATTTTTTGTGTGGAAGCGCTACTTTTGGATTAACTGTAAATACTGGCAAATATGCCCACTTAGCGGCCATATTTGCCAGTGCACTGGCAAATTTGCCAGGGCTGGGGAATTCGGCCACCTGCTAGGAATGAACTTTTAAGTAAGCTTATTTTTTTGGGTGGGCGGTTAATTAGTATATATTTTTAAAGTCACCTGAGAAAAAGGGGTGGGCGCTTATTAGGGCATGGGCGCTTAATAGGGATAATACGGTACATGTACAAGTACAATGTATGTATTCAATATGGGCATTGAGAGATCAATAAGATTTCTCAAAAAAAATGGAAAAAGTGTATGTCATGTTTGAAGTCCCAGATTCTGGACCTGTACTGGTATCGTCCGATACTGTTACACCCCAGTATCATTTTATACTGGTACAAAGTCAGTGTTCCAGTACCTGGGGGCATATAAAATGAGAGTAGATTCCCCCTTGCCCCCCCCCCCCCCCCCCCCCCCCCCCCCCCCCCTCCTCCTCTGGGTTATGCCACTGGTGATCAGTCAATGGAGAATTAGCATTTTGTATATCCACACAATTATAGTAATCTTTTTATGGTGAAGCCCATACTGTCTTGATTGTCACCAATGCTTGTTCTTAAATTCTGCATCAGAAATGTTGTAACTATAGTCTATTTGGCCATCATGAGACAGTGACGTAACTGCATACTACTAGTTGCAGCCAATACTTGAGGCGCTGGCGTATACATACGAGCGTTGAAACGAGCATCTGCGTGCATAAAAACTGCGCCTTTTATCTTACGTCACTGTCCAGAGGAAGCCATATAGAGTATAGATGAGGTCACCCACACCTGTAGCATTGCTAAATTTTATCCATTTGCCAAGTGCTACACTCCGGGGGTGGGGGGGGGGGGGGGGCACTCAACTTTTTCTTGGGTAGGGGTGTGCACCCCAGGGTCTCAAATAACGGGGCTACAGAGCTGAACTGAGTGGATTTTATGACGAAAAATAGGGTCTTAGGAACTGATTTTTTTCAATATAATTGGGGGCTTAAGAACTGATGCAGGCTCAAAAAAAATGGGGGGGGGGGGGTCAAAAGAGCTAGCAGCAGAGGGTGTAAAAGGGGGGTCTTCAGCACGGCACATACCTATACCATTTTCTAATGTCAGTGCCCCCCCCCCCCCCCCCCCCACCGGGTGCTACATGTCTTTATTTTACCATCTTCCTCCCTCAGCTGACATTTTGCAATCAATGCTTACAATGCTCAGTCTTAAATGTCCTCTGCATACATTTTATAATTGGATAAAGTTTAGGCCAAACAAAAAATAGGTTTGTCTCAAAGCTTGCGCGCGCATTGGTTTTGAAATGCCAAAATACCGCGTCTGAAATGCAGGAAATTGTAAAATCAATTTTTATTTTCCCTACAAATTTTTATTCAAGTTTTTATCAAAAATATCGGCAGATTTTCCTTTTCTCAAACTTTTACATGACTCAGTTCTTCAAAAAATGCTGCAAAATTGTTTTTTACACAACTACATCACAATATTCATTTCAAATAGAAAAAAACAATATCAGAAAGTGTCAACGGTTGCAAATAGTAAAAGTACACAAATAAAAAAATTGTAAAAAAAAAAGAAAAAGGAAGACAAAATCGCGCGCTTCGCCCGATTTTGAAGCCTTCGCAAGCTTTGAGACAAACCTTTTTTTTTGTTTTGCCTTAATGCTGGTTGAATCTGTATTGAGTTTAAATTAACTTTTATGAATGTAAAGATGTAAGGACCTGCTGCTTATATGCCATGAGGCTTATAGCACAGAAATGTGGGTAATACTTCCTCCCCAGGTAGGCTACTACATGTTTAAAGGGGCATCAAGAGATATGGTAGAGGCAGCGCCCTCAATTACAAAAATATATGATAACAACTGGGATTTGTGTATTTTTACAATTGTATTACATGTATGAACTTACTGAAGGATTAAGAAAAATCAGCCCTCTTTGTACAACAAAACGTTGATCCCAAAAATACTGATCTAGCCGAGATCAGCATTTTCACATGGTTAAAGGTGGTATTCCAACATATTTTTAAAAAACTATTCCAACATATTCAAAACTAAGTTTTGCTGGTGTGTTTTTTAGTAGAAACAACAATAATTGCATATTTTAATGTTCATCTTGAATTCTGAAGTAAATGCAATAAAATTAAAAAAATTCAACATGACATTTGTGTCCCTTTAACATTATTAAGTAATCCTTATTTTCTCATCTTTCTTCTCTCAGGTGACATTACAATAAACACTTTGAATGCTCAATCCTTAATGTCCGCTGCAGACATGCTGCAATTAGATGAGGTCATCCATGCCTGTTGTACCTTTATTGAATCACAACTCCACCCTTCTAACTGCCTTGGCTTCTGGAAATTTGCCAAAGTTTACTCTTGCCACGATCTCATTGCCGCCAGTAAATCTTTCACTCACAGACACTTCCCTCAAGTCGCCAACGAAGAAGAGTTCCTGGAGCTGGACCTGAGCGAGGTTTTAGAGTTGACTCAAAGCGAGATGATCGCAGTGGAAACAGAGTTTGAAGTTTTCACTGCTACTTTGCGATGGGTCCTTCACGATCCGGTACACAGGCGTAAGCAACTAGTGAGGGTGCTAGAACCGATACGGTTTCCAATCGTGAACGCAAAACAGCTCTTTTGCTACATAAGCGAATGTAAGGATCTTAGTTTAAAAGTGGCACTTGGGAAGTTACTGGCAGATTATAATCCGGAACGACAACGAAATAATTCTGCAGCTGCGTCTGGATACAGGCCTCTACCGAAGTCTGTTACACAAAGCTCCTATTACAAGCCAAGAAGATGTGCAATTAAGAATTTAGTTTTGGTTGGAGGCTATAGCAGGCAAAGAGGGGTAGGCTGGAATGATACTGTGTACCTCGAAAGTGTCGACAAGTGTGATTCTTTTAATCAGACTTGGACAAGACTACCTCCAATAGAGATACCTAGGAGTGGACATGGAGTGTGTTTCGTCAATGGTACATTGTACACCATAGGTGGGGAGTGCGATTCCCTTATGAATGACACCATGGAAATGTTAGATCCTGTTGCTAACAAGTGGGTGGCAGCACCATCTCTGTTACAACCTCGTAGCGGTCACTGCGTATGTGTAGTAGATGGAGTGATTTATGTGGTAGGTGGATGGTTTGCATCAGAGATGGCCAAGACTATAGAATGCTTTGACCCAGCGTTAGGAGAATGGTGTGTGTCTGGGGAGATGAATACCTGTCGTAGTCATTTTGGAATTGCTGAATTTGATGGTAAGATAATTGCCCACAAGAGTGCATCCTTTACATCCCTTGCTCTGGATGATGTCACATTTGTTGACATACATGTATGGGCTGGGAAAGTAAACCGACCAGCAGATACATTTGACAACCTCCTTGATTGGGGAAACATATATGATATCATATGTAATTGTTTAAATCTTCCTGTTTGGTGAAGAGAATCTCCCTAATTGTAGGATGCAGATTTTGCCAGCTCTCTGCATCAAACTTATTAGTTCTTAATTAATACACACCTGAGACCTCACCCTATTGTTATTTCACTCCATTATTTTGTACGAATGGAGCGATACAAACAATACCTCTCCATTCGAAAAATCATGAATGGAGAGTTATTGCTAAGAATGGAGATAGAGTTTGTGTTAAGAATGGAGATAGAGTTTGTGTTAAGAATGGAGATAGAGTTTGTGTTAAGAATGGAGATAGAGTTTGTGTTAAGAATTGAGAGTTTTTGTTAAGAATGGAAAGTTAGTGTTAAGAATGGAGAGTACATTATTTTGTACTGACAACGATGTGTGAACAACTAGAACTTGTGGTGTGACAAAGTATTATACATTATCACATCTTCAAAAATCACAAGGACATAGTAAACAAAATTATCTAGGGCCTAGGCCTATTGTTGATACCTTGGATCCCTGGTTAGATCTACGGAAAGGATAATGGCCGAGTATCACACCATTCTGGGAAATAATGACCGAGAGGCGTACATGTAAGTAAAAGATAATGGCCGAGTATCACATTATTCTGGGAAAATAATGACTGAGAGGCGTACATGTAAGTATACCTCAAATAATGCAAAATAACCAAATGATAAACTAAACAAAACTTTTAAAAATTGTGTGAAATATTGACATATTATTTGTATGTCAATATTTCACACAATTTTTAAATGTTTATTTAGTTTCTTATTTGGTTATTTTGTATTATTTGAGGTATACTTATGTACGCCTCTCGGTCAATATTTCCCAGAATGGTGTGATACTCTATACTCTAAGGCCATTATCCTTTACAGAATTGTCATACAATGGCAATACAGTGAGAACCGAACTTCCATCAGTTTAATGGCTTCAAATGTCTTCAAATTTTCTATTTTTTTAAAATCTCTATTTCAATTTTGATATACACACCATTTCAAATTAAAGTTTTAAGTAATCAAATCAGGTTTGATGACTTATCAACCGTCAGTTTGACGATTTCTGGCTGATAACAAAATTTGCTGGATTATTCGGATCACTATGTATTTGAAATGCTCTTAAAACATGCAGAAATCATGATGGTGTCCGTGGCACAAACTAAACATCTTATTATTATTTTCAAACAGGCTTGATCTATATAGCTGGTGGTCTATCAGATTTAGGTACAGAACTGAAGTCCGCCGAATGCTACAACCCCTTCACCAGGGAATGGACCAGTCTTCCAAACATGAGAACCAGGAGAATGCACTGTGGCACAGGGGTTATTGGTGACAACATTTTCGTGGTAGGGGGGTGCAGTGAACGGCTGGATGTGCTTCAGTCTGTTGAGAAATATTCAATTACAGAGGTAGAGTAGATTAAAATAAAATAATAAACTTTGATCAAGATAAAATAAAATATTAAACTTTGATTTGATAAATGAAGACATTGACCAATTATTTTATATTTTGACAAGAAGAACTTGTCCTGTTTTTTGAGACGGGACCTGAATAGTTTAACTCGTAATGAGGCAAATGTCCAAATGGGATTTCACTGTGTATAAGATTTTGTCTTGTCTCAATTTATAGAGTCTGTATGAAAATTGCATAATCATAACATGCAACAAACATGAACTTACAAATCGAGGGCTCAGAAACACAAGGCCTTATCTCCATTTTGACCATTTTGAGAAAAAGACTATTGAAGATTTTTAAACACATTGGGGTGATGGAGATGAGGCCTTGTGATACTGGCTATAACTTTGAAAGGGGTTGTGTTATGGAGATAAGGCTGTGTGTTACTGGAAAGAGAATTTCTATCTGAAAATTTTGATACCAAAATCTCATTTTTGAAAAAATGGAGATGTGTTTCTGAGCACTCATACAAAATCGTTACTTAGTGAAAATAATCAATAGTTTGTTCATAGAAAATGGAATTTCTAGGATAATCACTGCCTGAATATATGTGAGTGCCAGTGTATAAAAAAGTTATCATGTGCAAGGCTGACACTGCTAGGGTTTTAGGGTGAGAGACTGTCATATTGCCCTAGATGGTCTTTGTTTCGGGTATTTCGGTGACAAACGAATTAAGGGTATTTTGGTGACAAATTTGACCCATGTGGCAGTAGCTAATTTGATTGAAAATCACAAATGCGGAACAAGGTCATAATTTAAAGTCAAATTCACTCGAAACATTTTTTCCAACCAAAGACTGAAATCATGAAAATGAAGAGTTAAATTACAATTGGAGGTATATTTTGATTGTCATTTACTCCATTTCGCATTGATTTGTTCACAAAACCAAAATTTAAATGTCCAGAACTTGACAGTTTGCATTTGTTGTTTTGCAACAAGTAATTTTCATGAATCTATAACTTCGCTTGATAACATTGTCATTGGTACCAAAATAGTCCTTAATAATATACATAATTATTAGCATGATAATAATGATGGGCAGATTTGCAATATATATGTTTCAAAAAGAAGGTGTCTTTGGTTAAAAATAAAAGGGCTTTTGGTTACCGTACATAATAAGAAATGGGGTCATTAAATGCATGGGACTGACACTGAAAAAGGAGGGTTTTAACAGCATTACCAATGTGTACATTGAAATGTAAGCTCCTGAATGCATGCATACATGTAGAGTTAAGCGTCGATGTCAAAACGTTAAACTTTACTTCATATTATAGTTACACTTTGCATACTGCAATTTTCTCTACAGAACAAATGGAAGCGCGTTCAACACATGCCGACTCCAAGGGCCTGTGCAGCAGTGACGGCGCTTCATGGTCACCTCTACGTCATGGGAGGGCGCTCTAGGAGTCGAAATAACGTCGCACCAACCACATTGGATAACGTTGAAGTTTATGATCTTGAAACGGATTCCTGGATTGAACTGGGTCCTATGCCGACTGCCAGATGTGAAGCAGCGGTGGCTGTGATATAGATCATGTGTCTATAAGATGGGTGGATGGGGGAGGGTGACACTCTTTGATAGTATTGTAAGCATGATTGGACGGAAATGTGTAATTAGGGATGCTTTTGAAATGTGGCTCAATTATGTACGGTACGTATAGTGTTACAGGGGTCAAGGGATTATAGCGTTAACCCTAACCACTACACCACACGGCAACCACACGGCCAGTACTTGGCTTGCGCGCACACAATTTGTATCTCATGTAGCGCTATATAAACCCTGGGTCTCCGATTTTTGGAAAAAGTGTACTTTAGATCCCAGATATTGGTATACCAGTATCGTTCAATACTGGAACATTAAAGTTGCCAGCATCGGTTGATACTGGTACGATTTTACTGTTCCCGTATCGGGCGATACTGGTACACATGATACCAGTGAGATTTATCCCAGAATTGAACGATACTGGTATATAATTATAAATATCGGCCGATACCGGAACACTGACTTTTACCAGTATTGGACGAAACAGGGTGTTCTAGTATCGGACGACCCTAATGCAGTCCAGAATCTGGGACCCAAATTACACTTTCTCCAGACTTTTAAGTCTGGGAAGCCCTCACCCATGATTAGTAGAGGAAAAATCAGTCTCGGGAGGCCTTATTTTAAAAGTAACCTGACCATAAAAATAAACAGCATGAATTATATATCAAATTAAAGCTACAACCCTCAGGAATCTCACTATGGGGATGCATTTGTTGATATAGGGGGTGCATCTATGAGTTTTTGGGGCGTTT
Source organism: Ophiura sarsii (assembly GCA_035610835.1). Lineage (NCBI taxonomy): Eukaryota > Metazoa > Echinodermata > Ophiuroidea > Amphilepidida > Ophiuridae > Ophiura > Ophiura sarsii. The sequence goes on along the minus strand of CM069457.1, from coordinate 15,722,179 downwards.
CCATGGCAACCATCAAATAAATTAATAGCATTTAAAAAAATCGCGTACATTTCTAAAATCATTTTTTATCAATATAAAACCATACAAAGTACCTTTTCCTTCATGAACTTAACTTATGAGTATTAACCTTTTCTGAAAATGATAAATAAATGTTCTTTTGATTATTATTTTTGTTACCATGGCAACCAAAAACCTTTTTTTGGTTATTTTTAATAGAAATTTAAGATTTTCAAATTTGGTCGTTTATTATATTTCTGAAAGTTTTTGGTCTTTTATCTTTTAGTGTTACTAATCACCGAAAGCAAATGTTTTTTTGCTATAAAATACCCTTTTTTACCAAAATAGCCCCTTTTCCACGATTTTACACATTTTAAAACAAAAATGCCAATTTCCCAATTTTTCATCAACAAAATATGAAATGCTCAATTTACTGTTGTTCATCTAGTAAACATCAAATTACGCCAATCAAATCACAGGCAAAGAAAATATTACAGAAATTTGGTTTCAAATTTGTATGTCTTACCACAGGAATTTGGTTTTTAGTTTGTTCATATCTCATGATATAAGCTTTTCTACAGGGTAAGGCCAATGTGTAAAAATCTCGACCAAAAATCGTAATGGCTCATGTTCAAATTGCCTTAGAAGTACCTTACCATGGAAAAAACAGTGCAAATAGCACATCAAATTAAAGCTACAACTGTCAAAAATCTTACTCTGGGCTATGCACAGGTCATATGTGGGGGCGTGCCTCCGTTTTAGGGTCGTGTCCATGGTAACCTTAAAAATTTAATAACAATGTTTGGGAAAATCAAGAACAAATTTCAAATCAATTTTAGTTACCATTTACTATTTCAGATCAAATTTTCCTCTACATATATTACTAATAGTTATTTAATTGTTCTTAAAATTGCAAGCATATGATCTTTAGTTATTTATTTTTGTTACCATGGCAACCAAAATTCCAATTTTAGTCAATACAACCGAATTGTTCTTGTTTTACGATGATTTAATCATTTTACATAAATCAGAATAAAATATTTGGACTTTTATTATTATTAACTAAATAATTAAAATGGTTTTCATCTAGAATATTCAAATGTGACCAAAAATGGCACTTTTTTTAATGATTTTACCCCAATTTTTATCAAAAAGTGCCAATCTAAAAAAAAAATCAAAGAAAAATATGAAATGCTTATTTGTAGATGTGCTATCATATGAAACTTAAAATTAGTCAATTTTATCAATACCAGACAAAATAATCATGGAATAAATGTATAAATTGCATAGCAGGCCATATAAAGATGGTCATTATTTCATCGAAATCTTGAGAAATAAGCACTTATACACTATTTTGTCATTCTGGTGAACTGGGAGTATCAAATTATACTTGGGGTTATTCAAATCTCATTTTAGGTACCTTATCATGAAAAACAGCACAAATGACACATCATATGAAAGCTACATTATGTACACCTCTCGGGATTATTACCAAGGGGTGCACAGTTACATAGGGCATGAAGCTGGGGAGAATCTATGAGTACCGTATTTGACCAGTTTACGTGGCAATGGCAAAACGAATGGAATTTTGCAGGGGTCCAGGTGTTCAAGATCAAGTTATCATAACCACAAGGGAGTGATTTATGGCCTTAAGACAAGTGATCATGCTACATTCAAGAATCCAGAGTTATCATTTTACAACAATGTATCATTAATAATAACCTAATCAATCATGTTATGATCCGAGTGATCATTTCATGACCCCAAGTGAACATTTTATGTCCCCAGTGATCAATCATGATCCTAAGTGATCATATCATGACCCCAAGTGATCATATCATGACCCCCAAGTGATCATAATTATATTGACCCCCAGTGATCATTTATGACCCAAGTGATTATTTCATGTCCCAAGTAATCAATTTATGTCCCCAAGTGACTCTTTTATGTCCCCAAGTATTCGTTTCATGACCCCAAGTGATCATTTATTGAACTGATTGGTCATTTTATATCATTTAACAACACCAAATGATCATTTCATGACCCCAGTGACCAGTTCATGACCTTAAGTGACTTTAAAAAATGACCCGATGTGATCATATAGTTAATTTGCTGACCCGAACAAACCATCAAAGTGATCATGTTGACGTCAAACAATGACCAAAAGTAATCAATAAATTACCTCAAGTGGTAGTTAAATGCCCCGAAGAGTAATGACCCAAAACGATAATTTAATGATCCAACAGGATATCATTTAACGACCCCAACTGATCATTTCATGACCCCAAATGATCATTTCACGACCCCAAGTTATCATTTCATGACCCTCATCATCATTATTGGTCGTCCGTGGACGAAATGGAGGAAGCATTCGCAACATACTGGGCCCAGACTTTCCTGTCGTTCATGAGTTGGCGGATCTCTGGTGGATCTAAACCCATATCTTTCTTGACGGTATCAGGATACTGGAAGGGTCTTCTGCCTCTGTTAGCTTTCCCACCAGGAGAAGTCCAGAATTGTTGGTTGTTCGCATGCAGTTGCCAGCGAAACATAAACGGTGCTGTCTGACTATTATGTTATAAGCATGATAAGGGGATATCGCCATATACCAGGCTGTTTGGGATGTGATCCCTCCAACTGACGTTAAATATTCATGTAACAGTTGAGTATAGCATCCGTTGATTCGGTCTTCAATTTTCCTGCAGATGGTCCATGTTTCAGAGCCGTACAACAAAATGCTTTCTACGCAGGCTTTGAAAAATGTGATTTTGTTGTACTCTTGAGATCTGACATCCAGATCTTCTGCAGTTTAATGCAGGCAACCCATGTTTGTGCTTTCCTGTATTTGAATTCCTGAGATGTGTCTAGAACATAGGCCCCCAAGTATTTGAAATTGGAGACGTTTTCCAGCTCTACTCCTTGATGGTCTTTACACTGGCTGATAGGGATAGGAATAATGGCACTCACTGACCACTGATGACTAGGCATTTTATGGTGAATCAGTGCTCTGTAGCAGATTTCCAGTAGGTGAGATCGGAATTGCTTTGACTTCACAAGAAGAATGTTGTCTAGTCGAATATGGCCCCTCCTAGTTTAGCTTGATTGAGAGCAGACGCCAGTTCATCTAAGGCGAATTCATTGGTATTGATTGGTAGAGTGCCTTCCTCTACTGGTGTAATGTCAAAGACAGTGTCTGGAACAGATAGTGGTTTTGAAAGTGGTGCAGCCAGGTTGTGATCCTCTCAGCTGGTGGGCCTGCTAATATTGCTGGTTTTCTTACTTTCCTCCCAGTAATTTTATTGATGACTCTCTATGCTTTCGTGTGTTTGTTGGAATGGGATACAAGCTACATTTGGGAGATCTTCTCATTTAGCAAGTTTTCCTCTTCTGAGAGATGCTTTCTTGAGCTCGTGATGGGGTTGAATAGTAGCATCACCCTGATCAATTGCATTTTGAAGTCTACTCCTTGCCGCTCATGAACCTAAGTGACTTTAAAATGACCTGATGTGATCATAGTTAATTTATTGACCCGAACAAACCATCAAATAAACTGAAGCGATTATGTTTACGTCAAACAATGACCAAAAGCAATCAATAAATGACCTCAAGTGGTAGTTTAATGCCCCGAAGTGGTCCAAGTGATCATTCAATTACCACCAAATAATCATTTCACGACCCCAAGTGATCATTTCATGACCCCAAGTGACTTTAAAATGTCCTGATGTGATCATAGATATGATCATGTTGACGTCAAACAATGACCAAAGGGATCCATTTATTGAACTGAATTGCCATTTAATAACACCAGGATATCATTTAACGACCCCAAATCATCATTGACCCCAAGAGACCATTTCATGACCCCAAGAGACCATTTCATGACCTCAAGAGACCATTTCATGACCACAAGTGACCATTCCATGACCCAAAGTGACTTTAACATGTGATCATAGTTAATTTACTGAAGTGATCGTGTTGACGTCAAACAATGACCAAAAGTAACCAATAAATGACCCAAGTTTTAGTTTAATGCCCTTATCATGCTTATTGGTAGAGTAATGACTCATATTGGTGTGACCCAAATGGTGTTTTAATAATCACAGGATATAATTTAACGTCCCCAAGCAATCATTTCAAGACCCAAGTGATAAGATCCCAAGTGGTCATGTAACAATCCAGGTATTCCTTTAATTTCCCTATGTACATGTAAATATAACATGACTTAAAGAATGATCTAAGCGATTATTTAATCACTGGAGTGACCCGAAAGGTCAATTAATAACCCCAGGGGATCATTTAATGACGCCAAGTGACTATTCATTGATCCAATGTGATATGACTCAAAGAAACCATTTAATGATCCAACGTGATAGTGTGAACGGGAGGGGGGGGGGGGGGGGGGGTCAAAAAGTGTTGATATACCAAAAATGAAATTATCCAGCCCCCCCCCCCCAAAAAAAGTATTTGTGAACGGTCCCTAATAGGTTTACTTTAATCCAATGACCATTTTAAAGCAGAGTTTGTATTACTACGGTAGTAACCAATCCCCCAGAACCATGAAGAAAAATGTGTTTACAAAGGCTTCGTGCTCTTGAAGTTATGCAATTATCAATTGCAACCACGGCCCCTGGGTACTCAGGGATGGCCGGGACTTTGTCATCATGTTTGTTGGGGATTTGACCCCGGGGTGCTCAGTGGTCATTACAAGGGGGGTATCATGCGCGTCCAAGGACTTTCAAAAAGTACTCTAAATACGTAATCGTGTTAATGTGAAAAAGCACCCCCTAAACAAGTATGGCACAGTATTTTACATACCCTAAGCAAGTAATATCACTATTTCCCATACCCTAAACAAGTACTCAAAATATTTTGATACCCTAAACAAGTACTCAAATATTTTGATACCCTAAGTAAGTAATTTGTATAATTTAAACCTCTTACCACGTATGACACATATCTAACCCTTTTCCCCTTCCCTTATAACATGAATAAGCTATAAGTATTATGGAACAAAAATACTGAGCTGATTTATCAGATCACTTGCGAAGGATACAATTTGAGAAATATATCTTGCCCATGCATCATGGCTATTTATAATCCTCATGGAGCAAATAAGGACCCTAAATACGAAAGCCAATCATTTAAAAAGTATACCCTTTTTCTTAATTTGGCTCGTTTTGATACCCTATTCACGTTACGTACGTAACGCGCCCAGCTTGAAATACTACCCTAATTACGTGATTTCTTGGACACGCATGATACCCCTCTTGTAATGACCACTGAGCACCCCGGGGATTTGACTCAAAATGTGTCCCCGCAGGGCCGGGCGGATGCGTGGACTTGTTGTATCAATTTATGTCGGTCCACGCGTTTTGAACTCGCCACCGCCCCCCCCCCCCCCCCCAAAAAAAAAGGTGGCGTCGTTGCGCTTTTCTGAATCGTGTTCTGCTCAAATCACGATAACTAATGCAAAAGGATATTGTCATGGTTTTGGTCTCATTTGAAAGCTAAATAATTGCATTACATAACTTCTTAAATGGGGGAGATGTGGTTGATTGAGTTGGGAAGTGGCGTGGGGGGGGGGGGGAGATGCACATAAACTCTCTGGGAAAAAAGTGTGTGCCAAGCGGTGCCTTTCCTTATGGATAAGTCGCATGATCGGCTTTTCCCCAATTCGCTACACAGTAAACGCAAATATTAACCCCAATTTATATAAATTACTCTAACAAAAAAAAAATTCTCGCAAAAGTAGGGTCTATAGATTTTTGGGCAATTCAAAAATGCAGTTTAAATCAGTGTAGGGGTAGGGGGCATAGTGAACAAAATATAAGGTAAACTCTAAAAAAATATTTAAACTTGTTGGGGCACTTTCATTAGCCTGTACTATACTGTATGTTATAATTAACCAGCGGCAGTAACCCATGGCAATCCTATAGAGGTGCTTGTTAGTAATTTCATGAGGAATTCAAAAATGCAAAGAACATTATGTCATGGGTAGATATAAGAATTACATGGATGTCAAATAAATATAAGATTTAAAAAAAAAAATCAAACATTGTGAATCATACATTTTACCAAAAGCAATTGCGTTTAGGTAAACACTATGTCCAAGTTAGACAGGTGTTTAGCTTCAAACCGTGTTTAACTACGTACAAAAATACAGATGCCAAACCTTCATAATATTTTCAATCATGAGCATCAATGATTAACGCCTATTTACTATCATGGATCGGACTATCAACTACTGAAGATACGCGACCCGATGTGATCGCGTACGGGATGGGGATTTCACTCGCGAAGTGCAAAAAAGGTGTTTAAATAACACTTACCTGCTTACCACGCGGCAATTAGTTTTACCATATTATACACTAAACAGATTTTTGAGAAACCTTTCCCAACTTTTAAAGTTGATCTTAAGAATTAGGAACCAATACTAGGCAAGTGTGTACGTATTTGAATGCACTTCTCATAATGATTCCAAATAATATGGTGACGGCATTAAATAATCTTGACATTTTTTAAACATTTTGTGAAGTTTAAGAACTGTCGTCTGCAGACGACTTCCACGTGGAAAGTGTTCAGATTATTTGAAATAAACAACGTTATTTCTCGTCTGTTATTCTACGGTTGGTTACCTTCAAAAATATTTATGATTCTTTATTTTTAAATCAATTAAAAGTAATGTAATCGGGTCGATAATATGTTATGAGAGGAATCATCAAAACAAAATCCTTTTGACTGAATAGAAAAATATATTCTGACCTTCAGTGGAAATCGGAACAAAATCTGGGATCGAAGGTCACAGGGAACTTATCATACACAAGATACATTGAGTGATCTGTGAAACTACTCCCAATGATATCGGGCCCTATGCCTTGAATTGAAGAAGTCTTGTAAAACATAAAACGGTTCAAAATTATCTAACCATTAAATTCAAGGCAATTATATTGTAAAACAATCAAACGTGTAACATGCTTTATTCCAATTGAATGCTGATTTTGCGAATTTAAATGCCAATTGGTGTAAATGACAATTTGATTTAGCTCGAATCACAATATCAAGTCCACTATACTTCCAAACAGATTGATGCTTTTACCAAATCGGCCGCGCATTCGTTAACATGGCAGCGTATAGGCCCTAAACAGATTTGAATCTCAATAAATTTAATTGATTTTGCATGTATCAATTTAAATTCTTTTAAATGAAATTGACTGCTTGTTTTGCAAAAAAGATACCCAATAGGCCTACACGTCGATAGCAAGATGCTAAGATTTCTCGCGAAATTGAATACCCATAATACAAATTGAACTTAACAAAGTGCGAAATTCGCCGGGAAAACCTATATTAAAGGCATATTATATGATCTTTTCCAGGGAGCTCATGATTTTTGTTGTTGAAAAAGTAGATTTTCTTGCAGATTTACATTTCTGATCATAAATCATACATACATTCCAAGTTAGAGAGCAATGCGGTTCCTAATTACCTCAAAATCATGGTTTTAGAGTGAATTTAGACTAGAGTCAAATCAGTTTATTTTCACTCTAAAACCATGATTTTAAAGTAATAAGAATCGTATTGATTCATGTAACTTGGAATGAATGTACGATTTATGATCAGAAAATGTAAATCTGCTTTCAATTTGTTGTCAATGTTGAGGGCGTTCCCTGAAAATATCACATAAATTATACCTTTAACATACGAGGGGTATCAAAAAGTTCTTGAATTAAAACATTATGGTGCAATAAATGGTCTCATGAGTATAATGTTTACTGATACTTGTGGGACGCCTTCCAGAAGAATATTAGGCTTATTTTAATATTAGGCTAAATGTTGTCATTTGTCACTCATAGGTAACGATTTATCTCTGTAAATGACAACATTTATAAGCCTCATACTCATTTGGAATGCGTCACACAAGGATAAGTTATTGGGCCATTTAATTAACCATGTACATAGCACCGTTACAAGACGTCATTACTTTACATGGCCTTGGCATCTAGTCAGGCCTTGAAATAAGATATGAAAAGGGCAGGCAATTTAAGGCAATTTGAAAGGGAAACAATTCCAATTCCAGCTGCAATAAAACGAAAATATTACTTCTAAAACATGACACCATTTTTGCCCTACATTTGCAGCGAAAGAATTGAACAGCTCAAATCATTCATTATATCCTACATATTGTCTGTGACAGCAACAACAAATGTAAATAATAAAATATATGTTTTACTGTTTTGAGAAAAAAATAGTGTTTTTGTGTGATTTCTTCTTGCAAATGTTTTCTCCACATTAACTTTGAGTTACATTTAAGTTCCCTGCTTTGGTTACAACATTTCTGTAAACTCTTGAGCTGAGTGAGGTCTTGCTTGCATTGATTATAATCTTGAACCATGGTAGCTGAAAGGTTCGTCAATTTTTGTTTTTGATGCAATTAACAAGTCCCGGGTCCTAACTGTGCATGCATTGTACTAGGAGAATGGGGTCCACATCTATTGACCTATCTGGGGTCTTGAACTTCACTAAACGGCTATGAAAGTAATAATTAATAAATACGGAAGGGATTCAGATTGTAACAATACTATTATTAAAAGTAATAAAATATTTGATACGTTTGGGTCTGAAACAAAGAGTTTGTAATATGATTAACATGACACACTAGATCAATTAAAACATTGATGAATGCACATAGTCTATTATAGTCTCCTCCAATGATCACTTTATACTGTGAGCACTTCTGTTGTATCAAACACATGACACAAAATGTTGCTGCAATAGTCCATATTTTCGCGACATGCATACTGAACCACACATACATGGGATTATAAATGTACCCTTAGCGAAAAAAAATGTTATGCTCCTTACGACTCTTCCATTATAAATGATAACTTATTTCCAATTTGATAGGCCAAGAATGATGATATTTTTAGTGATGTTAATATTCATTTCAATTATAATTAACCCAAACCACACAAGTACAAGCTATGTTTATTGTGTGGAAATCAAGAGAGGGGGACATAAAATTACCCCCAATCATCTACGCAAATCCCCAGCTAACCACTCAATTAACCTATCCTACGCTCTCCTGAGCACGATTTTCAGTTTTGTAGATAACGTCAAACTGAATCCAATCTTGTGCCTCGCGCGTAAACAATATTTCCTGCCATAGTGAATCAAACATTCCAGGAACGTCAGGGTATTTTAACCATAACCAATCACCTAGTTTTTTTTATAGAAATCAGAGCGTCCCAATTCTCCCAACTGACCCTCTGTTCACCCCCCCCCCCCCCCCCCCCCCACCCCCACTTCCTTAACCTCACAACTAACTTGCGAACGCTCACCAGGACAGCAATTTCAAACACCATCACCATGATCACATATTCCAGGAATGTTAGGGTATTATTAGCAATTGTGTATCCATATACGTAATGCTAATCTTGAGCTACTTCTTCGTCAATACCACTTGGAATGCCTTAACTTTTTACATAAAAACTTATTGCATAGTCCTTTTCATTCTTTGCTTGTGTAAATTGCACTCTTACAACATAATTTTCCCCATTTGCTAATAGCACCACAGACAACAAACAACTACACTAAAGCTATTCCAATAAAATACAACATATGCAACTTTGAATAGAGTGAAACAGCTAGCAGATCTGATAGATTTCACTTTTAGTCAGACTAATTTCGAAGATATAGAATATCTTGGACATCTGCCAACAGGGGTCTTTCAATCAAACAGGCAAAGATGGTAATAGTGAGGACATGATCTTTATAAACCCATCTTTATTAATACCGCCGCTTCTTTTTGACTAACCCTGTATAATAATAAAATACAAGGGAATCAATAAATTCAACCTCTACACCCCAAAAATATACTCCACTTCTTTCAATGGCAATTGAAATCTGTCTAACCTATTTTTTACTACTAAATTATTAAATGACTTTGCCGATGCGGGTTACATAACAATATGCAAGATTATATTAGGCAACTGTTTCCCACCATGTTTCACTAAACATAATCACAATAATCAGCAAATGAATGTAATTATTCACATCAATAATGGTTTCTTAGGACAGTGGTAATAGATCAGTCACACTTACCTCCTACAGACAATGTCGTCTAGACCTAGACATCCCTTCATTTGCAAATGGCTACTTTAACCAACCTCTACAACCTATTCACCTTACTTATCTCTCTAAACTTCAACAACCATTAACAGCAACTATATCGGCGACTCATGGTTCCGGTTGGATCCAAAACATGCCTACACATATCCAAACTATAATCAATGCCAACCACCATAATCACCAAATAGGAGAACCGCCCCATACGAAAACCGCCACATACGAAAACCGCCACATACGAAAACCGCTACACCCGAGAACCGCTCTAGTTTTAAGTTTCACTTGATAACACATCTACAAATAAGCATTTCATATTTTTCTTTGATTTTTTTTTTAATTGGCACTTTTTCATAAAAATTAGGGTTAAATCATTAAAAAAAGTGCCAATTTTGGTCACATTTAAATATTCTAGATGAAAACCATTTTAATTATTTAGTTAATAATAATAAAAGTCCAAATATTTTATTCTGATTTATGTAAAATGATTAAATCATCATAAAACAAGAACAATTCGGTTGTATTGACTAAAATTGGAATTTTGGTTGCCATGGTAACAAAAATAAATAACAAAAGATTATATGCTTGCAATTTTTAGAACAATTAAATAACTATTAGTAATATATGTAGAGGAAAATTATCTGAAATAGTAAATGGTAACTAAAATTGATTTGAAATTTGCTCTTGATTTTCCCAAACATTGTTATTAAATTTTTAAGGTTACCATGGAAACGATCCTAAAACGGAGGCATGCCCCCACATATGACCTGTGCATAGCCCAGAGTAAGATTTTTGACAGTTGTAGCTTTAATTTGATGTGCTATTTGCACTGTTTTTTCCATGGTATGGTACTTCTAAGGCAATTTGAACATGAGCCATTACAATTTTTGGTCGAAATTTTTACACATTGGCGTTATACTGTAGAAATGCTTATATCATGAGATATGAACAAACTAAAAACCAAATTCCTGTGGTAAGACATACAAATTTGAAACCAAATTTCTGTAATATTTTCTTTGCCTGTGATTTGATTGGCGTAATTTGATGTTTACTAGATAAACAACAGTAAATTGAGCATTTCATATTTTGTTGATGAAAAATTGGAAATTGGCATTTTTGTTTAAAAATGTGTAAAATCGTGGAAAAAGGGCTATTTTGGTAAAAAAAGGTATTTTATAGCAAAAAAACATTTGCTTTCGGTGATTAGTAACACTTAAAGATAAAAGACCAAAAACTTTCAGAAATATAATAAACGACCTAATTTGAAAATCTTAAATTTCTATTAAAAATAACCAAAAAAAGGTTTTTGGTTGCCATGGTAACAAAAATAATAATCAAAAGAACATTTATTTATCATTTTCAGAAAAGGTTAATACTTATAAGTTAAGATCATGAAGGAAAAGGTACTTTGTATGGTTTTATATTGATAAAAAATGATTTTAGAAATGTACGCGATTTTTTTAAATGCTATTAATTTATTTGATGGTTGCCATGGAAACGGCCCAAAAACTCATAGATGCACCCCCTATATCAACAAATGCATCCCCATAGTGAGATTCCTGAGGGTTGTAGCTTTAATTTGATATATAATTCATGCTGTTTATTTTTATGGTCAGGTTCCAAAAATATATTGGCCAAATTTTCCTCTACTAGATGTACCTCGCCTGTCACACCGGCGGCCCGGGTTCAATACCTGGGGTCAGCTGACATAATTTTAAAAGTTTTTTATTTAACCCCTTCCCCCTGTTCTTCGTTCCATCCCCCGTACCACATTTCTAGGGTTAGGGTTGATGGTTCAATTTTTGGAGAAAGCATGTGAAAATGTGGTGGTCTGTATTGTTAAAGGTAGATGACCCGATCACATTTTCGTAACACAGAATTATTTCAAACATACGGAGATTTTCATATCATATGAAAGCTCGTATTTTTCTCATCATCATACTGAAATTTGACGGCCTAAATCGGTATAATTACGGAGAAATCGATGAAATAACGTCGAATTACCGCGAATGGTGGTAACCACCGATGTAGTTTGTGTACTACTCAATGGGTACAGTTCACATCATCTTGTGCGTCTAAAATAAGAACCATTAGAGCTATGCAACTCAAACTTTGGAACACGACTTTTTAAAGGATGACCTTTCATGTAGAATAGAAAACTTCAAGTTGAAAATCGGAACATCTACCTTTAATTGTGAATAAATATTTAGTCATTTCTAAACAACTTGTGCATTTTTAATACGGTAAATTCAGTCTTTTCGAAACAACTTTTTTTTCTGGAAGCTATACAATATGCTAAGTATTACCAATAACTGTCTTTTCTAAACATCCTAAAAACCTTAATATTCTGAAATGTCTCCATTATTTCTGTGGGTCAATGTGTAATTCATTTAATTATTTAGCTTGAATTGGCCATCAATGAGCGAAAAAATATTGGGCCTGTAGAATAGGGGTTTTTCCCCTAGAATATGGTGAAACTACATTGTGTGCCTTTAATTTGTTTTATATAAGGCCAAGTAAAAAAATAAACCTGTTACTCGTCCGGACTTTTAAAAAAGTTGGTGAGGGAGGCCCTTATTATTTGTTATTTGTCACAAATTTGTTATTAAATTTTGTGCTAAGTTCCCATTGCCTGTCCCATTGTTGGAGGTTTGTCGTCAATCATAAAAACGGGGAGGCCCTTATTATATGTTGTTTTTTCCTCATTGCTCTACTCCTACGCACTTCCTATCATCTCTTTTATCACAACAATTGATGAAACAAAGTTAAACAGGAAATAAGACAAATAAGAAAAATATTTGACAATCTCAAAAAATTGGTGAGGGCGGGGACGAGTAACACGTTTATATTTTACTTGGCCTAATATTTATTCAAAGATAAGTACAAGTAGATATTGCATGCTTGGGGAATGGTTATGCTGATGATTGTTTGTTAGTAGACAAAGGCTATATGAACATAAATACTGGAGTAATATGCTATAAAACTAGTCTTCCTTGCAAAATAGCAGCAGTGTATATAGCCTATGTGAAATAGTTGCACTGCGGTAGTGTACATAGGCACGTCATTTCTTTTTATTTCAACATTTTATGAGCTACATGTACATGTACCGCATGTGTCTTAAAAGATCAGAATTTTGTGTAGCAATTACATTGGAAATGTGTATTCCATGTCTTCCAGTAAAATATCATGAACACATCAAACTAAAATTAGCATTTAATGTATCACCTGCTGAGAATGTTTGCAATTTGCTATAGAAAACAAAAGGCCAATGAATTAAATGCGTATGCTGCTTCCCTTAGCCCCCAAACCCTAATCGCTATAGGGCTCTACCTAGTACAAAAGTGATGCAGCTGTGTTGTTTTTAATCACATTTTTTGTCCACTTTTCTGGCCGTTTTGTGGTCAAATCTCCATTTTCCCTGTGATGTAAAAAATGCACCAATAAATCCATAAATGACCTAAACAAAGAGAAGGGAAGAGAGAATATCGTCAGCCTGCTTCTATAATTGCCTAACTCATTTTTTCTAGTTCTTAGAAAACAACAAAAGTATGGAACCTGCTACCTGTGTACCTGTTACTCATTTTGCATTATTGAATGGATGGCTATTCATTATGTGGAATGTTGATTGTATTGTTGATGCCTCAATTGGCGTGCATGGATTTGTCAATGCAAATTCAATAATGCAAAATGAGTAACATGTTGGAGTGGTCTGGTGGCCCTTTTGCAACAAAACTCTTCATTTATCAACACTTTTGATTGGTCAATGACTTAGGTATTATAACAGCATTTGCATAATGTAATGAAGTCATGATTTATGCAAAAAACCTCAATTTTGCTGAAAAGTGAGTTAGGCAATTATCGAAGCAGGCTGACGATATACCTGGTTGTGAATTTCATTTGCTTATTAACCTATGCGCCTGGGAGGCTGAGACAGGCTTTATTTCTTGCCTGAGATAGTTCAATTTCTGTTTAAGAAAAACATCAAACTGTGGTGAATGCATTGTTAATTACCACTTTGCATATCCACCAATCATTGACAGATGCCATCCGGCCAAGTACTATTCTGAAGGCGTCTAAGTATTAGATTTAAAGGTAGATGACCCGATCACATTTTCGTAACACAGAATTATTTCAAACATACGGAGATTTTCATATCATATGAAAGCTCGTATTTTTCTCATCATCATACTGAAATTTGACGGCCTAAATTACGGTATAATTACGGAGAAATCGATGAAATAACGTCGAATTACCGCGAATGGTGGTAACCACCGATATAGTTTGTGTACTACTCAATGGGTACAGTTCACAGCATCTTGTGCGTCTGAAATAAGAACCATTAGAGCTATGCAACTCAAACTTTGAACACGACTTTTTTAAGGATGACCTTTCATGTAGAATAGAATGTAGAATAGAAAACGTCAAGTGAAAATCGGAACATCTACCTTTAATCTCAAAAGTGTACCTATCATAATATAATTTTATTTAAAACAAGTATTTCTCCCATTTAAGGATTAAGTCTCAGAATAATGGGACCAGCCAAGATGAGAGTATTTAATATATGCTTCTTTAATGTAATATTCAGTACTTTTTGTATGTATAGAAATAATATTTTAAGGGGGTGACAAGATAATGTTAACAAAATAATAGAACGAGTGGCTAATAAAGGCAGAAACTCCTACATTTAGTGAGGGGGGGGGGCATTAGTCAACTGTCATGTTGTAAGTATGGGTGACCAAAGACATTCCCTAAATATGTTAGTCCTCTGAAGCCAAAAATCACCATAACATTTTGAAAAAAGTACCCTTTTTCTATAATATGGTCGATTTTGGACCCTTTTTTCGTCACGCTTACCGTAATTTCAGTTTAATAGTCGACTCCCCCTCCCCCGGAAATTGAGTTAAATTAAGGTAAATGCTTTGTAGTGGGTATTTTTAATTAGGGAAATCTCAAATGATGCCTAATATGACTAATTGCACTCGCTAATTATCGTTTCTACCTTAAATCATGAAGAGAAAGACTGAAATAGCAGTATTAAGCTGGGGCTTAAAGAAACAGGCATCTCTAATGATCTATAACACAGGACTATTGGCGCTCGCTAATTGTTGTTTCTACCTGTTTAATCATGAAGATAAAAACTGAAATAGTACAATAGTAAGAAACCGGGTGCTTGAAGAAACAGGAATTTCTAGTTAGCTCTATAGGACAGTGAACTACTTCATTCATGTGTCACTATTTCAGCCATGTGTTACTATTTCAGCCCATCTTTGAATGAATTTATCAGGTTTGCAGGAACAATTGATTAGGATTTTCATTTTTCAAAACCAAACTAATTTTATAGTTTCGTGTGTTATAGTCTATTCACAATTCATCAGAATGATTGTCGTAGCAGAGCCTTCAACTGGAAGCAGCACAGGTCAGAAGAGGTCATTCTGATGAGGTGTAAGACTATAACACACGAAACTGTCAATCGTGTTCAGAAGAAAAAATGGGTTTGAAACATGAAAACCCTAGTAACTATTTCAGTACGCTTTAAAGAATAAATATATTGTACATCAAAATATTTGTAACGTCATACTGAACCATATTGAACAAGTGCAATTGTATTTTCCTTACGTATATGAAATAAAATGTATCAATTACTGGAGAAAATGTCCACAGTTGTGGAAAATAATAGTTGGCACACTTGATACAATTTAATACAACTATCCCTGTGCTCACAATAGAGAACCGACTTGGGACATAGCACTCTTTAATAGCACGCAATGGTATCTCCCTCTCTCTCATCCCCCCCCATCAATCAATGTTGAGAGAGCTGCCAAAGCTTCTGATGACATGTGGCTCGGATCAACATTGCCTCGGGGTAGAGGGGCACTTTTTTCCTTAATTGGGACAAAGTGTGCCAACCTTTTTTTCCTTGATTGTAGGTGGCTCGTTCAATTCAGATAGCACAGAGTTATTACATGCAGTAATCACACAGAAATCAATGATTTCCTATACCTAGTGCAACTTTTCTGTTGTCATGCACGGTCATTGAAATCGCCATAACTTTAAAAGTATCCATTCGATTTTGTTGAATGAGGTATCAAACTGTAGGAGAAGAAATTTGCTCATTTAATGTGTATCTCAGATTTTGGTACCGATTATCTATTTGAATTAGCCAACCTCAAAGCACCTAGTCAGGGACTTTTGTTGCTAGGTGTAGGTATGCCTGTACATTGTGTATGCATCGTATTTCACGAACCTTTATCAATGCTGAACAATTTACAATCTTTGGTGGTAAACAGATCATCAACAAGAAGCTAACAAGATTCCCAGGAAAAAGGTGTACTTTGGTCCCATACTGTTATACCAGTATCGTGCAATACTTGAACAAAAAAAGTTGCCAGTATCGCTCAATACTGGTACAATTTTACTGTTCCAGTATCGTCGATACTGGAACACCAAATTGTGTTCCAGTATCGAGGGATACTGGTACACATGCAATCAGTGTGATTTGTACCAGTATTGAACAATACTGGTACATAATCATTCAATACCAGTATCGACCAATACTGGAACTTTTTGATTTTATCCCAGTATCGGGACAATACTGGACCACTGACTTAGTAACAATATCGACCGGTTCTGGGTGTTCCAGTATATATCGACGATACTAGTACAGTCCAGAATATGGGACCTAAAGTACATTGTTTCCCGATTTCCGAAACGGTCAATACAAATGATTTATAACATAATGGTCGATCATATTCAAGTTTTGGTCCCTCGATAAATGGGTGCTTTTTTCTTGCACATAGTTTACATGTGTAAGCATGTGTAAGGGGCTTCACCTGTAAGGGTGGTGCAGATTCTGAAAACAGTAAATTGTAAAAGAAAAAAATTGATATTGTTAATCATAACATCATACGATTTGTACTCTTTTTGATTGTATTTTTGCATACATGTTGAAGTAATTAAAGTATTATGCCTTATAATCTTCAAGTGAAGTTATTTGGTCAAAACAACGCATTAAGTTCATTGAATTTATTGAATTCTTTCAAGCTCGAGCTCGTTTCTGAATAAAAAAGGGTTGAAGTAGGCCTACACATTTATTCATTAAAAACAACACTGGAATAAAATGCTATTGCGACATTATTATCATTGTTCAAACCGTTGTAACGGGATTGGACTGTAGTAAATTGTAAAAATGTAATTATTGTATTTAAAATGTATTTATTATATATGATGTGGACCTTGTCCAGGAGGGGGCTACGAGATGCCCCGGTCTCCTCCATGTGAAACCCGATGTGAGCGATGTGAGATCCTGCGTCATAGACTAATTGATTTGCGATGCGCAGATGGCTAAAACGAGCGCAGCGCCATTGCAGTTTTGTGTTTACACGAGGAGCGGAATAAAAGACGTGACGCGGTGGTAGAGAAAATGCTAAAACGATAGGAAATATTACGAGTTGTAAGCTGTTGGTTGGATATAACATTAGAAGATTATTCCCTGATGTGCTGGTATGTTAAGTTTAAGTCAGAGATTTTAAACTCAGAAAGTTAGGGCAATTCTAAGAACATACGTGTGTGTTATATACCAAATATTGTAAAGAATTCAGGGCTATCTGCTAGATCGCCCGTGAATTCTGCCTGAAAATATCATAATTGCCTGAATAAAGCCTGATGTTTGTGCTGTGGCATGGATATCCGCAAATATGTTCGGGTACTATACAAAATACTTAGGGCGTCATATTTCTGTTGAAATTAATTATAAGTGACAAAATCGATGGCAGTGTCGGCCCAGATCTGACCAAACTGTGTGATTTATAGAAATTCACGCATCTGAAATACCCTGTGTTGTAAATATTTTTCATTACTAAACTATCTAATTAATCTCTCTGATAATTTGATATGAGGTTCCTAGGGACCTATAGCAGACGGAGAATACCCTGTGCGTGTTGTAATTTTCAATTTGGGGTCATTTTCGAGTCATTTAAGAACCCGGAAGTAAAATGCGTTTGATAAATGAATCAATTTGAGATGATGACGTCACACGTTCTGGAAAATTCTAGAAGCTTCTTGGAAGGCGCGGGTTGCATTCTGGGTGTTGCCATAGTAACTCGGGCGCAAGAATACGATAAATTATAGACGGCAAGCTTATTTTGGTTGTTTTGTTCAGAAGTGGAAATCACTACAGAGTGTACCAAAAATAGTATGCTTTACCAAATTACGTTGTGTTATGTGGTGATCTTGCATGGTCGCCGCATAATAATTATGTTCAGATTTTATATGACATGCTGTGATTTTGAAATTATTACAGTGTGTTTCCAAGTTGTGGCATCAAATGAATGCTTTGTCAGTAGAGATTGAGTACAACTGTGAAATACAGTTGTACTTTTCTGATAATTAAAATGTTATTGATAATTTGTCCGGATTGTTCCATGCAATCAGTTGTCCTGATTTCCATGCCTAATTTGGATTGAAATTCATCCCCATGCTAATTGCCAGTCTTGTTTATTTTCGATTAGTTGTTCAGGCTTGCATGCCAATAGTAGAGTGCCTGATTATAAATTATTAGTGCACACAAATATTATGGATGTAAATTTGAGTCATTGTTTTATGCATAAATGATTACTCTATACCAAATTGTCACCCTATCAGCTATCATGATTTAGTACTGGATTGTGTATACATGTAAATTGAGGCCAGAAATGGTAGGAGCGATTAGTAAATTTGTTTATTGAGTGTGAATAACTAAAGGGTAGGAGTGCTGTGCAAAAATTGAGGTACTTTAATCCTTTTTATATATCACAGCTATCTAATTCAGTATTGTTGGGTAGGCTTTTTGTGACAAATTCCTAACATTCCATGCGCGTTGATATATAAACCAAACCATCAGAGATGATTCATGATCACTGTATTTTAAATACAGGGAACTTGCATGGTCAAATTGTACTTTTTGCTTGTGTAATGGATGACAAGTGACTCACATGTTTTATTACTATTTTTATGTTATATTTGTATTTTTATGCTAGGAGGGTGCGGTTTGCGATATTTCGGTTGGTCCGATTATTTTCGGTGTTTTCCGATATTTTCGGTATAATGATTTTAAATCATTCCAAATTGCTTATACTGTTGATGGTTGTCATGTGTAAGATGTGACACCCTAATGGTGCTGTGGTAAATAAATAGCACGTTGTTTTTGGTTGTTCAAACTGTTTTAGAGACCTATGGCATTTTGTAGATGTCCTAAATTGTAGTATACTTAAGAAATTCCTATATCTTTTTAGTGTTTTGTAAAACTCTTAGGAGTTTTTGAGTGATCCAATTTTATCACTCAGCCAAAATACTTAGCTTGTTTTGATTACATTTGGTTTTGGATATGCTTGATCTATATAATTAATTACTTTGTACCTGGTGACACTGTGTCATACTACTGTGGGGGATGCCGTGTGAGATCATTCTTGTCGTAGTCCATTACGCGTACGATTGAATGCCATGACCATATTGTGTAAATGCTAGATTAACTGTTAGTGGACCTATTCCACTATTTGTGTATTTGTTGTAGAGACGGTTGGATACAGACGCAGCAAGATCTATCTGAGTGTCCGTGACCCTATCACAGGATTAGGTGGGTTTTGAACTTGGTAAAATTGTTAATATGTGAACCAACTGCTAGCAGGACGGTAAGAACATTATAAATTAGTGAGCGCGAATTTGGAAGGGAGGTAGGTTGACGGAGATGGTGCAGTAAAATACGGCGAGACGATGTTCAGTTGTTTCGTTAGGTGCGTAGATGGTTTGGAGCGTTAAGCGAAACATACATAATGCTAATTTGGTGCGTAGATGGTTTGGAGCGTTAAGTAAAACTTACATAATGCTAATTTGGTGCGTAGATGGTTTGGAGCGTTAAGTAAAACTTACATAATGCTAATTTGGTGCGTAGATTGTTTGGAGATTTAAATATACTTTATTAATGCAAAGTCAGTAGGTTGTTGTTCTTAACTGATTTGACTCTGTGCGCTTCTGGCGAATCGCAATTACTTTGCAAGTTAATGTGTAACGCTTGAATTGGTTTAGTTCCAAAATCTTCGGAATTTGTACCGCTAGGCTTTGGCTGTACCTAAATTGCACAAGTAACAGCGTGGATTGTTGTAAAAAAAATATGTAAGCTCAACAGGCAATGTTGGGCTTCCTCACTGGTGAAATAGTGGTTGTTGGAATAATGACCCGATGATCATACCTCCCCGATTATCATACCTCGCTATGATCCCCTGGTGGTTGTTGGGATAACTACCCGATGATCATACCTCCCCGATTATCATACCTCTCTATGATCCCCTGGTGGTTGTTGGGATAACTACCCGATGATCATACCTCCCCGATTATCATACCTCTCTATGATCCCCTGGTTGTTGTTGGGATAACAACCTGATGATCATACCCCGTTGAGGATTCATTGGTTGGCAGGCGGTAATGCCACAACCTGATGATCATACCCCGTTGAGGATTCATTGGTTGGCAGGCGGTAATGCCACAACCTGATGATCATACCCCGTTGAGGATTCATTGGTTGGCAGGCGGTAATGCCACAACCTGATGATCATACCCCGTTGAGGATTCATTGGTTGGCAGGCGGTAATGCCACAACCTGATGATCATACCCCGTTGAGGATTCATTGGTTGGCAGGCGGTAATGCCACAACCTGATGATCATACCCCGTTGAGGATTCATTGGTTGGCAGGCGGTAATGCCACAACCTGATGATCATACCCCGTTGAGGATTCATTGGTCGGCAGGCGGTAATGCCACAACCTGATGATCATACCCCGTTGAGGATTCATTGGTTGGCAGGCGGTAATACCTCACCGATGATCATACCCCTCCGTGATTCTTTGGTTGTTGGATAACGACCTGATAATCATGACCCGGGCATGGCCTCAAGCCATTGCCTTGCCACTGATTGTTAACCCCATGTGTTCTTTATTTCAGATAACGATCCACGGAGTTGTGATTGCAACCCCGGGACCCGTGTAACCCCGGGACCCATTGCAACCCCAGGACGATTGCAACCCCGGGACCCATTGCAACCCCGGGACCCATTGCAACCCCAGCACGATTGTAACCCCAGGACACACATTGCAACCCCGGGACCCATTGTAACCCCAGGACACACATTGTAACGCCAGTGCGGATATTAGACCAGGGTAATCCAAATTAAGAAGGGACAAATTGTCATTGGGTGTTCGCGTACGTTATAGCCGTGGTGTGTTGGTTCATTAAATTGTTTTAACAGTTGAAGTGGTTGCGTAATAAGACTTGTAATGTATAATGTGATATGCGTCTATGAATAAATACATGTGATAAACTCCAGAAGGCTCCGTGCTTGTTATTGTATAAAAGGCAGGTTAATACCTGTAACGGATCCACGTGGCTTACAGCATACATTCCGGGTTTCCAAATTCAATCCTCTGCCACATAAGAAATTTGGTGGTGTCAGATGCAACATTCTCTGCTCACTTAGGATTCGCCGCGAGTGCATGCTAAACATATAAACGCTAATATACACAGCGAACACGCACGCTAGCTAGCTATATGTAACGCCCAACATCCGCCCGCCCCGCGACACCGTGTTTAATTGTTCAAAAACCACTACAGTGCAACAGCATAAATTTCCAAAAGTGCATGTTATTGAAATTACGCTCTAATTCAAAAAGTAACATATGTAAGACAAGGAGACAATATCATATTATAGAATACAGCTTGGTGAGTTAATGTCATAGAAAACAAAAATGGTTTGACCTTATTTGCATATGATTAGCGTATTATAAAGAAATATATCAAACATTTGCTTTTTGGAATTTCTAGCAAAAACTATAAATGCTATTAACACCAAAGTAACAGGAAATGAAGTTCCCATCATTACCAACAATACTGTCTGAGAAAAAGTTCACATATATCTTTACTTTTAAAAAAACACCCAAAAATCTGTCTAAATTCAGCTTAATTAATAACCAAACTCATTGAAATTATTAAGTAATACTGTGTATCCAAACAAGACTTGCATGGTATTAAATTAAAGATAAAGATGTGTTTAAAAGAATGGTCTGAGCAGATAATTCAATATCCCTTTATAGTATTTAAAATGTCGTCCTCCAAACATTTAGTATATTTAAAAAGAGAAAAAACCACATGTAACCACTATTTCATACAACTGTACACAGACTTGGCAAAAGTCTATTAATACTTGTGCAGCCATGCACGCAAACAATGGAAGGAATATTCAAGGACATGCCCATGCTAAGGGACCAGTGGTTTGAAATTCGCGCTGCAAGAAATTTGCAATGCAATTCGCCAGTGTGCAGTCAATGGTTTTAAGCATGTTACTTTAGGTGACCGTGTGCTGACATGCATGGGTGTACAAACAGGTATCGTGTTAAAGGCCTGCACTAAGTCTAAATAAAAAAGAAAGTTTAAATAGTCAAGGCCATGAATGGAAGTAGGCAGTAGCTGGTTGGATTAGCGTGTATGGATAATCAAGTATTGGCCAATCCGAAATCAGGTTTAATAAGAAATGTAACAATGCTGATATAATCATACAAGGACACGAAATAGTACTTTAAAACAAAGCTGTTTTAATTTTATATAATACACATACTTAGGATTGAAATGTTCATTGTTGTACAACGACCAGAGGCACTATATTCATAATTCATAATTCAATATTTGGAAATGTATGCTCTGTTGCACTGTAGTCACACATGTTGATCATTTACAAAACCTTCAAGTTTAAAATAGGAAATCGTATTTATTATATTACGTACGAGACCAAATCTTCATAAAAACTCCGTAAATATTTGCAATTCTTGAAAATCATAGACAAATTACACCATGATTTGTTTGTTACGCATACTAACTCTGTATACATCAATATGTTTGGTGTAATTTATATGCAGCTAAGTTGAACTCTGTTTACCGTATTTGAATCGATTCAAATGACTTAACTCAGGAGGGCAGCAGTGGCATCCACTTCCGGTTTGTTTTACGGCGAGGGCGCTACAGCGTAATTTGAATTCAGACCCATTTTTATGAAGAAATCACAAGTACCGTAAAGATTGCCATTTCGGCAGTTAAATTTGTTTTTCCAACCGTAACACTCATTATTTAGGTCAAAATGTTATTTAACTATAATATTTCATGCAAACTGACCGCTGTTTCTCCCTTGATGCATGTAAAAATACGTTTTTTCTCGCCCGAAATCGCGGAAAAAATGGCCGAAAATTGATGTCACGCAGGACTTCAAAGGTGATATATTTATTATTAGAGAGCGGACAAAATTACCTTTTACATATTATATAGATATTTACTTACATTAACTTGTGTAGAAATTTCAAAGCGATTCATTACTTAATGCACCCATTGCCACCTTGATTTGTATACGAAAATTAAGCTTTTAGTTCGTGACCGCGACACGCAAAATTGTACGGACCCTCGTTCAAACCTAGTAAGCTTAAACTTTTTGTTAGTGCGTTTTATACAATGTATAATTCTTTGAATATAAATAATAAAATTATTTTGGCAATAATGATAGTTTGATAGTACTTCATGTGCAAAGATTGATACAAATAATTATGTTTTGAAACACCAAATCATAAAAATACGTTAGAAGAATGACGTCATCGGGGAATCCCGTCTTGGGGGTGTCCCCGATCTGTGCCCCGATGCAATTCAATTACATATTTTTGTTCACGAAAATTAAATGTTTGTTTACGAAAATATTGGTCCCTTAATCAGATTGTTTCCTGACTACTATTTAATTAGGTCTATCAGTAGCCAATCCCGCTCAGTAGCATAGGCCTACTCACAATAGCTAGACTTACTAAAAAGGGACAAGGGGATTGTTTTTTTGTATAATAATATTATAAATGCCTGGGGAATTTTACTTTTAGACTTCAAGTTCAGATTTGTTTGTATAAGAGCAAACATAGCCCAACAGACATTAACAAAGTTAATGAAGTGAGTGATAAGAAATCAAACTGGTAACTCTACAAAGAGCTCTGAAAGGCCAATCAATTGGTTCACTGCAACTCAGAAAATATGCATCCCTTTTTGGGCCAAACTGGCCTACCCCTCAAATGGACTTGTACACAAGCGTTTCAATACATTTGGTAATATTTCACTAGGCGTACTTTTACGTAGCAGAGCACGTCCATGTTCCCCCACTGTGTACGCCAGCAATTTCACTGGATTAATTTCTCGAGGGTAAAAAAACAAAATTATGGCCAAAACGTGTGCTCGTGCAGCGAGGTAGTAAAATGATGACATTTTTCACTCTTCAGAACAATTTTGAAGGTGAAAATCAGAAGTGAAGGGTATTTCATCCTTTGTATGGTAGGGCGAGTGAAAACACTGTACACCTCTGATTATATAGTAGGCCTATTACGGTACATTTACAATCCTTTAAAGGTATATTATGTGATCTTTTCCATGGGATGCCCTCAATCCTCAAAAATAAATTGAAAGCAGATTCACATTTCTGATCATAAATTATGAATATGTATTCCAAGTTACAGAGCGATACGATTCCTAATTACCTCAAATTCATGGTTGAAGAGAGAATTTAGACTAAAAATAAGATATCGGCGCAGACTCCGACAGTTTATTTTCAATCTAAAACCACAATTTTAAAGTAATTAAAAATTGCATCGCCCTGTAACTTGGAGTGTATACGACAGGGTCAGAATTGGTCAACGGTTGCGAGAATCCATTTAGATTCCTGCAGAGGATTTCGCAAGAATTTATGGATTCTCCTTCATTCAAATTATGCAATGTATAGATAGATAGAATAGCTCTACCTTTACCCAGGGCAGTCAACTCTCCTGCACCTTTTGGACTGTGCGATATTTTGTGACCGTGCACATTTCTTTTTACCTCAACCCCCCCCCCCCCCCCCCCCCCCCCCCCCTCCTACTTGAAATTAACAAGGTGACTGCAAAAAAAATTGGGGCTACCTTTTACTATTTTTTTGTTGGTACACTTTGGCCATCATTATTTGTTATTGTATCTCTTTCTCCCAGCAAATCCCAAAAGTTGACAGCCCTGCTTTACCAGCGGGAATCTTTGCGAGAATTGGAATTCTGACCCTGTACGATTTATGATCAGAAATGTAAATCTGTACGAAAAATCTGCTTCCAATTTTTTTTCTCGAGGATTGAGGAAAAGATCACATAATATACCTTTAATTTCTAGATCTAGATCCTTATAAAACATGTACAATACAAAACACAATGTAGCTATTTCACTTGATCAAATAGTTCTTTTTAATAATTACCATGAATTTCCACTACTTTCTCCCTCCAAATTATTTCTTTTCTGTTTTTTGTTTGTTTAATATCAAACAAAACAATATTAAAACAATGTTTGTATTGCAATTTAATTGATAGTCTCATCTCATCAACCTCAAGTCAATGTCTCTTGTTTTGTTGTGGTGAATACCGTGAATCTTGACCTACAGCGTGTAAAATAATCGCACAATTTCTGTAATTCCTCTTGTCGTGATGACAATTGTCAATCATTGATGTGAAAGTATGATTGTTCTTTTTCATTTGTTATTCCACACCATGATGTTCATCCTATTCCATAGCTCATCATCTGTTGCCTTGTTTATATTGGTAGATCTGTTGTGAAACCTGCAAAGAAAATAAAAACAAGATTGCAATCAAAACATTAGACAAATATTCACGATCCAATACCATACATTATGATACATTATTAAAAACAATAGTAACAAGAACAATAATAATAAAATGTAAGCATTTAAAATTTAATAACATTTAAGCATTTAAAATTTACTTATAAAAATAAACTCTCAGCTTATGCCAAACCGAGATTGGATCAAGGCTTTTATGTCTGAAGCCAGTGAAGGCTGACAGTAAAATTGTTAACATTATTATTTTGTTGGAAGTGGCTCTTTTTCCTTCAATCTTTTCTTACTTTCATTTCATTCAGCCAACCAACATGCTCACCTAGGCTTTTTAATTAAGCCATTAAAAAGCCTGGCCTGAGCAGCAATTTGCTTGACCCTACAGCCTAGTGTTCCGTAGGTCCCTTCAGGACCCAAGCGTGTGCCCGTACGGACCGACTGTGTAACAAACAAAACAAACATGTCTCACCAAGGAATTATTGCGTCCGCTGCTTGACGTGGGATAGATGTCCATCATATTGACTGGTCCACAATCTGCATAAGATAGTCAAACAAATGTAAAAAAAAAAATCAATCAGGTGCAATTGCCAAATTATCGGCAGTGTTAAGAGTATGATTATAATGAACTCTAATTACCATTTTGTCGTGCTCTACATTCAGAGACGGAACTGTATTCATAAATATGCACGGTTTATTCCGTAAAAAAAGCCTGCCCTAGTTTGATCTCATTCATAATCATTCTCATTTTCAACCAAAAATTAATCTTACCCCTATCTCACTTATTTATCATGCTTATCAAGGATTCAAGACTAGCTTTTTGTTAATTTTTAAACAAAAAAAAGAAAGGCTTTCATTCAAAGCACTCACCCCTCACAGTCCCCTTACATCCTTAATTCCCCAAAATGTATCCACATCGGCTTTTACTAGTCAATCGTATTCAAGATTCATGTGATGTTTTTATTCATCTACGATATGCATCCATTTTGAAGCTAAGATCGCCAGCCCATGTCACATTTTCACTGCATTTTAAACCCCACCAACCCAATACACCGTGCACAGTAAAATACGAAACTGCAAAATTCGGAAACCTTTCAACGGAGCGTGATCGATCTGGCATAATCAGAGAGCAATTTTAGATTTCATATTACAGAAATTGTAGACCACGGACATTTATGAATGAGAGTTTAAAATGAACTAAAGGCCTTACTTGATACCAGTATACCGATAATAAGACAATATTCTATCTAATGCACCCATTGCCACCTTGATTTATAATCGTAAACATGACACACAAAACTCACTTTTCGTTGCATGACTCCAACTAACCGGTGCATCCTGGAGACGATGGGGAGTTCTGGAGGCTGATTGAAATATTATGTAGAAATCATACATATTCATAGCTTATTTCTGCAAAGTAGCAATCTGATTGGTCAGCTGGCTAATTAATATTTAACTGTTGAAAGCTGTCTATCAATTCCGCGGGAGATAGCATCGTTCTCTCGTACCCACGAATGCGCGAGCCGGTCACCAAAGTTCGAAACCGTAAAAATTGACCTTTTAACGGTAAATACGCTACACCGCTGGCGTCCTGAACTGTAAACTTTGAAATCTCGATAAAAATCTTGATAAAAATGATGCAGTTTCAAAATGATACAAAACCCCATTCAATATGTGAAATAATAGCTTGCAGTGAAAAAAGCTAACTTTGATCATGTAAAAACGAAGTATACTGTTAGGAATCTTCATAAGATACATTCTTTTGCCATAAAAGGGCTGTATTACTCCTGGCTATTTTTATTATCTTTCAAACACCGTATAAATAATTCTGGGACGCCCTGTGTAGTAATATAACATAACAATGACATATACCACCAATCATTGCACATCATTAACGATGCATGGCATTCGCGGCAGGTGTAGTACAACAAATCATACTTAGTGATATTTGTCATCAGTTGGTATTATTCATCATAGGGTATTTTGCATGTTTCACTATCTGTCCCCATCCAAGTATGACTCCTTCTAAATATGATTTTTGTGGTAATTTCTGTATCGCTTACCATAGCTCAAAAACACACTTCTTTGTGCTTGTTCTTATCTACTCTTTCTCATCTATCTTGCCATTCGCTTAACATTTTGTACAAATGCACTATTCCCTTGAAATTTAAGGTGAAATTCTTAGCCCATTCACTTAACGGCACTAGCGGTGTTTATCGAAATCAGCGCCATGTTTTATTAATAAATAGTCTCTTTTTAATATTTTCGTTAGTTCGTATGTGGTGTGCGTAGCGTATATAGACGTTTGACGTTTTGCGATGGGGAATGAGACTAATCTGGACTTCGATACTCGCGAAATGTCTAAAAAAAATTCTGCCATTGCGTTTACACGGCGGAGAATTACGATTAAATATGGAATAATTTAGCATTTTCATGTTTTAAAAAGTGGCTGGAAAGAAAGATGAGGACTTTATGAAGGTGCGTAGCTAGTATGAAAATCAACGGAAATGCAGTTTTGCTGTAATTCACCCGGCCCTCATTCGAAAGCCACACCATTCACTTTATACAGCAAATAAAATTGACAGTTTCTCGCAATACAATTTCCCCATACGTTGGTAGGGGAAAAAACAAAAAACAAAAAAAACAACACACCAACGTATGGGTTTCCTGTACTACGGCAGGTGTATATAAGCCTGACAAACAATACCATATTGCCATCCTTTTCAAACACAAAATTAAAAATATAAAAATATACTATTTACTCTGTGCTACAGTGCTATGTATAGGCTTTAGACAATCCTGTGTCAATATTGTCATATTTAAATGCATCAACGTTTTATCAACAATGATCCGGAGACGTTTAATCATGGATCAAAAGAAGATTCAAGGTCTTCACACAATGCATTGCGCGAAACGCCAGCCAACTAAAGCTTTTTCACACAAGTGCATTTGTCGAGCTCTTTTAAGTTTTAGAAATAAGAAAAAGGAACACTGATAACTATATCTATTCATTGATGTATAAACTAGAACCTAGACGAAGAGCTCTAACAGTGAACGCGATGTGAAGCCATGATTGTGTGCATATTTCTATGGGAACCGGGACAAATTGAAGGCCAGAATTAGGGCATTTTGCAAAAAACGCAATGCATTGTGGTGGTGTCTTTAAAATCTTCTTTGATCTTGGATCTATACAAAATAACCGCAACGAGATTAATAATTATATTTAGAATTCTATTTAAATACTTTAATTCAGTGGCGTAGCTAGGATTTTTTTCAGGGGGGGGGGCAAGATTTCTGAAATTTTCGTAAAAGGTTGCCCCAATTTGTTCCCAGTCAGTCACCTCGTAATTTTCACGTACGTGTGTGGGGTGGGTGGGGGGGGGGGGGGGGGGGGGGGGCAGCAAAAAAAAGCAGCACAGACAAGATATAATGGTCAATTATCAGGGTTATAATAAATTTTTCCTATAAAATGTTCCTTTAATTATACAAAATAAGCGAAAAATGGTTATTTTAAAATGGTTATTACGCATATATGCACTACATCCGGAGAGTGGGGCGGGGGAACAAAGGCCCGGCACAAAGGGGGGCGGGGGCACAAAAAAATTCTGTCAGGGGGGCAACTGCCCCTCCCCCCCCCCCTGAGCTACGCCACTGCTTTGATTGTCTGGTCTATAACAGAGTACAATGATGTTAACCACGATATATCTAGACATGGAATGTTATTAGAAACAATAACACTTTTAAAACGTTTCCAAAGGTTTATATTTGACAAAGGACAGACAATAAATCGCATGCAAGAAAATTACAAAAAAACCTCCCGTGCTTTTTAAGATTTTCTATTGTCTTTATTTTAAATTAAAAGAAAAACTTTACTTTCTTAGCTGATCCTTATTCATGTTATTTGAAATAAAAAATAAAACGAATGCATGACTAACCAATAGTGTCCACCATTCCAGACAATAACTTTCCCGTATCGTTCGAAAATCATTATTTTGGGAAAAGTAAACATTTGTGTGGGAAGCCAAACGTCTTCCCTTTTCGTAAGTTTCAATCTCTCAAAATATCCAATTGTGTGAAACAAACATGATAGGATCTTGAAAAATGCCACTTTTTCAGAAACATCATTTTGGGGAAATGTGACTATTTTGGGGAAAGTAATAATGATAATGAAAGGGGGAATACATACTGTGGGTAGCCAAGTGTTTTTCTCGCTTCATATTAAAGGGAAGCGGTCGTGGTGAGGATTTTAACAAAAATTGAACAGCGCGCGTCGACTATTTGAATCTAAACAAGTTGGACATTGGCGCAGTCTGTAATTGTTCTACATGTACGTATGTTTACATGCAAGCGGTATTGTGTGCGACTCTACAACAATCTTTTAACCCAATGTGAACGACGCGCTCAATCAACCATCTTTCATTTGATTAAACGCCGCATTTTCTATCGTATGTGATATAAGTGATGTATTAGTTATTAGCTACGGCTTAGCTGGACCAACAATCGCCGTCAGCGGTTCTTTTCCTCACCATGACCGCTTTCCTTTAAGTGTTTCAATCTCTCAAAAAACCCTCAAAAAGTCCTATTGTGTGTAGAGTTAACTTATTCAAGAAACCCCCCCCCCCCCCTTTCTAACTTTTAGTACTGACTGGCAGGATTGTCCATTGAAACATTTCTGGTAACATGTGTAATATGGATGCTTATAAATGTGAGGGTGTGGAATTATTATTAGGTACAAAATAGCCTTCTGATGCAATATGTAACAATGGAAAAACAAAATGTTAATCGCATGAAACAGGTGACAATATAGTTACGTTAATTTTGATTTTACAAGCAAGCCCAATTTTCAGAAAAAAATCACACATCAATGTTATTCATAGTTTGGTTGTCAGTGCTTAATAATAATAATAATACACATTTATACTATAGAGCGCTTTACTTTAGTGAGATATAAACTCAAAGCGCTGTACAACATAATTATGAATAAAAGATTAAAGCAAAAATACAACAATTGCATTTGTATGCCACAGAAATACAATTTTGTTTACAAAATATATCAAATAAATCTTTCATACTATTGCACACTCTAATTCTTTGGTTAAAAATAATATCATGTATAATACTGTACATTGAAATACTGACATCTTTACCCTGTATGGCAATCATATAGAAGAACCGACGTGCAGGCTATAGCTTATGAAACATTGCTGGTAACATGGGTTATGTGAAAGCTTATGTCAGGGTGTGGAATTATTATTGGGTACAAAATAGCCTTTTGATGCAATATGTAACGATGGAAAAACAAAATGATAAAGTAAGCATAATTTTTCATAGAAAAATCATGTGCTACAAATCAATGATATTCATAATTTGGTAATGATATCAATGCTTGCATTTGTATGCCACAGAAATACATTTGTTAAATAAAATAGATAAAAATAAATGCTTCATACTAAAGCACACACTAATTCTTTGGTAACAAATAATATAACGTATATACACATTAAAATACTGTATGACAATCATGTATAGAACTACGTGCAGGCTATGGCTATTGAAACATTTCTGGTAACATTAGGAAGCTTATGCGAGGGTGTTGAATTATTATTGGGTACACAATAGTTGTCTGATGCAATGTGTAACAATGGAAAAACAAAATTTTAATAACATATGAAATTAGTGACAATTGTTACGCTAATTTGGATTTTACAAGTAAGCCCAATTTAGTTTTGCTACTTTTCAAGATTTTCTAAGATCTAAATTTCAAAAATTACGTTTTTATATATATATAATATATATAGGCCTATATAATGTTATGATATCGTAATATGGCTTCTTAAATTGCAACCATTTTGAAATTAATCAAATGTGCATTTATGAATCATGCTTAGTTTCTCGTGAAAAGAAAAAAGACATTTGTTTCCACAATTCATATCTTCTGTCGATGAAAATGATAATAGTTCGTATAACTTTGTATTATTCTCTTTGTGATTAGCTCCAGACCTATGTCCTACCCGTATATGCTCAGGCAACACTCGCAATGTCACACTTACCCCGCGTCCCCTTACTGCAATGTGTTTAAACTTATAATAGTTCTGGTCAAGCACGAAAACTAAGCTTGAAAACATTATTCTCCCAAAATAATTATCAACTAGAACTTGACTAAAACGAGCAGGTGTGGTGGTCAGCGAGAAAAAGTGCGGGCGTTGTTTGCATGTCCGTAGCAAAAAGTATAATCTGATGAAATATGAAATAGGCTTCGTCCTCAATTGCAAGTCAACGATCCCATGATCATCACCACATCGTCTTCATCATCAAGTCGATCGATACCATCATTGTCATCACCACATCGAGATCATCATAACGTCAATCGATACCATCATTATCATCACCACATCGAGATCATCATCAAGTCTATCGATACCATCATTATCATCACCACATCGAGATCATCATCAAGTCTATCGATACAATCATTATCATCACCACATCGAGATCATCATAACGTCGATCGATACCATCATTGTCATCACCACATCGAGATCATCATAACGTCAATCGATACCATCATTATCATCACCACATCGAGATCATCATCAAGTCTATCGATACAATCATTATCATCACCACATCGAGATCATCATAACGTCGATCGATACCATCATTGTCATCACCACATCGAGATCATCATAACGTCAATCGATACCATCATCATCACCACATCGAGATCATCATCAGTCAATCGATACCATCATTATCATCACCACATCGAGATCATCATCAAGTCTATCGATACAATCATTATCATCACCACATCGAGATCATCATCAAGTCAATCGATACCATCATTATCATCACCACATCGAGATCATCATCAAGTCTATCGATACCATCATTGTCATCACCACATCGAGATCATCATAACGTCAATCGATACCATCATTATCATCACCACATCGAGATCATCAAGTCAATCGATACCATCATTATCATCACCACATCGAGATCATCATCAAGTCTATCGATACAATCATTATCATCACCACATCGAGATCATCATAACGTCAATCGATACCATCATTATCATCACCACATCGAGATCATCATCAAGTCAATCGATACCATCATTATCATCACCACATCGAGATCATCATCAAGTCTATCGATACCATCATTGTCATCACCACATCGAGATCATCATAACGTCAATCGATACCATCATTATCATCACCACATCGAGATCATCAAGTCAATCGATACCATCATTATCATCACCACATCGAGATCATCATCAAGTCTATCGATACAATCATTATCATCACCACATCGAGATCATCATAACGTCAATCGATACCATCATTATCATCACCACATCGAGATCATCATCAAGTCAATCGATACCATCAATATCATCACCACATCGAGATCATCATCAAGTCGATCGATACCATCATTATCATCGCCACATCGAGATCATCATCAAGTCAATCGATACCATCATTATCATCACCACATCGAGATCATCATCAAGTCAATCGATACCATCATTATCATCACCACATCGTCTTCATCAAGTCTATCGATACCGTCATTATCATCACCAGATCGTCTTTATCATGAAGTCAATCGATACCATCATTATCATCACCAGACCGTCTTTATCATGAAGTCAATCGATACCATCATTATCATCACCAGATCGTCTTCATCATCAAGTCTATCGATACCATCATTATCATCACCAGATCGTCTTTATCACGAAGTCAATCGATACCATCATCATCATCATCATCAGATCGTCTTTATCATGAAGTCTATCGATACCATCATTATCATCACCAGATCGTCTTTATCATGAAGTCAATCGATACCATCATTATCATCACCAGATCGTCTTCATCATCAAGTCTATCGATACCATCATTATCATCATCACCAGATCGTCTTTATCATGAAGTCAATCGATACCATCATCATCATCATCAGATCGTCTTTATCATGAAGTCTATCGATACCATCATTATCATCACCACATCGAGATCATCATCAAGTCAATCGATACCATCATTATCATCACCACATCGAGATCATCATCAAGTCAATCGATACCATCATTATCATCACCACATCGTCTTCATCATCAAGTCTATCGATACCATCATTATCATCACCAGATCGTCTTTATCATGAAGTCAATCGATACCATCATTATCATCACCAGATCGTCTCCATCATCAAGTCTATCGATACCATCATTATCATCACCAGGTCGTCTTTATCACGAAGTCAATCGATACCATCATCATCATCATCAGATCGTCTTTATCATGAAGTCTATCGATACCATCACTATCATCACCAGATCGTCTTTATCATCAAGTCTATCGATACCATCATTATCATCACCACATCGAGATCATCATGAAGTCATTCGATACCATCATTATTATCACCACATCGAGATCATCATCAAGTCAATCGATACCATCATTATCATCACCAGATCGTCTTCATCATCAATTAAGTCAATCGATATCATGATTATCATCACCACAACATTATCGTTATCATCATCAAGTTAATTGATACCATCATATCATCACCACATCGTCTTCATCATCAAGTCTATCCAGGGAGGTATCAACTTGACACCTCCCTGGTCTATCGATACCATCATTATTATCCCCACATCGAGATCATCATCATCAAATCAATCGATATCATCATTATCATCGCCACATCGAGATCATCATCAAGTCAATTGATACCATCAATACCATCTCCATGTCGAGATCATCGAGTCAATACATCGCATCATTATCATTAGTATTTCGTCATTATCACCAAGTCAATTGATACCATCATTACAATCAGTATCATCACTACATCGTCTTCATCATAAAGCCAATCGATACCATCAATATCATCGCCACATCGAGGTCATCATCGAGTCAATCCATCCCATCATTATCATCTGTATTTTGTCATTATCACCAAGTTAATCGTTACCATCATTTACTACATCGAGATCATCATCAAGTCAATCGATACACTCGTTATCATCATCACATCGCCTTCATCATCAAATCAATTGATACCATCATTATCATCGCCGCCACATCGTTATCATCAGCAAGTCAATTGAGCCCATCATTATCATCGCGAAATCGTTATCATCATCAAGGCAATCGATTCCAAAATTATCATCACCAAGTCAATATAATCCATCATTAAAAATTATTTTGAAATTTTAAGTTAAATCAGATCATCATCACTAGCCTTCGTAAAAGTGAATTGCTTCATAAACAAGAATTTGAATATAGGCTCTATGCTAGTACCAATGTCCCCACAAATAGCATCAAATTGTTCACAAACTGAATTAAAATCTTCATCCACTGTTGCCAAAATTCTTTCGCAAGTCTCAGTGAAACAACGGTTCATGTAGGCGTTTAGAAAGACATAATGCGATAACAGACAACAAAATACTAGAGTGTTTGCACTGATTTCGATATACATGTCGTCATCGTTGTCATCGTCGTCATCTCTGTCGTCATCGTAGTTGTAGGTGTCATCTCCGTCGTCGTCGTCATTATCGTCATCGTCGCTATCTTCATTGCCGGTATTGTCATCGTCGTCATTATCGTCATCGTCGCTATCTTCATTGCCGGTATCGTCATCGTCGTCGTTATCGTCATCGTCGTCGTTATCGTCATCGTCGTCGTTATCGTCATCGTCGCTATCTTCAAGGTCGGTATCGTCATCGTCGTCGTTATCGTAGTCGTTATCGTAGTCGTTATCGTCAAGGTCGTCTTTGGTGTCATCCTTCTTCGGTGTACTTCTTATCATATCAACATGTTTCCACTGAAGTTTCTTTATAAAAAATGTCTTGACAGATTTACACCCTATAGATGTGTTAGCAACCGGTTCTCTCACAATCTCTACTTTACCATATATCAATTTCTCAAGTGATGGCATACAATCTAAAATCATGATCAACGTGTTAAGCCTTATTCCTCGGTAGGCGGCGACATGGAATGTCGTGAGCGATATCACAGACATTATAGCATCCAATGTCCCATCAACCCCATACACTTTCAGCATCTCAATAGATGGCATACATCCTAGTAACCTAACAAGTGTATTCACATTGATGAACCTTGACCGTATTCCTATAATGAAACTCTTGAGCAATTTACACACTACGAATATGTTAGCGTACAATGTCCCCTCAACACCACCCACTCTCAGCCTCTCAATAGATGGCATACATCCTAGTAACCTAACAAGTGTATTCACATTGATGAACCTTGACCGTATTCCTATAATGAAACTCTTGAGCAATTTACACACTACGAATATGTTAGCATCCAATGTCCCCTCAACACCACCCACTCTCAGCCTCTCAATAGATGGCATACATCCTAATAACCTAACAAGTGTATTCACATTGATGGACCGTGATTCTATCCTGAAACTCTTGAGCAGATCACACACTACAGATATGTGAGCATCCAATCTCCCCTCAACACCACCCACTCTCAGCCTCTCAATAGATGGCATACATCCTAATAACATAACAAGCGTATTCACATTGATGGGCCATGATCCTATACTGAAACGCTTGAGCAGATTCCACACTACAGATATGTTAGCATCCAATGTCCAATCAATCCCATACACTTCCAGCATCTCAATAGATGGCATGCATCCTAATAACCTAACAAGTGTATTCACATTGATGGACCGTGATTCTATCCTGAAACTCTTGAGCAGATTACACACTACATATATGTTAGCATCCAATGTCCCCTCAATACCACCCACTCTCAGCCTCTCAATAGATGGCATGCATCCTAATATCCAAACAAGTGTATTCACATTGATGGACCGTGATTCTATCCTGAAACTCCTGAGCAGATTACACACTACAGATATGTTAGCATCCAATGTCCCCTCAACACCACCCACTCTCAGCCTCTCAATAGATGGCATACATCCTAATAACCTAACAAGTGTATTCACATTGATGGACCGTGATTCTATCCTGAAACTCTTGAGCAGATTACACACTACAGATATGTAAGCATCAAATGTCCCCTCAACGCCACCCACTCTCAGCCTCTCAATAGATGGCATACATCCTAATAACATAACAAGCGTATTCACATGGATGGGCCATGATCCTATACTGAAACTATTGAGCAGATTACACACTACAGATATGTTAGCATCCAATGTCCCATCAACCCCATACACTTCCAGCATCTCAATAGATGGCATGCATCTTAATAACCCTACAAGTGTATTCACATTGATGGACCGTGATTCTATCCTGAAACTCTTGAGCAGATTACACAATACAGATATGTTAGTATCCAATGCCCCCTCAACACCACCCACTCTCAGCCTCTCAATAGATGGCATACATCCTAATAACCTAACAAGTGTATTTACATTGATGGACCGTGATTCTATCCTGAAACTCTTGAGCAGATTACACACTACAGATATGTTAACATCCAATGTTCCCTCAACACCAGCCACTCTCAGCCTCTCAATAGATGGCATACATCCTAATAACCTAACTAGTGCATTCACATTTATGAACCTTGACCGTATTCCTATAATGAAACTCTTGAGCAGATTACACACTACAGATATGTTAGCATCCAATGTCCCCTCAACACCACCCACTCTCAGCATCTCAATAGATGGCATACATTCTAATAACCTAAATAACCTAACCAGTGTATTCACATTGATGGGCCATGATCCTATAATGAAACTCTTGAGCAGACTACACACTACAGATATGTTAGCATCCAATGTCCCATCAACACCATACACTTCCAGCATCTTAATAGATGGCATACATCCTAATAACATAACAAGTGTATTCACATTGATGAACCGTGATTTTATCCTGAAACTCTTGAGCAGACTACACACTACAGATATGTTAGCATCCAATGTCCCGTCAACACCATCCACTTCCAGCCTCTCAATAGATGGCATACATCCTAATAACCTAACAAGTGTATTCACATTGATGGACCGTGATTCTATCCTGAAACACTTGAGCAATTTACACACTACAGATATGTTAGCATCCAATGTCCCCACAACGCCACCCACTTTCAGCCTCTCAATAGATGGCATACATCCTAATAATCTAACAAGTGTATTCATATTAATGGACATTGATCCTATAATGAAACTCTTGAGCAATTTACACACTACGGATATGTTAGCATACAATATCTCCCTGATTACACCCTTCACTTTCAGCATTTCAATAGATGGCATACATCCTAATAACCCTACCAGTGTGTTCGCATTGATGTCCCCTGTTTCTATCCTGAAACTCTTGAGCAATTTACACACTACAGATATGTTAGCATCCAATGTCCCCTCAACATCCCACACTTCCAGCCTCTCAATAGATGGCATACACCCTAATAACCTAACAAGTGTATTCACATTGATGGACCGTGATTCTATCCTGAAACACTTGAGCAATTTACACACTACAGATATGTTAACCTCCAATGTCCCATCAATCCTATCCACCTTTAGCATCTCAATAGATGGCATACACCCTAATAACCTAACAAGTGTATTCACATTGATGGACCGTGATTCTACCCTGAAACACTTGAGCAATTTACACACTACAGATATGTTAGTCTCCAATGTCCCATCAATCCTATCCACCTTTAGCATCTCAATAGATGGCATACATCCTAATAACCTAACTAGTGTGTTCACATTGATATCCCATGATCCAATAATGAAACTCTTGAGCAGATTACACACTACAGATATGTTAGCATCCAATGTCCCATCAATCCTATCCACCTTTAGCATCTCAATAGATGGCATACACCCCGAACTCTTGAGCAGATTACACACTACAGATATGTTAGCATCCAATGTCCCCCTAACACCACACACTTCCAGCATCTCAATAGATGGCATACACCCTAATAACCTAACAAGTGTATTCACATTGATGGACCGTGATTCTATCCTGAAATACTTGAGCAATTTACACACTACAGATATGTGAGCATCCAATCTCCCCTCAACATCCCACACTTCCAGCCTCTCAATAGATGGCATACACCCTAATAATCTAACAAGTGTATTCACATTGATGGACCGTGATTCTATCCTGAAATACTTGAGCAATTTACACACTACAGATATGTTAGCCTCCAATGTCCCATCAATCCTATCCACCTTTAGCATCTCAATAAATGGCATACACCCCGAACTCTTGAGCAGATTACACACTACAGATATGTTAGCATCCAATGTCCCCCTAACACCACCCACTTCCAGCATCTCAATAGATGGCATACACCCTAATAACCTAACTAGTGTATTCACATTGATGGAATATGATTCTATACTGAAACACTTGAGCAATTTACACACTACGGATATGTTAGCATCCAATATCTCCATTACATCCTTCAATTTCAGCATTTCAATAGATGGCATACATCCTAATAACCCAACCAGTGTATTCACATTGATGTACCATGATTCTATACTGAGACTCTTGAGCAATTTACACACTACGGATATGTTAGCATCCAATGTCCCCTCAACACCACCCACTTCCAGCATCTCAATAGATGGCATACATCCTAATAACCTAACCAGTGTGTTTACATTGATGTCCTCTGATTCTATCTTGAAACTCTTGAGCAATTTACACACTACAGATATGTTAGCATCCAATGTCCCCTCAACCCCACCCACTTTCAGCATCTCAATAGATGGCATACATCCTAATAACCTAACCAGTGTATTCACATTAATGGACATTGATCCTATACTGAAACACTTGAGCAATTTACACACTACGGATATGTTAACATCCAATGTCCCCTCAACACGACACACTTTCAGCATCTCAATAGATGGCATACAACCTAATAACCTAACCAGTGTATTCACATTAATGGACATTGATCCTATACTGAAACACTTGAGCAATTTACACACTACGGATATGTTAACATCCAATGTCCCCTCAACACGACACACTTTCAGCATCTCAATAGATGGCATACAACCTAATAACCTAACCAGTGTATTCACATTGATGGACTGTGATTCTATCCTGAAACTCTTGATAAGATTACACACTGCAGATATGTTAGCATCCAATGTCCCCTCAACCCTACCCACTTTCAGCATCTCAATAGATGGCATACATCCTAATAACCTAACCAGTGTATTCACATTAATGGACATTGATCCTATACTGAAACACTTGAGCAATTTACACACTACGGATATGTTAGCATCCAATATCTCCATTACATCCTTCAATTTCAGCATTTCAATAGATGGCATACATCCTAATAACCCAACCAGTGTATTCACATTGATGTACCATGATTCTATACTGAGACTCTTGAGCAATTTACACACTACGGATATGTTAGCATCCAATGTCCCCTCAACACCACCCACTTCCAGCATCTCAATAGATGGCATACATCCTAATAACCTAACCAGTGTGTTTACATTGATGTCCTCTGATTCTATCTTGAAACTCTTGAGCAATTTACACACTACAGATATGTTAGCATCCAATGTCCCCTTAACACCACCCCACACTTCCAGCCTCTCAATAGATGGCATACATCCTAATAACCCAACCAGTGTATTCACATTGATCCATAATTCTATACTGAGACTCTTGAGCAATTTACACACTACGGATATGTTAGCATCCAATATCTCCATGATTACTTTCTTCACTTTCAGCATCTCAATAGATGGCATACATCCTAATAACCCAACCAGTGTATTCACATCGATCCATGATTCTATACTGAGACTCTTGAGCAATTTACACACTACAGATATGTTAGCATCCATTTCATCCAATGTCTCCATTACACCATGCACTTCCAGCATCTCAATAGATGGCATACATCCTAATAACCTAACCAGTGTGTTCACATTGATTTTCTCTGATTCTATCTTGAAACTCTTGAGCAATTTACACACTACAGATATGTTAGCATCCATTTCTTCCACGTAAGTATTCACTCCCAGAATCTCAAGCGAGGAAATACAACTAAACATTCTCAAAAGTATCTCACACTCTACACTATCTGGTTGCTCGATAGACACCTTGTTAACGGATGAAGGGCATACCAAGACGTCATTTGCTATCAATTGGTCAATGAATTTCCCTTGTTTTTTAGTCTCATAGAATAATATATAGGGGATTTCCCAATTTTTACGATCTTCTCCACTTAAAGTGATATTGATTATGTGTGGAAAAATAAAAGAAGCAGCTTTGATGCTTAATCCACAACAAAAACGCAATAGATATTCCATGTCACTGACATTTTCGTCGGTAATTTGTTGTAGGTAATGTTGAAACCTATTCATCTTGTCCTCATCAGCCAGCTTTGCCCAGTAAACAGCTGAACAGAATTCATGAAATGTTTTGTGAATAAAGGAAACAACTGTCCTATTTCTTTCCAACTCTTCTTTGAACACTAACCCAATTTGGCATGCATCTGTGACACAATCTGCACGAAGCTCTTTTTCATCAAACACCAATATGTCTTTAAATAAGTTATCTATAGCAACTTGACCCAGTTCTTTCATGACATCGTCTTTGTCTTTTTTATATCTTTCTTCCCAGTGTTTGTTCAAATATGAAACCCCTTCAGTGAATAGGTCCGTCATACTGTCGGGTAAGTCATGCTCAAGATCTGAGTCAAGTGATAAATGACAGAGCATAAGTAGAAGAATTGGGAATTTTGATAAGTCACTAAGAATTGGAACTTCTTGAATTCTATTAGGCAGAGACTCGTATTTAGACTGAAGATCTACTTCAGAAGGCGATTTGTTATGGATGATGAAAAATTTGATTATATACTCATCCACACTAATTTCTGAAAACCCTGACAATTTAACATGAACACATGTCAAAGTCAGATATCTTTGACAACATCTATCTACCGTGTGAGGCCTAGTTGTTACAAGCAAAGAGCCTTCCTCTAAAAGAGGGCTATCTAGTACATGAATTTCATCTTCCCATGATTTGTGAGATAGTTCATCAAATCCATCTATTAGAAAAAGACAATTTGACCCGATATGTATAATTACTCTTGCAATTTCAATAGGCGTTACTCCAGGCAGCAACTGATTTATCATGGTTTGCTCAAGGCTTTCCCCTGCTGCAAATTTGTTGACATCCAGAGTAATGACTAACTTAAATCGGTCCAGGCTTTCTGGATCTGTAGCCCAAAGATAAGCAATTCTTGAAATGAGGGTGCTTTTACCACTGCCTGCCATGCCACGTAGTAATACATGATTGCATTCTCTCTCTTTTTCATCATGTATTGTGAATAAATCAGCGTAACATTTGAATTCCTTATCAACAATACCTAATATATTATTACTATCTTGGAGTAGTGTCAAATCTACGAATATATCATCAGTATCTACTACAGAATTTCTAAAGCTACCGAATCTTATCTTGCTTTTTGTTTTAGAGTATTTCTTTTTCAGCCGTTCTCTCCATTGAGTCACCTGATAATCATCTTCTGTAGCCTCTGTAAAAATAGAAAATATAATGAATTTGATATTTAGTAAACATCTGTAAATCTATGTACAAAGTCCAACGGTCTATTTTAAGCTGAAAACAAAGTCTAGCTTTATCTGTTTTTGTAAAAAAGTGTACTTGTTAATTTAACGAATCAAATAACACATATCTACACATGGAAAAAAGTATCGCACCACTGCTTTTTTTGTTGAAAAGTGCAAATGTGGCCACGAATTTTGCCACCATGGTGTGATATTAAGGATCATTTGTTTGCGTAAGCTGTCCAACAAAATGTTGTGCAACAAAAGGGCCACATTTTAGCTTGTGACGTAATCGATGTAATGTTTTTTCAAGGCCAAGGGGGAAATGCATGATTTTGTCCAAAAACATTCATGAAACAAGTTTGGGTATAACGCGATATTGAATAGACTTTAAAAACTTAAAATAGTCATTATATTAGTCACCGTTGATTTTGTTTTTGTTTATGCGAACTAGGTCAACACCTTCGCGATATTGCTTTTGTCATTTGAACTTCTTTAAAATTTGACCTATTTTGACCTTAGACCCCATAACCGTTGGGCGTACGAAAAGGGAGTTTTTTTGGTTTAATTTGACCCCAGATGACCTTTGACCTTGGAATACTTAATTGTGTTATCAAAGATTACAACTT
Source organism: Ophiura sarsii (assembly GCA_035610835.1). NCBI lineage: Eukaryota > Metazoa > Echinodermata > Ophiuroidea > Amphilepidida > Ophiuridae > Ophiura > Ophiura sarsii. Next base: position 15,679,128 of record CM069457.1, on the reverse strand, counting down.
TAGAGATTAATCATCGGGCCTTCCAATATCGCGTTATACCCAAACTTTTTCCATGCATGTTTTTGGACAAAAACATGCATTTTCCCCTTGGCCTTGAAAAAACATTACATCGATTACGTCACAAACTAAAATGTGGTCCTTTTATTGCACAACATTTTGTTGGACAGCTTACGCAAACAAATGATGCTTAATATCACACCATGGTGGAAAAATTCGAGGTCACATTTGCACTTTTCAAAAAAAAAAGCAGTGGTGCGATACTTTTTTCCATGTGTATATACATCTTTTTAAATGATCTTATTCTCTGAGTCCGGCTATTCCTGTATATAATTGATTGAAGCAATTTGGAAAAGTATAATCTTTTGGGACGATGTTATTCATCATTAGAACCCGGCATTAACATGACTGAGCACATATTTACGTCCATATCTGTCTTATGTTAGGCCTAAATACTAAGAACCAGTGATAATCACTGGCCACATTATATTAGTATATTGCGATTCTTTACCAACACTCCACCCACACTCACACCCGGTCTAACGTCACCGATTTAGATGAAAATGTAATAGCTAATGAAATACTTACTGTATTGATTGCCCTGGATGTAAATGTTTCCAGATACGTTACCGCCTATGGCAATCCCACCGTCTCCTTGTTGGGAAACATTGCCAAGTGTTCCTCCGCTAACGTATGGCATTGGCGTTTGATGGACCAGAGTATGGTCTGAGTATGGTCTCTCTTTGGCAGGTCTACCATAATCTGTCTGGTCTTCTTCTCTTGAGAGACGGTGACGTTTGGCAGTATAGGATCCGCTAACACGTGACACCGAGGCTTGACTGGTCTGAGCATGGTCTCTCTTTGGCTGGTCTACCCTCTGTCCATAATCTGTCTGGTCTTCTTCTGTTGAGAGGCGAGGGCGTTTTGCAGTATACGATTCAGTACTCGGTTTGGCATGCTCAGCGGTATAACCTATTAATAATACAATTATCCATAAACACGTCGAACTATGAAATGGACTTATTTTCTCATACATTTTTGTTTGTTTTTGATGAATCCACTCATGAAGCTAACTCCCGAGCTAACTCTACACGATATCCACAACTTTATATCCCATATTGCTATACGATGATCTTCCCAAGTTCAACTTGTCAATACCAGTTTCGAAACCTGTCCTATCGACTGCGTACAATGTGTGTTGCGTATTATAGAGATGAGTGTCCTACTTGGATTTGTATATTAAATTGAGTGCAAACATTTCAGAGATTCTTTTCGACACACCCTGTACAGGGTGACCCAATAAAAAGTTTACCCAAAATGAAAATGTTATTTTTCCTACTTTCTGTAATTTGATATCTGTGTTTTTATTTTATTATGAAGAATGGGTAATGGAGCATCTACCCTGAAAAAAAATATTTATTTTAGTTGAGTGGTTTTCAAGATATGGTCTATTGAACATTGCTTTAACAAAACAGACTTGTCCTTAGAGCAAAGGCATGATTGAACACAAGTGAGACATCAAAACTACTTTTGATGTTGCAGTTGTGTTTAACCATGCCTAAAAAAACAATACGAGACAAACAAAAGAACACTACCATTCGTAATAAAACCAAAGTAAAAGATATCATTAAAAAAATCAAGGAAATGAAATGGAGATGGGCAGGACATATCGCGAGACAAAACGATAATCGGTGGACAATAAGAACAACCGAGTGGCAACCCCGTACAGGCAAAAGGAGAAGAGGCAGGCAGAAACAAAGATGAAGAGACGAGCTAACTAAATACAGAAGAACGACATGGACAAGAGAAGCACAAGACAGACACAGATGGAAGATGCTGAAAGAAGACTTCAGCCTACAGAGGCTGAAAAAGCCTAGGTAAAGAAGTATGATGCTCCGTGGACAAGTCTGTTTTGCTGAAGTAATGTTCAATGGACCATATCATGAAAACCACTCAACCAAAATAAATATTTTTTTCAGGGTAGATGCTCCATTACCCATTCTTTATAATAAAATAAAAAACACAGATATCAAGTTACAGAAAGTGGAAAAATATCACTTTCATTTTGGGTAAACTTTTTATTAGGTCACCCTGTATACTTTACTGTAGATAACGGACTATAGCTCCAGGGGAAAATATCATCGGTCCCCGATTTATCATATGTATCTCATTCTCCTATTATATGTATTCCTTTAACCATCCGGGTGGAGTTAATGCAGAGTTGATAGATTTTCCTAATCTTATCGGTGGCGCAGTGTTATAAAACTTGCATTCTCTTCCATTTTACATTTTACTTTGCTTTTTATTTCTTACTTGATATTCTAGAAGCGGCAACTGCCATCTTATGCCTCAAATAAGGTGATGGTAGGCAGTCTTGATGACATGGTTGCAATTGTCTTGTAGGAATGATATCTTCCTGCACTGACTCTGAAGAGGATACAGTGATTGGATCAAATGGTACTGTATAAAATAAATAAAAATATATAAAAACAATCAAAATGAGTAAATATAACGTAAGGAATCTAACTTTTATAATTGTGCGAGAAAACTAGTAAAGAGTAACGATGCAGAAAACAATGTAAACATTATCGGATATTTTCTTTTATCAACTTTATCGGGTATTTCCTTTAATTTGATGCAACAGATCGCAAAGCAAAGTTCGGGTTATTCAAATTAAAGGGGCATTGAGAGATTACCGAGAAAAATGAATTGTTACAATAGATAAGACACATACATGTAGGAATCCTGAAGTATAATAATTTATGGGAAATGGGTTAAATGATGGCGATAGATAGATCTCGATTGAAGCAATTTTGTAGCGAGTGGTGATAATAATTTTGATGTATACCTACATCAAAGTGACCAAATCGTGTAATTTTACACGATATGGTGAATTAAGGCAAATGTTTCAGATGGCAGTTAGTATGTATAATATGTAGGTGCAAAACGAACAGATTTGCAGAAAAAATGGAGGCGTCATTCCATACGTATCTCATTGCCCCTTTAAGAAAAACATGAACAATACGATTCATATCAGAAACCTAAGCGAGATATTCAAAAGAAGATTCATTATGGAATCCACTAACTATCTAATTTCAAAATGTCTAAAGAAGATGTTAAAGACACCAGCACAATGCATTGCGTTTTTGCAAAATGCCCTAATTCTGGTCTCCAATTTGTCTTGGCTCCCATAGACATATGCACCCAATCATGCTTGTTCATCGTTGGAGCTCTTAAGTTCTAGTTTACATCAATGAATAAATGAGTTATCAGTGTTCCTTTTTCTTATTTCTAAAACTTAAGAGCTCGTCAAATGCATCGTTTGAAAAAGCTTAAGTTGGCTGGCCTTAAAATCGTCTTTTGTCAGCCCCTAGATAAACCACGTAATGAACATACCTAGACTTCTATAATGCCTCTCCCAAACGTGTCCCAGCATTACAGGTTGTTCCTTGGAGGAAACATCACCAACTATCCACTGAATAGACTGGTCACCAATTCCTTGAGGAGAACTTGTCACCACTAAAATGTCTTTGTTAAGCATGTGAGCCGTGGCTACTAGGACGACTGCATCAGCCCATTGCTTATCTCTTGACATAGATTCTAAATAGGAGTTCCAATCAGATTGTGTAGCTTTGAAATCAATCATGCCATCTGGTCCCTGAGAAGGAGTATAATATGGTATTATTTGATTAATCCCATTGGTACTACATGCTGTTTTTGTTTACAGACATGTTGGAACGAATATTTTTGAAATCTTGCATTAATTGCAGTAATTAAGGGTCCCGATAGGTAACAACCTTCTTTATTTAAAGTTCATTGCGACTATTAAACGATATTGTCTAGTGGTCGGAGTGCAAATCTATTTTGAATTTTGATTAATGGACCGTACGGTTTGCTCTTTTAAACACAGACTGAATTCTAGTGATTGCCAACCTGGTCTCCAAGGAAACTGACAAAAGATAATTAACACTCAAGTCAAGGAGGTAAAAGGGAGGTTTTGATGGTAAAATTGTATGAAAATGTGACATCTCTCATTGCTGATAGAGTTTACAATCTTATTCTGTCCAAATATAGACTTTAGGATAGGTACTAATAAGTACTCTTTGCATATTTTGTTCAATTCTATTACTCACCTGAATACTTGGGTGTTGCCGTAGAAACTCAACAATGTTGAATCTGATCTGAGCAGCCGACTGAGGACAGCCCAGCAGAGACAACTGATCTGAAACTGCATGGTAGAAGCAGTTACCATCTACTGGGGTGATGCCATGGAACGCTAGACCATGTAGTGTGCAATTTCTAATAAGTCGCTGCTCAGCTTCAGCTTCTGTTGAATTTATCTGAATCAACTTGAGGGCGTGGTTTACTGCGGCAGGGTCGAAATATTTATATCCTAGAAAAATATTTACATAATGATAAAGAGGTTTATACAGTAAAGCATGACATAATTTTGCAATGTGTATGCACAGTTGGATAGCACGGCCCTCATTTGTAAAAGCCCCAATTATGAATCTATTGGGTATGATTTCCTTGCTGTACCCATACTTGAATCTCACTCATGCAGTTTTTCATTTTGACAATACATGCGTGAATGCAGTTTACACAATAGCAACGTGTGGGCGGTGTGAGTAGAGTCTACATTCTCATTGAACCACACATTCCTGACTGCTTCTAATAAGGGACGCACCATTAGATTTTCGGGGGGGGGGGGGGGTAGGAAGTTTTTGGAAGAAAAAAAAATTCACCCTCTGTGCGGGCAAAAAAAAAAAATTCACCCCCTGATGAGTAAAAAAAAAAAAAAAAAATTCTACCCCCACCCAATTCAATATGAATGGATACATTACAACAACAAAATTCACCCCTTACGGCGGCAAAAAAAAAAAAATCACCCCCAAACCCAACTTTCTACCCCCCCCCCCCTCTGAAAATCAAATGGTGCGTCCCTAACGTTCAGTGTACATTACATCATTTTGCGTGGAGTTTATTGTTACATAATAGCACATACACAGCCAGTCCAGAATATATAAATTTGACATCGTAAATAACCTGATTAATTATATCCCAACTTGGTGTGTGTGTGTTTAGTAGATGATTGTTTATCTTGATCAGTGTTGCTTGAATCAAAACTTCTAAGTTCTATCAGTGTCCTACTGTGCAGGGGTTTGTACAGCTGAGTTCTGCCACATAAATCATCACTAATACTAGTACTGTCGGTGAGTGCTATTAATTCCTTATAGCACTCGGCAGCTACGCTGCCTCGTGCTATAAGTCATACTTACGTGTTACTTATTCATTTGACTAGCATTAAAGGATACTAGCGGGCACCAGCGCTTCGCGCTGGACCCGCTAGAAGATTTCACGGGGAATAAGTAAACAAAGTGTAAGAAAATGTTATACAATAATATCAAGAACATGTCCTACATGTAGGCCTATACATAATCCAGACGGGGCCCTAAATAATCCGAATAGCGCAGGTGCTTTTGATAATCCAGGTAGGCCTATAATACATGTGCCTTAATCTCGGTAGGCCTACGTTTGTGTTTCCCGATACCTATGTAGGCCTCCCATGAGACCTGAAATGTCCCATTATATCCAGGGACCCCATAGGCCTAAGCCCTGCCCCCTAATCCAGTTACCTCAGGTGCCCTAATAATGCACCGGATACCACATAATCAAGGTAGGCCCACTGCAGTGTGCCGTTATCTCGAGATACCCAGGTGCCCTTACTTTATCATAGTCAAATAAATTAAACGCGGGTGCCGCAGATAGCGGGCAGTAAAAGTCATATCACAATAGGCAGAGGTCAAGCGTTATAAATGTTTATATAAATATCAAGAGTATGTCCTTAAATAATTCAGGTACTAAAGTGCCCTTGATATAATGTAAGTGACATGGTGCCCTTAATACACCATGAGCCTAGGCCCAATGTGCTCTTAAATAATACAGATACCCATGTTCCTAATCCAAGTACTACTCCATCAACGTGTTTTTAATACCCCAGTTATTACCTCCTGTCAACGCATGTCTCTACCTATTTTGTACCCCAAATAATAAAAAGTTGAATTTTAATGTCAAAATTGAAAGTTACTTAAAATTTAGATTTTAAATGTCTCCCCCGATTCTTTTATTGCCCCGCCACCCGTTTTCCTCCTTTAACATTTTGGTGCTGGTGTCGCCACTGCCCATGTGCACATACTGTATCCAGGTAATTCAGTAGGCCTACATTCTGAGCGTTATAGTTTTATAGTCGGTCGTTTAGTTTTATGGTCGGCGGAGTCTATCATCAAGATCACTTGTACCATTCCACGCTTGTTCTTGAGCACAATGTATGCCATCCGGGTTTTGTTTGGCCTATTTACATCAAATACACTATTCCTCCAATAGGCATGTGGGGCCTTAACGTATAGTATGTAGTCCCATTGTCATGTTTGCTGTGTTCTATAAAGCCTCCAGAGATACTATCTGAGAGTACACCCTTAAAATACAGTTATCAAAGGTGGCCCACTTGCGCATAGTATTCAGGTAATTTGAGACTCGTTTTATTATAGTGAACCCTGTAATCCAGATACCACGGATGCCCTTAAAGGCATATTATGTGATCTTTTCCAGAGAGCGCCCTCTATTCATGATTTTATTTAGAAAGTAGATTTTCTTGCAGATCTATCTATTTCCGATCATAAAGCATACATATATTCCAAGTTACAGAGCGGTACGATTCCTATTTACCTCAAAATCATGGTTGTAGAGTGAATTTAGAGTGAACAATATAAACTATCGGGATCCCGACAGTTTATTTTCACTCTAAAATCATGATTTTGAAGTAATTAAGAATCGTATCGCCCTGTAACTTGGAATGTATGCATGATTTATGATCAGAAATGTAAATCTGCAAGAAAATCTGCTTTCAATTTTTTTTTCGATGTTGAGGGCGTTCCCTGGAAAGATCACATAATATACCTTTAATAATCCAGACACTCTATAATACTCATGATAATGTACCACACAAAAAACACGTTCCGTTTATCCAGATGCCCCATGTGCCCTTATATCCAAGTGCGGCGAGGAGGAGGTGGCTTTAGGGTACACTATTAGAAAAAAGGGTGCTTCAGAGGGGTTCTTGGCTGTCCCGTATATGGTTTAAAGGTTCTTTGATTTTAAAGGCCCCAAAAGGTTCTGTAGCTAGAGAACCTTTAGAGGTTCTAAAGACCAATGTTTGCCCATATTTTGCCCACTTTGAACTTTAAAATGGTTCTTTTTGGAACCTTTTAAGGTGATATAAAGGGTTCCATACGGGACAGCCAAGAACCCCTGAAGCATCCTTTTTCTAAGAGTGTACGGAATGCCTGCTTCCACCCTGCCACGTTACAATGTGCAGTTTGCGCCACAAACGCGTATACACTTTGTATGCGTCATTACGTGTGCGCCGAATTGCGCGCGCCATGATAAACGCGGTCGCGCAGCTTCAACATAGGAACCGTGTTGTTATGGTACCGCCACAGTTTCTTTATCGTTAGCAAACTACGCGTTCATCTATGTTACTAATGCGAAAGTGTCGCTTTAAGATCTGTGTAAGAGTTTTTATTTACATTTAGAAAATGTCGTAAAATAATTTTATTTGTCGGACGTATAGTCACGTATTATAATGCTTGTACTCATGCGATCTTTAAGAATAACAAACGGCCGCATATACAGAAATGTAGCTATGTCCCTGATGAAAATATTTTGGGTGAAGACCATATGTCATCACTCACTCCGAAAACCACAATTTTTGCCCGAACAGTAGCTATCCGAGTAAAAGAAATTCAACATTTCGGATTATCATCTGTGATCCTTTCTGCGCATGTCTGAAAACGGGAAAATACTGGCATTGAACTATCTAATTAGCTCGTCTATTAGAGGCGCAATTACCACGCTTTTTCAGTTGAAGAGGGACGCGAGTGTAAAATTATTATTGAACTATCTAATCAGGCGAGGGACCGAGAATTAGTATATAGATTATTCTATCCCCATGAGATTAAAATTAAATATAAACACATTTTTAGTGAATTGCAAAAGTAGTCTCACCTGATGGCCGCTCAGCCATAATGTCTTCTTAAATCTAACTTGAATGACAGTTAGATAGTTATATCTGAGACAAATAGAAAAATAAGAACTGTACATGGGTTTGCGTGGAATTCTAAATAGGCGAAAAGAGGTATATGGGTGAGCACGTTGAAACATTTTCTAGAAAAACGGAAATTGAATACAAAACTGCTGTTTATGTTTAAATGAATGTAATTATTTAGTTCATTAGGTTAGAGCAAAACTGCAACAACGGGATGACAGCAGCGTCACATGTTCAACAAAAAACACTATGCGAGTGGCAATTACAAGATTCCGTTTTTATAAAGGACAGAATCATTCTAAAACACTTTGGTGCAAGAAAAGACAAAACTAAGGTACAATACATTCTTAAGTGTTAACAAACTGACTTCCTATGGAGCTGAGTTGGGTTCACAAAATGTCCTTTAGTAGTTCAGTGTTGTAGAAATGACAAGGACTCCTGAAATAAGCCTAGGGCTGAGGTCCTACACACATGAAAATGGTTTTATTGAATGCGCAAAAAGATATAGCCACTTTTTTAAAACCCTAGTGACTCTTCTTAACAGAGATGATACAACCTAAAGGTTGCGGGGAAGACATGATCTAAAAACAATGAATCGGTCTATATAGGGATCAAATAATTATATTGGAAGGCAAGGACCCATAACCAACTATAGACAATTGTTGAACTATTTTTATGAGAAAACTAAATATTTCGAAAATCAAGCTTCTTCAGCAGAAAGTCACCTTTTTGATGATATAGTTGTATATTGATCGCCAGGATGATAACTGCTTGACATTTATACTGATGATATATTAATGGCAATATGTTACACAGCAAGATCCTAGTAAAAGGATCTAAAAATCAAAATCAAATCATGACGATCAAAAATGATCATTACATTTGTTACAGTCGTTAATTTCGTCGTCAAACTTTCTTTTCTGTCAAGCGTATGATCCAACCTGCTTGCAAAATCCATGTTAAGGTTCGCTTAAAGGGACATGAAGTGGTGTTGAAAATTTTAAATGTTTAAGAAAATGCTTCAGAATTCAAGATGAACATTTAAAATTGCCATTATTGTTGTTTCTACTAACAAAAACACAGCAAAACTTGATTAAAACAATCATCATCGCTATTTATTGAAAAACGCCCTATATGCCAATATGGTTCGCGTTATGTATCACGCGTACTGCAGGGGGATACTGTCGGACGTAAAATGCTTATCCCGCGGGATAAGCATTTTTGAATCGACGTTTTCTTGTACAAAGAGAGCTGATTTTTCTTAATCCTTATAGGTGTAAGTTCATACATGTAATACAATTATAAAAATAAACTAATCTCAGTTTTTATCATAATTGAGGGCGCTGCCTCCAACACATCTCTTAGTGCCCCTTTAATCAGTGACTTACCAGGTATCCCTCTTAACTCGATAACCATCGATATAATCCTTATAATTGTGTATTTAAAAGTAAATTGTGAAGACAAAGCTGATTTCCTATATACATTGCAAAGTTGGACGATGTTGGTATAAATATGGCTACTATATGAACTACATTCAGCAATGATATCAATCAAAGCATATTGCTAGTGTCTCCAGTGTGGCCACACTTAGCATTGCATAAATAACCCAAATCATGACGTCAAGTAGCCCAATCTGTTTGTAGTACAGTTAGAGGGTGGGGGTGAACCATTGGTTATAAAACATAGGTAGGTTAAAGGTATAAAACATATTTTCCGACATGAGTCAAGGCATTTTTAAAACACATATTCATCGTAAACATAGCACAACCTGGTTTCGAAATAAGATTTGGTGACAATGGTTATGTTAAGTAGCCCTGTTGGTTAGCCATGTGTTTTTTATAGGACCTAGAATAACCAAACTAGCGTTAAAATGTCAAATTGTGCCTAGGACTTCTTGGGCTTCAAAAGTAGCCCAAACAGCGCTTTAAAGGAGAGTATTTGCTAACATTTGTAGCGTCATGTTTTATCAGTAGATCATGAAACCCCGCACATATAAGTTTTGCGATTATAAACATCATCGCTTGCTAATTTGTAGCAAAATACAATATAGAACAAAATGCCTAGCCAGAAACCTTTTGGTGTACATGTATGCAAATATCACTTGCATCATCAATAACATAAAACTTGATAAAGCTAAACACTAAAAATTACGTATTTTTAAATATTTTTCTCGTCTCAAGCATGATAATTAAGTGAGATTATTATTCAATGATAACTGTGTTTGTGTGTAACCAAAGGTTACAGTACAATTTGCTTTAAAAGAAATATTATCTCTCTTCATGGGCTATAATAATCATCGCTATGACTATAATTGTAGTCCAAAGTTCCATCCAACCGTCGAACTTTTGTACCATTCCTCACTATCAGCGATAGATTTAATTATGGATAGGCCTACTATTGATTGACTTCAGGATAGAAGTGACTTTATAGAATATCACCAAAAGATCGTTTCGGCCAAACTTGAAACAGTCAATTTGTAGCCAAATCTCCAATTCCTATGAAAGCTTATTATTAGTAATGGTTGGAATTGCAAACAATACTAAAGTTTCAAATGAATTGGTTTTGTTTACCCACATCCCCATAACTATGCATATGGGGCTGAAGCATGCTTTTAGTGAGATTCGAACTAGTGACATTGCACATTTGTTACGTACACTCTTAACACTGAGCTATTATACGCTTGCTGCCATTTGAACGTATCTTATATTCAACTGCCATGCATTTCAGTAAGGTCCCCTTACCATAATACTGAAAGTCTTTAAAAATTGGGAAAGCGGTCTAATTTGCATAATATGCAAATTCTGGCATTTGGGGTCAAATTTAAAAATTGGGCTAAAGCATGCTTATAGTGAGATTCGAACTAGTGACATTGCACATTTGCTACCTACACTCTTTACACTGAGCTATTATACGCTTGCTGCCATTTGAACGTATCATATATTCAACTGCCATGCATTTCAGTAAGATCCCCTTACCATAATACTGAAAGTCTCTAAAAATTTGGAAAGCGGTCTAATTTGCATCAAATGCAAATTCTGGCATTTTGGGTCAACAAAATTCGCACGGTCACAAAATTTCGCACGGTCACAAAATTACGCAAGGTCACAAATTTCGCACGGTCACAAAATTTCGCAAAGAAAGAAAAATTTCGCAGTACAAAAAACACAACAGTCAACAATTTGTTCACTGTTGTGCTTTTTGTACTGCGATTTTTTTTCTCTTTCTTTCTTTCCCTTTTTCCTTTCTCTCTCTCTTTTCTTTCCCTTTCCCCCTTCTTTTCGTCTTTTCCCTTCCCCCTTTTTTCCTGGTGGGTAGGTTTGAATTTCCTGCTCTGCACCTTCAGGGGGGGGGGGCTGTGCCCCCCCCCCCCCCTGCCCCCCGGCTGTTACGCCACTGGTAAAAGCCCATTAAGCCTATTAAAGGTTAACTTTGGGGGCTGCGACTGTTTTTCCGTTAGTTTTTCTTTTATAAAATCTCACTCTATATTTTGAAATAACACTTATTTCGCTTTTTGAAGTAAATTGTATTCGAGCTAAAGTGAGGCCTAATGTGCCCAATCGTTAGAATGTATAAGAGGTCAGTGATAAGCAAGCTCGAACTTCACAGGGAACCTTCTTTATTATCAAACCTGGTTGTGATGACAATCTTACCATAAACGTAGCTCTATATCAGCATAATTATAAAACGTAGCTCTATATCAGCATAATTATAAAACGTAGCTCTATATCAGCATAATTATACTGATTTGAGGAAGTTGTACACAATGGTCGGCATATTTAAGTAATGTCGTGACCAGTCCAGATGAATTTCCAGATTTTGAAACATTACATTTAATCTAACACCACAATGCATAGCACGTGTATTAAAAAGTCAAATTTCGGCATTGCGTTTTTGTCATCGATTATGTGAAATAGCCATATTCGAAACATAGGGGAAGGTGGGGTAATGGCGGACGCGGGGTAATCGCGGACAGGGCTGTATCTAAAGGCAGGTGAAAGAAGGTGGTATTTTGCCACCCTATGATGTTAGGTGCCTCTCCATTGAAATCACCAACAACCTAAGTGGGATGGTTGTCTCGCAAATTCTCGCGAGAATTACAAAAATCACTTTTTGGGCAAATTGATATTTTGGTGTGGGGTAATGCCGGACGACGCAATTTTTTTTATTGCGTCGTAGCTTCGAATTTCATAATGATGAGTTGATAAAAACTTGATAACAGGTAGAACCTTCACAGTGCTTTGTGTTTACATGATTTTTATTGTTATATGACGTATTATATGTGTGTTATACCTCTATAGAATATAATACGAATGTGCTTCGTACTTTCAAAACTTAGAATTTGATCTAAATACTCACCCCAAAGGGTATAGCTAATGAGTTATTATTATAGTTTACTGTAATCAGATAATAACTCCTTGGTATCATAGCATAGGACAGGAAATAAGTTATTACAATTCGTTCGATTCCAAAATGTCCGTTTGAGGTATAATAATTATTCGTCATTTTTTATTTCGAATCAACGCTGGAATAAAATGCTATTGAGACAATAATATCGTTGTTCAAACTGTGTTTAATTGTTCAAAACCACTGGTTTGGACATGTTGACAAATTTATAAAACACTGAAAATCGTATTTATTATAACACGCACGAGACCCAATCTTCATGCAAACTCCGCCAACATTTGCAATAAAAGCATATAGAAAATTACACCCTCAAACTTGGTTTGTTAGACATACTATACAAATTTGCCATACAAACAATACGGTATCTTCAATGTATAACATATAAGTTATTTTATAACATTCTTGACTTTCGATTCGTTGAATTGAAAACGTGTAAACGTGAATGATGGTGCATTTAAAGTTTCTCCATTCATTTCATGATAGCTTATTTTCTTGCAATAGTATGTAATTAGGGAGTGTTCAGAAATACTTTGGGGGCTGGGCAACTGACATTTTTCAGTGTCGAATTTTGTTGACCCCCCTTAACAAATTGCAAAGCTTTTGACCCCCCTTAACAATTTAAAACAACTTTATTGACCCCCCCCCCCCCCCCCCCACCTTACTTTATCATGTAACCTGTGGCTTCTTTTTACAACGTTGGCGGTCCGGACCATCCCACAATTTACAACATATCATTTGCTTGAACGATAAAGGTTGCATGAAATTTCGCGAGTAGCAAGCAGAAATGTGTGTTTATCTCGTTAATGACCAACGGTACTTTGTTGACATTATGGACAATTTAATTTGCACAAAGATTCGCGCGTAAATCGCAAAATTGCTGTACAAAATGCATTAAAAAACGTGAAAACGTGCGTAGTACGTAAACAAATTGTGTTTATCTTGTTAATGACCACCTTTTTCAACAGTACTTTGTTGAAATTGTGGAAAGATTCATTTTGTATATAAGTTACATTTTGTCGCACAATTTGCAGTGGTCGGTCCGGACGTTGCTTACCCTATCGTGTTCTAAGTTTCATTTTACACTCCAACATGAAAATGTCCTCTTCGCTCTTTAAATTGTTAATGTTTCTATATAAAATAAAAGTTCACAAAAATATTCGTGTGTAGTGGGACTTATATTTTTGCTACACAAATTGTCTTTCTATACACCTCTTGCCTTTTTAAAACTGAACAATTATAAACTAAAGCGCGCAGCGCGCAATTTGTTTTGTCCACCCAGGCGTTATACTATCCATTTGGCCAAACTGTTTTGACCCCCCACCTTTATGTACCAACAACTTTTTGGTCCCCCCTTTGGGCAACTTCAAACGTTTTGACCCCCTCGATTTGCCCAGCCCCCCCCCCCCCCCAAGTATTTTTGAACACTCCCTTAGTGCTCTTTTCGCTTTGCAATATAGTGTTTTACTTTGTGCAGTAAAGCTGTTTTATATGCAGTGTGTTTGAAATGGAAGACACATACAAATCTCAATGAGTTAATTAATAATGCAAGAGTTCATTTCTGATGAGTCTACCTATAACATTGTATACGTTATATCGAGAAAGTTCTGAATGTTTTCATAGATGCTAATGGTACGATTTATGGTCTTTAACTGCATGGAAATATTCTTACAACAATTGTATTTATATACATTTTATTTCATTTCATTATACGTGACCCAACACGAGTAAATAAGGCACAATGAGGGAAATATGAATATTGAGTTATTAATATCATGTATGTATATATGTTAAGGGACATTTTGGTACCAAAGTCAATGTCATCCTAATCAAGATTACAGATGTTTGAAAATCACTTTGTCTAAATTCCCAAAAATTAAATACCTCAAAAATGTGTTTTGAACTCTTTATGTTCATGAATTTGAGTCATTGGTTGGAGAATAATGACTGCAGAGGTTTTTGTTCTGGTCTGAGGAACTGTCCCGATTCCGAGGATTTTAAAACAAATTCACGAAAACAGTTGTTAAGCAAGAGTCATTATTCTCATTCATTCATATCCATATTTATCCAATCGTTGATTTGTACTGATATAATTGCGCTAATAATTATTCTGCATGGAACTCTTTTAGAAAACTTTTTGACTCATACTTTTGTATCGTCGCTCCGTATAGGACTTCAAGGACCCTTCAACAGCACGTCTGCAGCTGAAGGGGTGCGCTTGAAGTAAGAGGCGGGATCTCCACAATACTACTACTACTATAGAGTCTCGAAATTATAGAGGGCGATATTGATTTTATGGTTACTGTACCAGACAGAGGATGACATGGTATACTAACAACCGAAAGTATTAGGATACATCGCATGCTACATGTTAAGAGAAAACACTGGGATCCCACTAATGTACTGTGTTAGCCTTTTCGTATTCTAGGTTACCATATTGATGAAAAGTTTAAAAATGAATTTAGGATATTTTAAAGATATTTTAAGGGAAAACATTTATAATATCTTTGTGCGATTTAAATTTTTCTCTTTGATATTTTTTATTTCTTCAAAGAGTTAGATTTCCCCATGTTAACCATGTCTGACAGTCTGTATTGTCCAGCAGCAAGTGATCAGGTGTATTACTAGTTTTTCTCTTGGCTTCTCAAGTGTAAGGAATAAACAATAATTTGAGGAACGAGAAATGATTCTTAGACAAAAAAGATAAACATTCCTCATCCTTTTGTTGAGCAGTTTACATGATGATATAAACAGTTTTTGGGTGGCAGATTTGCAAGGAGCTTTTTTGGTGACAACTTTGCTAGGTTATCAAAAACCTTGCTTATCACGCAGGTTTTTTTCCTTCATTGAGCAAAATACGTGCCATAAGTGTTCTTCAGTGTTAAATATCCGACGTCGCCATATGTAGGGTGTAGACTTTAGAAACCATCCATTTTAGAATTCAAAACTTGTCACAGTCGTTTATCAGATCATTTTATCGCCGTAATTCATAATATCATAATAGGCTTAAACTTAGGATTTAAAATGCTGCCCCCACCCGTAACCAACACTGAAAGCCAAACTGGAGTCAGGGTTACTCTATAAAGGGAGTCCAGCCTACATGTGACTCTATGTCAATATTGACTCTGTTTGGAGAGTCGCATGACTCCCTTGGAGAGTCAACATTTACTGACTCCTTTGGAGAGTCATGATGCATGACTCTTCAAGGGAGTCTTGTGACTCTTCAAATGGAGTCAATATTGACATAGAGTCACATGTAGGCTGGACTCCGTTTCGAGAGTAATAATGACTCCAACTGGCAAAATAGAGTCACCGTGACTCCAGGTAGGAATAAGAATAAGACACTGAGAACTGGGGGTGGGGGGGCTTTAGGGTAATTGGCTCTTTGATGTTTATGTTCTTGCTCAATGTATTTGCATTTACTTAGTGAGCAATCACTTCCCTTCCTTAATACCAGTGAGAAATATGCATATATCAATATACATTCAACGGTGTTAAATTTACGTATCGACTTAATTCAAATAAATTAATAGGTTTTAATAGGTTTTAATAAATAAAAGGTGCAAATTAGCTCATTAGCATAATTGAAAAGGTATACACAAGCACCGGTGCTAATTTTTGTACCATTGCAATTATGCTAATGAGCGATTTGAGCATTTTACTCGGCTAATGTAAGACCAAGTAAAATATGCAAATTAGCTCCAGAGAGTCAGGATGACTCCTTTGGAGAGTCATGGGCGATGACTCTTTCCGACGGCTAGGATGACTCCTTTGGAGAGTCAGGATGACTCCTTTGGAGAGTCAGGATGACTCCTTTGGAGAATCAGGATGACTCCTTTGAAGAGTCAGGATGACTCCTTTGGAGAGTCATGGCCGATGACTCTTTCCGACGGCTAGAATGACTCCTTTGGGGAGTCAGGACGACTCCTTTGGAGAGTCAGGATGACTCCTTTGAAGAGTCAGGATGACTCCTTTGGAGAGTCATGGCCGATTTACTCCATTTCAAGAGTCACTTGACTCCAGTTTGGCTTTCAGTGAAGTCATCCGTGACATCATCCATAACCATAGTGTCTCGAAATTCTAGAGGGCGCTATTGATTTTCTGGTTACTGTACCAGACAGGGGACGACATGATATACTAACAACCAGAAGTCTTAGGATACTTTGTATGTTATATATTAGGAGAAAACACTGGGATCCCACTAATCTGCTGTATTAGCCTTTTCGTATTCTAGGTTTTCAAATTTATGAAAAGTTTGAAAATGAAATTAGGATATTTTTGAAATATTAATTAAAGGGAAAACATGTATAACATAATTTTGTCTGTGATATTGTTCTCTTTTGATATTTTGTTACTCTTCAAAGAAGAGGATTTGCCCATGTTAACCACGTCTGACAGTCTGTACTGCCTGTCCGCAAGGGATCAGGTGTATTATCAGTTCTTCTAGTGGGCTCTCAGGTTTAGTGACAACTTTTGTGTGATTTCAATTATTCTCTTTTATATTATTATTACTCTTCAAAGAGTTATATTTCCCCATGTTAACCACGTCTGACAGTCTGTACTGTCTGTCAGCAAGGGATCAGGTGTATTACCAGTTCTTCTAATGGGCTCTCAGGTTTAAGGAAGAAACAAGAATTTGAGGAACAAGAAATTATTCTTATACAGAAAAGAGAAAGAAATCCTCATCCTTTTGTTGAGCAGTTAACATAATATTATCATGATGATATAAATTGGTTTTTGGGTGGCAGATTTGCGAGGAGCTTTTTTTAGTGACAACTTTGCTAGGTTATCAAAAACCTTGCTTATCGCGAAGGTTTTTCTCTTTCATTAAGCAAAATACGTGCCATAAGAGTTCTTCAGCGTAAAATATCCGACATCGCCGTATGGGTGCCGTATGTAGGGTGTTAGAGTTCAAAACGTGTGCCACAGTCGTTCATCAGATCATGGTATCACCGTAATTCATAACGTCATAATAAGCTTAGCCTAAGGATTTAAAATGCTGCCCCCACCCGTAACCAAGTCATTCGTGACATTATCCATAACCATAGAGTCTCGAAATTGTAGAGGGCGATTTTCTGGTTACTGTACCAGACAGGATGACATGATATTAAACGGACATACATAAAAGTGTGCTCTGAATACTATCATACAAACCGTTTAGAATATTAAAGGCATATAATGCGATCTTTTCCATGGGACGCCATTTTTTTTTTTAAAGCAGATTTTCTTGCAGATTTACATTTCTGATGATAAATCATAAATACATTCCGAGTTACAGGGTGATACGATTCCTAATTACTTCAAAATCATGGTTTTAGAGTAAATTTAGAATGAAAATAAACTGTCCTGCATCTGGACAATCTATTTTCAACCTCTTTAAAGGTATATTATGTGATCTTTCCAGGGAACGCCCTCAACATCGAAAAAAAAAATTGAAAGCAGATTTTCTTTCAGAATTACATTTCTGATAATAAATCATACATACATTCCAAGTTACAGGGCGATACGATTCTTAATTACTTCAAAATCGTGGTTTTAGAGTGAAAATAAACTGTCGGGATAACACGACAGTTTCTGACGAGTGAGGACCTAACGGTCCTTACGAAACAGATCTTTAAAACCATGTAGCAGGATCAAGTCCAAATTTCAAATTGTAACACGACAGTTTATATATTTTCACTCTAAATTCACTCTAAAACCATGATTTTGAGGTAATTAGGAATCGTATCGCTCTGTAACTTGGAATGTATGTATGATTTATGATCAGAAATGTAATTCTGCAAGAATATCTACTTTCTAACAAAAAATCATGAATAGAGGGCGCTCTCTGGAAAAGATCACATAATATGCCTTTAAACCATGATTTTGAAGCAATTTGGAATCGTATCGTTCTGTAATGATTAATCATCAGAAATGTAAATCTGCAAGAAAATCTGCTTTCAAAAAACAAAAATCAAGGATAGAGGGCGTCCCATGGAAAAGATCGCATAATATGCCTTTAATTGATTTTGTATCCGCATGCCTGGAATGTGTTTGACACCGTTGTGAAATAAGTGCCCATTTAAATTTGTTAGTTAAGTTATATGTTCTAATATAAATAATCTAGATTAAATTGAATATAATCTATTAAAGAATTAGTTAATATTAAAATATTGTTTCAACCAAAAAATGCAAATTGTCGTGACCAGTCTAGGCAAATTTCCATTTTTGGAAACCTTTGCAAATTCCGTTATCCCTTTCCAGATTTAGTCCCACAACGCACAGCGTATCAAACAAAATTCCCAATTGCATTTGTTTCATATTTGATGTGAAATATTCTTTATTATTAAGGTTGCCAACTTCGACATATGCTCACACGAACCTCTCCAGATTTTAAAATGTTTTCCTGAATTGTGAAGCTTTCTAAATCTTGACATTTGCCAGGACTGGTGATGCAGATTTTCTTGCAGATTTGCTTTTCTGATCATAAATCATAAATATATTCCAAGTTACAGAGCAATACGATTCCTAATAACCTCAAAATCATGGTTTTAGAGTGAATTTAGAGTAAAATTTGAAAAATAGATTGTTCCGCTCGGTACAATCTAATTTTCAAACCATGATTTTGAAATAATTAGGAATCGTATCGATAAGATCTTTATGATTTACGATCAAAAATGCAAATCTGCAAGAAAATCTGATTTCATAGTAAAAATCAATGATAGAGGGCGTTTACTTGGAAAAGATCACATAATATGCCTTTAACTTTCATCACAATCTCCGGATACAGCATTTCTGTAACAATTGTTCTGAATCTCCACTTGTCACACGGATGTGTGCACTTTTATTCTTGAATGCATGCGGGTACATGTTTCGATAATAAAAATATAACGAGAATGTGCTTCGTATTTTCAACAGTTGGAATCCGAGCTAAATACTCGAGCCCAAAGGGTATAACCAATGAGTTAATATATAGTTTACTACAATCAGATAATAACTCCTTGGTATAGCATGGCATTAGTTATCAAAAATTCACAATTCTTTCAAATCCACCATCCGACCATATTTTAAAATAACACTGGAATAAAATGCTATTGGGACAAAAATATCGTTGTTCAAACTGTGTTTAATCGTTCTAAACCATTGGTTTTGACATGTTGACACATTTATAATACACGGGAAATCGTATTTATTATAACACGTACGAGACCCAATCTTCATACAAACTCCGCAAACATTTGCAATAAAAGCATAGACATATTCACCACGACTTGGTTTGTTACACATACTATTTCAAATCTCTGTGGCCTACACACAAACATTTGCAATACAAACATACAAACAATATCTTACATAACATGTAAGATATTTTATAACAGTCTTGACTTTTGATTCGTTGAAAACGTGTCACGTGAGGGATGGTACATTTAAAGTTTCTCCATTCATTTAACATTAGCTTATTTTCTTGCAATAGTACATTTTATGCAATTAGTTTTCTTTTCACTTTGCAATAGTTTCCCTTGTTCAGTAATGCTGTCTTATATGCAATGTAGTGTGTTTGAATTGGAAGTCACATAAACAATCTCAATGAGTTAATTAATAGTGCAAGAGTTCATTTCTGATGAGTCTACCTATAACATTGTATACGTTATATCGAGTAAGTTATGAATGTTTTTCACAGATGCAAATGGTACGATTTATGGTCTTTAACTGCACGGAAATATTCTTACAAAGATTGTATATATCATGTATACACATTACATTACATTTCATGATATATGAATGATATATGAATGCCATAATTGAATGCCATAATGCTAAAGAAAAAAGATATCTACTAATATACAGAAAATAGTTTTCATATCCTTTAACATCAAATCTTCCTTATTTTGTTTTGTTATGAAGTGGTATACATTGGATATAGACATGGGGATATGATACAATTGAGTTAGGTATGATTTATGTAGTTTGGTGGAAATAAAACTTACTGATAGGCCCTATGGGGTTATTTAATTCGAAGTTTACATTCCCTTTTTTCACAAGGGGTCAACTTTTGGATCATTAACAATTTAGATGCAAAAAGTGACTAAAACTCATGCTCTGATGGGCATAACATTATCACACTGACACATATGAGTACTATTATATTTATAAATTAGATCATTATTTGGCTACACTGCCATAGGTTGGACTGTTACAGGGCGAGTCAGAATGATCATGATGATTAGGACCCATGATGATAAAATATGTAGCTATAATCAAAACAAAAGGTTAGATTTTGGGAACATACATGGTGTCCCAAAAGTCTATGCACGTTTTTGAAGAGTCATACCTCATAAAATATAAATCATATGGTATAAATTTAACCATATTTTGATAGACGAGATTTGGGAAATTAATTTGGTACCAAACACAACCCTATTGGTGAACCCACAACATTATAAAACTGGTTGAAAGTCATTGGCCGTGTGCCTGACGAACCCATACCAAGTACCACACATTGTTGCTAAAGGTGCGCATAAATTAACGGTATAAAAGCAACGTTGCGCATTAGTCACAGTTCACTGCTTCTACCGTGCAACATTAATGTTATTTAATACCAAACTCGGTCACTCACAACATAAATAAGCGTAGTATGACAACATTGCACAGCAAAAGTCTTCATTCAAGGTGGTTTACAGCATAAATAAGCGAATACAAATCGTATGGTTCTACGCTGAAACACATTCAGTTCAACTTACTCAACAAAAGTTCAGAAAACATTTCGAAGTGAAACGCACACCAGGAAGAATATCTATTCTGAAGTTAGTGGATACATTTTTGAACACAGGAACATTCTAAATGGGTAAAACAACCTTCGAGGAGGCCTTCAAGCAGCATTAAAATAATCCGCTAAGTTTAAATTTTAACATGTTTGACAGCTGTGTGATGTGTGTGTTCACTTTCCTGTTACGTTATTCAATTGTTTAGGTCTGTGCTTTTTGGTATACATGGAAAACATTTAAATTAGATTTCACTATAGAAACGAAAATTATGTGTGATATAGTTTGTTATTATGATGATATCACTGTAATGTAAAATTTAAAATATTACAATTGACGGATCATTTTCCGTGTAACCAACTCTACCCGTATTTTTGTTAATCTCAATAGGTATGGATTTATATATGAACTTTATTCCTCCGAAGTATAAAATTACATTTTTGCAGAAATACATATTTTACTTCTAGGGTGGCATTACAAACAGATGTTACTCCAATGTTTGGTATCAAAATTATTTCCCACATCTCCTCTTTCTAAATATGTATTCATATTTTCAATACGACTTATATTTTGTGAAATACAAAGCTTCAAAGTCGTGCATAGACTTTTGGGACACCCTGTATGTTTAGATTTTGTATTTAAAGTTTGCATCCCAGGCCCAAAGTCAGATCTTGTATATCACATATTTGGGTGCGAAAAAATACTAACGGACATGCCCATGGGTTATGACAAAACAAGTGCCAAAGCAGATGATATCATACCAGACTTATCATTATGTAACATTATCACACATACATATGAATGCTAGCCCTTATTTAAATATTACATAGATCACATTTCATACAAGAAGTTACTCTGATGCGAATTATATATGCAGCTTTTCAAATACATGGCTATGCCTGCCTGCCAAAATCTGAAAAATAGATAGTGTACTACGTACATACATATGTACTGAACTATCTATATCCCTGGCGTTAAATTACTACCAACAGATGGCAAATACGTGGGATAAGTTGACTTTGTATTTAAGTATGTATTTGCCATCTGTTGGTAAAATCAGTGTTTGCATTTGTCATGCTATAGAAAAATACAAGTAATCTTATAAAATATAAAACGTATATATATTATAATACACTCTAATTCTTTGGTTACAAATAATATATAATATATACATTTAATACTGATGCTTTTACCCTGTACTGTATAGTATGTATTGCAATCATATAGCACTAACGTGTAGGCTATGGCTATTGAAACGTTTCTGGCAAGTAACGACATGAACGAGGAAGCGTATACAAATGAATGATATCACATAGATAAATAATTTGCTACAACTTTTTGCCGTTGGGTCTAGCTAGTTATTTAAGCCATTGCAACTAATAAAATATCCACTTGATGAGGTATCAAATTACGTGGAAGATATTTGCTCACTTAATGCATATCTTAGATATTTAGCGCTAATTATGGAATTTGAATTAGCTAATATTATAAACTCTTGGTCACGAATTATTTTTGTTGGGTGCAGGCTGTCCATTCAACTCGGCACTCGACCTTCTACTCTGTTTGTATACAATTAATTAACAAGGAAACACAATTAATAAGAGAAAGCAGAGAGGAATTTATTTCAAAATTGAAATGTTCTGAAATGAATCTGTTCACAGGTAATGGGACATTAGAAGGGGGAATGACTATTTCGTTCATATTCCCAATGATATTGTAGCTGATTAGTATTTCAAACTCGTCACCATGTCAATCATACACTACCATTACAGCAAACAAAAGAGGTAGAAGAATAAGAATCATCATCATTACCATCTTCTTCATACCATCGTTAAAATCAAACGTAAATGCCTTAGCTTGATCGTCATCTTCGTCATTGTCAATGTTGTCGTAGTCATCATAGTCGTTTTCGCCGATGCTATAGTCGTCTTCGTTGTCACCGATTCTATCGTCGTGGTCACCTTTGTTGTCGTGGTCGCCGTCGATATTTTCGTCTATTTCGTCGCTGTCTTTGTCGTTATAGTCACTGTCACCGTCGTGGTCGCCACCGTCTTTTTCGTCGTAATCGTAGTCGTCGCCGTATTTGTTGTCACCGTCTCTGTCAGTGTGGTGGTCGTCACTGTCGTGATCGTTATCATCATCATAATTATCAACACAATTGCTACTCTCGTCATCATCCTGAACATCATTATCGTCACCATAGTTATCCCCCATCCGTGTCAAAGTGCAATACTTCATACAGTATTTACATCGAAGTGATACGCCAGAACCAACTCCTCCAAAAATAGCGTCGTCGTCTTCAAAGAAACAAAGTGATAACAAACAACACCATGCTAGTTCTATACATATATCGTTGGAGTCATCGACATCATCGTCGTTGTCGTCGGTGTACCGCTTTATACATTGACTTACATCCACATTATATTCGTAGAGGAAGTCATCGTCGTCCTTGTCGTATTGGTCGCCGTCCGTGTCATCCTTCTTAATTTTACATCTTGTCAAACCCACATTACATTTTTGCCGTTTCCTAATAGAGAATTTCTTGAGAGATTTACACCCTACAGATGTGGTAGCATCCGGTTCTCTCACCATCTCTACTACTTCATTGTATACCAACTTCTCAAGTGATGGCATACAATCTAACAGAATGATAAGCGTGTTCAGATTTGGGTAGGTAGTGAGATAGAATGTTTTGAGTGACATCACAGACATCTCAGCATCCAATGTCCCCTCAACACCATGCACATTCAACACCTCAATTGATGGCATACATCCTAATACCCTAACCAGTGTATTCACATTGATGAGCCTAAATCCTATAATGAAACTCTTGAGTAGATTACACACGACAGATATGTTAGCATCCAATGTCCCAGCAACCCCACGCACTCTCAGCGTCTCAATAGTTGGCATACATCCTAATAACCTAACCAGTGTATTCACATTGATGGAATATGATTCTATGCTGAAAGTCTTAAGCAGATTACACACTACAGATATGTTAGCATCCAATGTCCCCTCAACATCATACACTTTCAGCATCTCAATAGTTGGCATACATCCTAATAACATAACAAGTGTATCCACATTGATGCACCTAAATCCTATAATGAAACTCTTGAGCAGAATACACACTACAGATATGTTAGCATCCAATGTCCCCACAACACCACGCACCCTCAGCGTCTCAATTGTTGGCATACATCCTAATAACCTAATAAATGTATTCACATTGATGAGCCTAAATCCTATAATGAAACTCTTGAGAAGATTACACACTACAGATATGTTAGCATCCAATGTCCCATCAACCCCACGCACTCTCAGCGTCTCAATAGTTGGCATACATCCTAATAACCTAACCAGTGTATTCACGTTGATGGAATATGATTCTATGCTGAAACTCTTGAGCAGATGACTCACTACAGATATGTTAGCATCCGCTGTCCCCTCAACACCATGTACTTCCAGCATCTCAATAGATGGCATACATCCTAGTAACCTAACAAGTGTATTCACATTGATGTAATTTGATGATTCTATACTGAGACTCTTGAGCAATTTACACACTACAGATATATTAGCATCCAATGTCCCCTCAACACTATTCACTTTCAGCATCTCAATAGAAGGCATACATCCTAATAACATAACAAGTGTATTCACATTGATGGGCCTTGATAGTATAAGGACATTCTTGAGCAGATTACACACTACAGATATGTTAGCATCCAATGCCCCCTCAACACTATACACTTTCAGCATCGTAATAGATGGCATACATCGTAATAACCTAACCAGTGTTTTCACATTGATGGACCAGCCTTCATCTAAAATGAAAAACTTGAGCAGATCACACACTACAGATATGTTAGCATCCAATATCTCATCAACCCCACACACTCTCAGCGTCTCAATAGTTGGCATACATCCTAATAACCTAACTAGTGCATTCACATTGATGTACCATGATTCTATAATGAAAGTCTTGAGCAGATTACACACTACAGATATGTTAGCATCCAATGTCCCCTCAACCCCATACACTTCCAGCCTCTCAATAGATGGCATACATCCTAGTAACCTAACCAGTGTATTCACATTGATGGACTGTGATTCTATCCTGAAACTCTTGAGCAGATTACACGCTACAGATATGTTAGCATCCAATGTCGCCTCAACACCAACCACTCTCAGCATCTCAATAGATGGCATACATTCTAATGTTAAAGTCTCAAGTGAGGATATACAACTCAACATTCTCATAAGTATCTCACACTGTACACTACGTGGATACCTGATAGACACTTCTTTGACTGATGAGGCACACACCAAGGAGTCATTGGCTATCAATTGGTCAATGAGTTTCCCTTGTGATTTAGTCTCATAGAATAATATATAGGGGATTTGCCAGTGTTTACGATTTCTTCCACATAAAGTGAGATTGATAACGTGTGGAAAAATAAAAGAAGCAGCTTTGATGCTTAATCCACAACAAAAACGCAATAGATATTCCATGTTAGTGAGGTTTTCGTTGGTAATTCTATGAAGGTAATATTGAAATATATTCATATTGCCATCATCAGCAAACTTTGACCAGTAAAAAGCTGAACAGAATTCATGAAATGTTTTGTGAATAAAGGAAACAACTGTCTTATTTCTTTCCATCTCTTCTTTGAACACTAACCCAATTTGGCATGCATCTGTGACACAATCAGCACGCAGCTCTTTTGCATCAAACACCAATTTGTCTTCAAATAAGGTAGTTATGGCAACCTGACCCAGTTCTTTCATGACCTCGTCTTTGTCTTTTTTATATCTTTCCTCCCAGTGTTTGTTCAAATATGAGACTCCTTCGGTGAACAGTTTTGTCATACTGTCGGGTAAGCCCTGATCAAGATCTGAATCAAGTGATAAATGACAGAGCATAAGAAGAAGAATGGGGAATTTTGATAGATCCCTAAGTATTGGGACTTGCTTAATTATTTTTGACAAAGATGTTGCAAGCTCTAATACAGAGTCAAATTGAGAATAAGAATCTATGTCAGAGTGCAACTTTTGTTGAATGTTGAAGAATTTCATTATGTACTTATCCACACTCATTTTAGAAAACCCTGACAATTCAACATGAACACATGTTAATAACACATATCTGTGACAAAATCGATCAACCGTGTGAGGCCTAGTGGTTACGAGTAAACCGCCTGGTTCCAATAGAGGGCTATCTAGTACATGAGTTTCATCTTCCCATGAATTGTGAGATAACTCATCAAAGCCATCTACCAGAAAGAGACAATTTGACCCTATTAGGCTAATTACTCTTGCAATTTCAATAGGCGTTACTCCTGGCAGCAATTGATTTATCATGGTTTGCTCAAGGCTATCCCCCACTGCAAATTGTCTTACATCCAAAGTGAAAACCAACTGAAATTTATCTAGGCTTTCTGGATCTGTGGCCCAGAGATAAGCAATTCTTGAGATGAGGGTGCTTTTACCACTGCCTGCCAAGCCACGTAGTAATACATGATTGCATTCCCTCTTTTTATCACCCTGTATTGTGAATAAATCGGCGTAAGATTTTAACTCCATATCAACAATACCTAACATCTTATTACTATCTTGGAGTATTGTCAAATCTACAAATATATCATTAGTATCTACTACAGAGTTTCTAAAGCTACCGAATCTTATCTTGCTTCTGGTTTGAGAGTATTTCTTTTTCAGCCGTTCTCTCCATTCAGTCACCTGGGAATCAACTTGTTTAACTTCTGAAAATTCCAAAAATTAAAAAAAGGCATTAATTTGATTGAGTAAACATCTATAAATCTATGTACAAAGTCCAACTGTTTATGTTATGCTGACAGGACATGTAAAACATACATACACAGTATTACTGTATCTGTTTTCAGCTAACTCACAAAGTATACTCTTTTTAGGACGATGTTGTACAATATTAGCATAACTGAGAAAATATTAAAGTCCTAATCTGTCCTATTTGTAAGGCAATATCAATCAATCAATCAATCAATTAATCAATCAATCAATCAATCAATCAATCAATCAATCAATCAATCAATCAATCAATCAATCAATCAATCAATCA
Source organism: Ophiura sarsii (assembly GCA_035610835.1). Taxonomy (NCBI): domain Eukaryota; kingdom Metazoa; phylum Echinodermata; class Ophiuroidea; order Amphilepidida; family Ophiuridae; genus Ophiura; species Ophiura sarsii. The sequence continues at coordinate 15,651,782 of CM069457.1, read as the reverse complement.
ATCAATCAATCAATCAATCAATCAATCAATCAATCAATCAATCAATCAATCAATCTATCAATCCATCAATCCATCAATCAATCCATCCATCCATCCATCCATCCATCCATCCATCCATCCATCCATCCATCCATCCATCCATCCATCCATCCATCCATCCATCCATCCATCCATCCATCCATCCATCCATCCATCCATCCATCCATCCATCCATCCATCCATCCATCCATCCATCCATCCATCCATCCATCCATCCATCCATCCATCCATACATCCATCCATCCATCAATCAATCAATCAATCAATCAATCAATCAATCAATCAATCAATCAATCAATCAATCAATCAATCAATCGTAAACTTTATAGCGATAAATCAATTACAATATGTACCTCCATAGACTACAAAGTAAAATAAATAATTGTACGTTTTTTGCGTGTCTAAATTAATGAATTGCCTTTTCGGCTGAATTAGATTAGTATTTGCAGCAATAACTTTTAAATTAAATTAATCCATTTGCTGCCATAGGCAATTGTCCAAGGCGTGACTAGTGTCTTTGAATAGATTCCGTTTGTTTGTAGAAATAAGAATTGTAGTCACGCAAATACACGTTTCGTGCAACAACGTCAATGACTTATGCTGCTATAACACCATCAATATATTCACATCGATAGACCGTCTAACAATGTGTGAATCTCAACCATTTAGAAGAAGCCGGATGTGGTTGAAGAACGAAATATCAATGTACGCGAGCCTTGTTTTAACAAACTTAACTTACATCAAATTTAATGGAGTCATTATGTGTATGTAGATGATTGAAGGTACGCTGTCATGACTCATGACTCATGACCAAAAGGAAAATTAGATATTGCCTAGATAGATATAAACTTTACCCCATGTGACATTTGTGACTTTAGATAAGGCATTTTTAAGTCGAGCTAAACAACTCTAATACATTTATTGGTAACCTCGCTTCAACTCTATGAGGTTATATATAAACTTATCTTGATCTTGAAATATATCTAACATGTGTCCAATTCAAATATGTCTTACCATGATCAGCGGGTTTCTTATCGGGCTGTACTTGGGGTATTCTAGCTTCATGGTAGATATTGGTAACATGTTTGGTTTGATGCTCGATGATATTTTGGTCGCCATGTACTACGAATTGGTCTCTTCTCACATCTGTATAACTCATTACAGGGAATGGTGTCCTCTTCAAGGTTGCCAGATCCATATTTCCTGACAAATGAGAAAAGGACGGATGAAATATTTATTTATGTGAACTAAAAATTCAGAGGTATAGACATTTCGGAATATTATCGCTACTCTGGAGTTTCATGGATAATCCCATACGGTCAGTTTGTCCAATCATCAGGCGAATAGATGTTTCTCTGATCGCAGGTTTTTGACACACTGAACATCATTTCAATGGTGTTTTAACCCAGCGGTAAGGGCAACATTATATATTCCAAAAGAGGTCAATACACATTCTCAAAATATACAGATAAATCAGGAGCGTAATAATTATTGACAACCGTTTTTGGTTAGACTAGCCATTGAACAGTGCGCAACACCGTACCGATGAAATCACATCTGTTATTGGGAGAGGTGTCTTCTTAAAGGTTGTCAGATTCATATTTTCTGACAAAATGAGATTTGGATGGATGAAATATTTGCGTATAACACAACCTGTACTACAAAATATGACAATATATGACAATTATTTTTGGAATTATTGCCCAAAAAGTGCCAAAAATGTGAATTTCATGATTTTGGAGGTAAACAATCACATTTTGTGGCACATTTTGGTCGATAATTCCAAAAATAATAGGATTTTCAAAAAAGAGAAAAAAACTTCCTATGGAATTGCATGAGGATTATATATTAAAACTAGTATGACAACATTTCACAAAATATTTTTAGTTATCTTTGCAAAACCTAAAATGGGTAAAAAACGTGTTTTTTATGGTTGGATTCATTGAACCCTTTTCTACAAAAAAAAATGTATACTTTTATATAGATTAAATAAATAATAAAGGAGTTACAGCAGTTTTACGGAGGCTGTACCTGAGGGTCCACACCCTTAATGTACCAGCTAAAGGCGGCGACTCTCGTGCGAGGAGATCAGTGTGTCGATTCCTGGGACCAGTCCTTTATGTATCCCATTCCCCATGATATACAGATGTATTACTACCATCCTAATGCCGAGTTAATACATTTTCCATACACTGCAAAAACACCGGTGTTAAAAATAACACCGTTCGGTGTTCTGAGAGGTCCACACCAATTAGTGTTATTTTAACACTATCTTGGTGTTACATTAACACTTACAGTGTTACATTAACACTTACAGTGTTATTTTTCACACTTGCAGTTGTTAAAATGACACTACATGGTGTTGATATAACACCAACAATTTAACACCGGTACACCGGTGTTAATTTTTTTTGGTGTGGACCTCTCACCACACCAATGGTGTTGTTTTTAACACCGGTGTTTTTGCAGTGTACCATATCTGTGGCTCAGTTTCATGAAACCTAACCGGTTTTTCTACATATTATATTTTGCTTTTTATTTCTTACTTGATATACCAGAAGCCGCAACGGCCATCGTATGCCTCAAATAAGGTGATGGTAGGCAGTCTTGATGACATTGTTGCAATTGTCTTGTAGGAATGACATCTTCCTGCACTGGCTCTGAAGAGGATGCAGTGATTTGTTCAAGTGGTACTGTATAAAAGGAATGAAATGTATAAAAGCAATCAAAATCGTAAATATAACGTAAGGAATCTAACTTGCCTAATTGTACGAGCAAATTAGTCAAGAGCCACGATGCAGATAACAAAGTAAACATAATGATTATCAACATTACCGGACATTTTCGTTTATTTGAGGTTACAGCTTGCAAAGGTCGGATTATTTAAGGGCACTGAGAGAATGCCGAGAAAATGAATTGTTTCAATAGATAAGGCACGTAGGTCCAAACCATGAAGTATTATAATAATTTATTGGAAATGGGTTGAATGATGGGGCTAGATAGAAACTAGGTTGAAGCAATTCTGTGGCGAGTGGTGATGATAATTTCGATAAAATCACAATGACCAAAACGTGTAAGCGTACACGATGGACGGCGAATTAACCCTAACTCTACCCCCACTATTTTCAGATTTTTTTCTTCGACGTGGAAAATTGACCAAAATATCCCACCGATCCCCCCGGGATTTGATTCAGGAACCTCCAGCACCAGAGCCGAACGATTCCCCACTAGACCACGGTGTCAAGGCTAGTTGCCGCGGTATATTGCGTCAACTATAAACAGGATATTTCGTCAATCTGGATTCTGAAAGTCCACTTTATTCCAATTTTCATTTTTTTCATTTTTTTTTTTCTCTAATTTTTTTCAAATTAAGTTTCAAATTTTCAAATTTTCCATCCACAATTTAAAAAAAAAAAAAAAATTGAATGCACAAACATACAATTGGATTTGAAAGAGGGAAAATTTGAAGTCCACAGTACTTCCTCAATACAAAACATGTGTAGCTAAGCATGATTATCATTCATGGTTTTGCCATCATATTTGGGCTTACATGTTGCCAATGGTTTTCCTTACAAGCCCAATTGTACCAAAACAACAACAATGCAAGGCAAAAAACCCACATGTTTTACTTCCATTCAATGTTACTGTTAGCGCACTATTTCAAGCGGTTGACTATTTCAAGCGGTCGACATACGTACAGTTTTGTCATGCAATGTATGTACGCTTTCACGTCTCGTAGACACGCAAGTTTGTGCGTAATGTTGAAATGTCCATGTCAAATCTATGCATGCAGTACTATAATACCAGTAGTTATTAAGTGTGCTCCAGCACAGCATTCGATATATCCAACAAATGTTCATAATACGATTACTGCAGATCTTTGATTTTGATCCCATGGTGACATTGTCAGATCAGCAGAGTGTGCGCGCTAAGATTAAAAAGGGCGCATCTGTCCGAACTCGTCATTCGTCTTGGGTATATGTTCCACTTGCCATAACAAAATCAGAGTAAAAACCAATGTCATCTGCATGATTATTACAGTCTATGGTACCTACACAGTGCAGCTATGCTATATGTAAGGCAAACAGCAAGTGTTTCCAAAATGTAATGTAAATGCACCCAAAAAGGTTCCTGAAATCACACAAAAAAGTGAAATGCAGCCCAAATAATGTGCAAACAGGTAAAAGCAGCCCAAATAATGTGCAATTAAGAACAACATGACAAGAATTGGGCTACATAATGGTCCAATGAGTGAAGACAACAAGGCATCCTAAAGTTCTGAGTAAACATGTGTGATTAATGGCATACATGTGCTGTGTGTCCAGGCAGGGTCACCAAGTGTTACCAACTATAATAGCCCAATTATGTAATGAACAATAGATTTCCCTATGTATTATTTCAATTGACAAACCTTATCATCACAAATGCACCTCATTGGGCCAAAAAGATCAGCCACAGACAAACAGTAATCACAACATATACTGTAAAAGTGGAAATGTTTGCGCTACATTTATTTTCGCGCTTTTCGCGCTCAAATCAGCAAGCGCGAAAATTAAAACGCGCGAATATATTCATTTTGTATAGGTCTGTCTATGCATGGAAGCTCAAAATCGCGAAAATAAAAACAAGCAAAATTGTTCAAAATGTGCAATGCGCGAAGATTTACACGCGTGAACATTTCCACTTTTACAGTACCTGTCATGATATGACATAGGGCCTAGCTAGCTTTCTAGAATTAATATTTTTAAACCGTGAAGAGTTTTTTAAGCGATTAAGTTATCGCCTGCCTGCCTGCCTGCCTGCTGTCTGAAGCACAGAAAATGAACGCGCAAACCATTGCGTGTTTTGTCAGAGCAATTGCTGTACCGACAGATTTTTATGAGCTCAAATTACCCCCCCCCCCCCTCCCCCAATGAGCTCAAATTACCCCCCTCCCCTAATGAGCTCAAATTACCCCCCCCCCCCCCCTTTTGTTTGAGACATTTATTTTAAATGTGAGGGGTTTTTTTGGAAAATTATTGAAATTTTTTGAAATGATTTGAAAATGTTAACAAAATATTGCAATTTTTGAATGTTTTGGGGTAAAAAATGTACATACCAACCGATGCATTCTCTATGGGCTCAATGAAAATTGGGCCAATTGGGGTGCACGTCAGTGGGGGAGGGGGTTATTCAGTGCGATCAGTAAGGATGATGCAGTGAAATCACTGTATCGAGGAAGACAAAATAGACTATAGACGCGTGACTACAGCACGCTTTGCATTGCTGATCGAGCGAAAAACAGGGAGGGCGCATGGAAAAGGGCCATGGGAATATTTTTTTGGGTCGGGTCAGCGGAACCATGGAATTGCCCAGGCTTGTCGCAGACCATTTGTATGTGGGGGTTACTGCATGTGTGATGCCAGCACCATGTCAGCGCAGCGGTCAACAGGATCGAGGACTATGTCGCTCAGCATTGTGTTGCAAATGTGTCTAATATACACTAGACTAAGGCCAAAAAAAAAACCTGTTTAGCGTCCCCTCCCGCTTCCTTTTTGCTTGGGGTCCGCTTCAATTTTTCTTTTCTCTCTTAATTTCAGTCATAACTTTTTCAGGTTCCCAAAGTTTATCGCTTTCCAGGCCAATTTGTACTAAAAGTGGGGGGAAAAAAGAAGAAGGAAAAAAGGGCCTCTTCCTTCCTTTTTTGAAAAAAAGTCACAACGCTAAACATGTTTTAATTTTTACTTTGCCTAATTCAAGCTGTACTGCGTGTTTAAATTAATAAAATAAATCCTCAGCGTTGAAAGATATTGAACTTGGGACAAGATTTCTGATTTGAACCCACTTAGATCAGAGAACATGAGCAACCTCGAGTAGGCCTATTTTGCTGGGCTCGGGAGTGAGTCGGACTCGAGATTTTAGAATAAACAGAAATAGGCCTAAGCTTATTACTCAAATGTGGCAATGTGTGAAATACAATTACGCCTGTAATGCAATGGGTTATTTTAACATAGATTTGGTTAGAAAAAAAATAGTATTCGATTTCCAAGATGAATTCCCACCTTATTTCACCAAGTCTCAAAACACTCACTTTCCCTATTCGTCGAAAGTTACAGACTGAAGGGAGCACGCAACTAATTAGCTCCCCATAGGCTTTACACACAAATGTCGGCCAGTATTAAACCGCTCTATTTCAAAGCTTCACCAGTCAATTTTTGTGAAAACTTGCAATCTTATGCCATAAACGCTTATTTATAACATATCTGAATATCAAGGAAAGTTATTCGTCACATTTTTCAGTAAATACCGCTGAATTGGGAAGTATTAATTTCATCACCTAATTTTCAGTCCTCAGGCTGGGATGCAAAAATGGCGGTAAATCGGTGGATAAAATTATAATCAAGCTCAAATCATCCCGTTTCTTTTACAAACTTCACGTACATATTCCACACAACACATACATGCAACATTCGAGAGGACAGTGCCAGCTAATGTGTCGATTTCGCACACTTTTTGTGCTTTATAGGAACTATTGCTGTACTCAACTTTTGGCCGGAAGTGGATTTCTAGACTGAATTAGTTGTGTGCGCCTTTCATTATAATGACGTGCCAGAGAGTATGGGACGGGAAGGCAAAATTAATTACTTGATTCAGTCAATTTATTCCTTTCACGTAATCATTTAACTTTTAATATTTTAATTCATGACACTGAGATGGGGCATGCATTGACCCCCCCCCCCCCCCCCCCCCCCCCCCACTTACACACATCAATGTTTATTTCTGGGGGGGGGAAAAACTAGGATGATTACTTTCTTTCACATTTTTTCTTCTTTCTATCTATTCTCAAATGTTCTTGTTTTTTCTTAATTTCAAATGTTTGAAAGAAATCTGGACTTTTCGAGGTCCATTTCGACACGAGAGCCTGTTTATATGGGCTGGGTCCATTTTTCCATCGAAAAACTTCCACGCAGCGTGGAAGTTTTTCGATGGAAAAATGGGTGGTACCAACGTGCACTGTCGTGGTATGTTGTGGTATATGGAAGGGTTAGGGTTAAGGCAAACGTTTCAGATGGTAGTTCAGAACGTAGGTGTACAAATGATAGATTTCCAGGTACATTGAAGGCGTACTCCCATACGTATCTTTCAGTGCTTCAATAAGACAAACATGAACAATACGATTCATATCAGACATCACACTAGTGTCCACACCTAAGCGACATATTTGAAACAAGATTCATTATGGAATCCACTAGCTATATAATATAAGCCCCCTATACAATTACAAATGTATTGAACATACCTAGACTTCTATAATGCCTCTCCCAAACGTGTCCCAGCATTACAGGTTGTCCCTTGGCCTTGTAGGTACTATCACCAACTATCCATTGAATAGACCGGTCACCAATTCCTTGCGGAGAACTTGTTACTACTAAAATGTCTCTGTTAAGCATGTGAGCCATGGCTACTAGGACGACTGCATCAGCCCATTCCTTATCTCTTGACATAGATTCTAAATAGGAGTTCCAATCAGGTTGTGTAGCTTTGAAGTCAATCATGCCATCTGGTCCCTGAGAAGGAGTATAATATGGTATTATTGTATTAATCCCATTGGTACTATATACATGCCGAGTTATACACCTGTGCTGTTTTTGTTTACAGACATGTTGGAACGAATATTTTTGAAATACTTGCATTAAGTAATTTTAAAGGGTCCCTATAGGTAACAACCTTCTTTATTTAAAGTTCATTGGAGTATTAAACGATATTGTCTAGTGCAAATCTATTTTGAATTTTGATTAACTGGACCGTTTGCTCTTTTAAACACAGACTGAATTATAGTGATTGCCAACCTGGTCTCCAATGAAACTGACAAATAATTAACACTCAAGTTAAGGAGGTAAAAGGGAGGTTTTGATAGTGAAAATGTGACATCTCTCATTGCTGATAGAGTTTACAAGCTTGTTCTTTCCAATAATAGACTATAGGATAGGTACTAATACGTACTATTTGCATATTTTGTTCAATTCTAGTACTCACCTGAATACTTGGTTGTTGCCGTAGAAACTCAACAATTTTTAATCTGATCTGAGCAGCCGACTGAGGATAGCCCAGCAGAGACAACTGATCTGAAACTGCATGATAGAAGCAGTTACCATCTACTGGGGTAATGCCATGGAACGCTAGACCATGTAGTCTGCAATTCCTAATAAGTCGCTGCTCAGCATCAGCTTCTGTTGAATTAATCTGAATCAACTTATGGGCGTGGTTTACTGCGGTAGGGTCGAAATATTTATAACCTAGAAAAATAGAAACATGAAGAGGTTAATAACAGTTAAATAAACGTAACATGAATGGAATGTGAGTACTTTGATTACAAGCATGAATTATTGTCAAAATATGTAGAGCTATGCATCGGACATGTATCGTTGTTAGTTGCTGGTTCGAATCCGTTGTAGGTTACATATTGGGTTCCAAGGTACGTCCATTTTGGGCACTTTCTTAAACCAAACATCCTGGTGATGGTTTTGGGTACAATCAGGGGAAACAAATGGGAAAATTGATTAGGAATACCAGGTTCGGTTCACAATACGCGGGTCAATGAATGCCAAACCGAGTAGGTCGAGCAACAAGGGCCCAGTTTCACCCGTCTGGTAAGTGAAATGAACCAATTCATTCATTGTGGTTGATAATTAGGTATAATCAATGGTATAATTTGCTTTAAACTCAATTCCCATTGAGCCATTTATCTACACATTCCTGAATGCTTCCAATAACGTTGTGTGTACAAGACGTCGGTTTGCGTGGAGTTGATTGTTAAATAAAACGTTTTTACTTATTGATATTTCCAATATTCTAGGCCACACGAGAATAAATTGAAATTATAAAAAAAATCCAAATCGTTATCAAAACATAGTCTCACCTGATGGACGCTCTGCCATAGTTTCAGCTTAAATCAGGCTTAAATGATAGCCAGATAGGTGTGTCTACAGAGGTTAAAAAATACAAGAATTTATCGATGATGTGAAATACAAATCACACATAATGTAGTAGGGGTAATTGGTCGAGAACATTTCAAATCGCAGAAAAGAGATATTTGGGCGAGCAAGTTGATACATTTTCCAGGAAAACAGAAATTGAAATTTAATGGAGGATTTTAAGGAACTGCTGTTAAAATGTATACAAACTATATATTTAGTTCAATAGGTGAGAGCGAAATTGGAAAACTGGATGATAGCAGCTTTACATTTTCAACCCTCAATGTAACAAAATATTTGAGCGGCCTACACCGCGGTATTTGGTTCCGTCTCATAAATTTCTCTTCGATGGCATTGCAATAACAAGAATCCGTTTATTAAAAAAAGGAACGTTTTGAAACAGAATAATAATTGGTGCAAGAAAGGACCAGACTAAGGTACATGTACAAGACATTCTTACGTGTAGCTGACTTCCTGTGGAGCTGAATTGGGCTCACACAATTATTTCCCTTAGTAGTTCAGTGTTATAGAAATGACCAGGGTACCTGAAATGGGCCTATTGGGTTGAGGTCCTACATACGTGAAAAATGGTTTTCTTGAATGCCCAAAAAGATATATAGCCATTTTAAAAATCTTAGTGACTCTTCTTAACAGAGATGATGCCTCCTAAAGGTTACGGGGAAGACATGATTTAGTTATGAACCTACATATGCATCGGTCTGTATAGGGATCAAATATATTAAGAAGGCAAGGACCCATACCAAACTCTAGACAATTGTTGAAATATTTTTAAAGAGAAAACTAAATATTTCGATAATCAAGCTTCTAAAGCAGAAAGTCACCTTCTTGATGATTAAAGGAACTAAAAAGATAAACAAAATCATGACGATCAAGAAATGATCGTTACATTTGTTTACCACTTCAGTAGTTCATTCATTTGATTCAAACTTGATCGTACACATCCTGTAAAGCGTACATGATCCAACTTACTTGCAAATTCCGTGTTAAGGTTCGCTTGAGGGGTCACACCACTAAATAGAGCTCCATATGGATATGTACAAAAACACTGATATCAAATTCTGTTTTAGACCACTAAATTGCAAAGTTGGACTCTGTAGAGTGATTTTTTCTTAAAGATTATCACATTTCCTCACCAAAAAGTTTAAAAAAATAGGTAGGTGAGCCTGCTCGATTTTCCAAAATATGCCCATGGAGTTGACTACCTCTCTGACGAGCTTGGAAATGTCGCCGTAATCGCCAATGTTTCCAGTAAAAAGCACAATTTTGAAAGATCTCTCAACATTTACCTAGATGATATTCACAGTTTATAGTCAGGGTGCATGTCAGGTGATGTCCCATTAATCATAATTAATAAAAAATCATAGGCATTTACGCAATTGTATTACTGTCAAGTCTTTTTTGTGATGCATACTTTTCGATTCTAGCTTTAAACACCGACTTAAGGGTAGGGGATACACCCATTCAGTGAAGTGCACCCTTGAGCTGTGACTTACCAGATACAGTTCCTCTTCACTCGATAACCATTGAAATAATCCTTATAATTGTGTATTTAAAGCAAAACAAAGCTGATTTCAAACATTGGAAACTTGGACGATGTTGGCATAAATATGGCTGCTATGAATTACATTTGAGCAATAATATAAATCAAGTAATGTTGCTGGTGAATCCAGTATGGCTACTAAGTGTTGCATATACAATCCCAATTGTGACGTCAATGTAGCCCAATATGTTTGTAGACCGTACAGTTTAGAGGGTTTGTGTAAACCATTGGTTATATGTATACAGCATATTGACCGAAAAGAGTCGAGGCATTTTTAAAACACGTTTTCGTCGTAACCATAGCACAATTTGGTTTCGAAATATAGGATTTGGTAATAATGATTATGTTAGGTAGACCTGTTTGTTACCCATTGGTTTTGTACAGGGGGAGATTGACCAAACTAACGTTAATTTGTCAAATGTGCCTGGACTTCATGGGCTTCAGAAGTAGCCCAAAAGGCGCTTAAAGTGCGTATTTGCTAACAATAATAGCGTCCTGTTTTATCAGTAGATAATGAAACCCCGCACATTGCATAGACCAATCATGGGTTGGTAATTACTTCTATTTACAATGCTCAGTAATGTCACGTGATTTAACACTACACTTATAATATTAGCATATAGTATCTTACAAGATTAAATTCAAATGTTTACCAAACAATAAGTTAATTCAAACATTCATCACTTCTCATTGCAGCATCACAGCATATTATTAAACGTCCATTGCTTGATAATTTGTAGCAGAATAAAATTCACTGAATATTAGATATTGATTATTATTCTACCATTTCAGTCACGTACATGCATATGCTTGTTTTTAAAACGAACCACGAAAACAGAACCTCTTCAAAACAATAAGTAATATATAAATTGTTTTAAGATAGTAAGAATATATTGTTCGAATTATATGAATTACAGAATAGTATTATTACTTTAACTTATTTGTAATTAATATGTTGATGATTGATATAAATGTTATGTTACTATGTATACGTACCAAGTGTTACTTAAAATTAAGGCACGGGTGCTCCATGCACTGTTGAAACGTGAAAAAACCCACCAAAACACAATTGAGAACAAAATGCCAAGCCAGCCCATATGGTGCAGATTTACGCAAATATCACTAGCATCAAAGTGTTAAAAAGCCTTGACATGTAAAGATGAACACTACAAATTAGGTTTGCTATATTATTATTATTCAATGATACATGTGTTCGTGTAGAAGCAAAGGTTAGAGTACAATTTGTTTAAAATAATTATTATCTCTCTCATCGGTTATTTATAATAATTATTATCATCAATACGCTTATTGTTGTTCAAAGTGCAATCAAATCGTCAGACTGTTGTATCGTTCCTCAATGTTAGCGGTAGAATTATTCGTGAATAATATTGATATCCTTCAGGATAGAAGTGACTGTATAGAAGGTTGTTTCGGCCAAACTACAGTCAATTTGTAGAAAACGTTCATATTTTTGTTCAAATCTCCAATTCCAACCAAAGCTTATTGTTAGTACGGGGCTCAAGCATGCCTTTAGTGAGAATCGAACTAGTTACATTGAGAATTTGCAAACCCACACTCTCAACGCTGAGCCATCTAACACTTCTAAAAAGTTCTGATTTTTATAAAGTCTTTTATATTCCATTATGCTTACCGTAGTGTGTTGCACATCAATGGAAATATGATTTGTTCATCCATACAATGTTATCAAAGTTGAAGTAATCCATTTTAAAGGTAGATGACCCGATTTTCAACTTGATGTTTTCTATTTTACATGAAAGGTCATCCTTAAAATGGTTGCATTCCAAGGTTTGAGTTGCATAACTCCAATGGTTCTATTTTTAGAAGCGCAAGGTCAAAATACATATGCCCATTGAGTAGTACACAGACTGGCTGGTGGTTAACCACCTTTTGCAGTAATTCACCACATTTTAGCCTATGATTTCCAAATGAAACATTTCTGGCCCCTAATATTTTACAGACATAATGAGAAAAATATGGGGATTCTTCTGATACCAAAATATCTTGATGTGAAAACAAAATCATAGCCCCAAAAAAGTGATCGGGTCATATACCTTTAACTAGTGACATTGGGAATGTCGACCAACACTCTTGAATAACGCTGAGCCAAATACTCTTACATGTATTTGACCGTTTATAAACCCCTGAACATGCTCAAGAAAGTTCCGATTTTTATTTCGTTATGCTTCGATACCGTAGTGTGTCACATCAATGGAAAGATGATTTTTTTCCACCCATATAATGATATAATGATACCAAATTGGTAGCAATCACTTTGTTCAGTGCTAGACCACTTGCTTAAAAATATGGTCAAGTTTCTTTCTGAATGTACCAATAATCTACATCGTCACTGTTTTGTGCTCAAAAATTCAAAAGACCACCCCATATGGCCGAGTGCACCAAACTAGCAGAACTTAAAGGTATATTATGTGATCTTTCCAGGGAACGCCCTCAACATCAAAAAAAAAAATAGAAAGCAGATTTTCTTGCAGATTTACATTTCTGATCATAAATCATGCATACATTCCAAGCTACAGGGCGATACGATTCTGAATTACTTCAAAATCATGGTTTTAGAGTGAAAATAAACTGTCGGGATTCCGACAGTTTATATTTTTCACTCTAAATTCACTCTAAAACCATGATTTTGAGGTAATTAGGAATCGTATCGCTCTGTAACTTGGAATGTATGTATGATTTATGATCGGAAATGTAAATTTGCAAGAAAATCTACTTTCTAAAAAAAATCATGAATAGAGGGCGCTCTCTGGAAAAGATCACATAATATGCCTTTAATAGGGAGGTAAGCTACCTCACTATAGTAGTTATGCTCTAACTGTAGTATAACTTACTAACGATGTAATTCTTAGAGCATAACTGGCGAGTAACACCAGAATAGTAACTAGGGAGGTAAATATCCACATTAATCAGCATCGTCCCCTTACAAAATTAATTGGCGCATATGCAAAGTGTTAACCTATTGTTTACAGTAAAATTCTGACGTGAATGGTACTCCGTAATATTTAAAATGTGTCGTCACTCGCTAGGTCATAGGTGAGTGTACATAAATAGTCACGTTGAGTCGGCCTGCGTTCCGGACAAAAAAATGACAGCATTTTTTTGGCCAAACATTTCGAATTTGTTCAACGCTTTTTCAAAAATAAGGACTATCATGACATTACAAACACATTTTGGGCGAGGGGCACATACAAATATTGCACCAAAAAGCACAATTTTAATGAAAAACACAAGCACTCGATGGATACAATTATATATATACAAGTATAACACATCTCTTAACATAAATACTTCCGTGGCGTGGATACCTTGTCTTTCGCTTGTTAACCGCAGAACCCCGGTTCGATCCCCAGACCACGCACTGCACGATATGCTTTAATTTTATTTTCTCGTTCTTCTAGTTCTAGCCTTCCATTCAAAATAATGTTGTAACTTTGGCTTTATCAGTTTTACAAAACAATAATAAGTTTATTTATTTATTTATTTATTTACTTAGTCATTATCTAAGATCCTTGGACAATTAGTACATTTTGGTCAAAATATGACCCAAAGTCGGTGAGATTAGTGTTTGAATGGGCAGACGGAGTTGATGTAAATTTTGACTAGAAAAATCACCAAATTGCATGAATGGATTTTCAAAAATATAAAATCTTTTAGCTTATGAGGGTCACATTCAACTTCAAATAGACACCCCCTGTACATGCAAGCGCAATTGGTCCTTCAGCATCAGCGAATAATCCCCTCTAATGTTCACAAACAATTTACGCTAGTGCTAGAATCGACTGACTTGTGGCATAAAACGTTATGCCCCAACTTACTCTTGGGTCCGGTCATGTATAACATTTAGCGTAAATTACCCGCCAGTTACTAGCCGAGTAGCTTACCCCGATTTTGGGCTCTGAAAATTTTGGGTTACGCCTCAGCTACTAGCGAGGTAGCGCTATTCTTCAGCTACCCGTCATTGGTGCACTCGGCCGTAGTGTTATTCGTTTGAGCGTAAAAAGGGGAACTGAGAGATACGGTATACGTATTGCAGTGTGCCCTCCATTTTCCTGGAAATCAAGTAATAATACTTAGGCATACATGTAAACTAACTACCATCTGAAACCGCTGACCTTAATTCGCTGTTCATCATGTAAAATGTCACGATTTGGTCATTTCAATGTAGATTACATCGAAATTATCAGCACCATAAATAGCCACTTAAATTGCTTCAACCGAATTCGTATTTAGCGCCATCATTCAACACTTTTCCCAAAAAGTGTGTCAACATTTCATTTCATGGGCAATATCTTAGTGTTCCTCTAAGCAAGTGATTGAGCACTGGTATAAGTGATTGCTACAAATGCGTTATCGTTGGAAATGTTAACGCATCAGCCTTCCATATCCCATTGGTATGCGTAACAATATGAAAATAACGAAATGCTAAAGGAATTTAGATCATGTTCCCGGTTGAAATTGAGGGAAACTACAAGGAGTTTTTGTTTTTTGTATGGCCATTACATGCTTCAGCCATGTAGGGAAAGATTATTTAAATAATACCTTCGAAGCTACCGGCAGCACTATGTATTTGTGTGTCGTATAAGAGGTATAATGGGTCAAAAACCACGAACATTATCTTATAGTGATGCACATCCTTTTAAACATCTATCATAATATATGTTCCTATTGTTTTTAATGTTTTTCACTAATTAATGATTCATTGGTGGTCTAGTTAGGCAACATCACTTGATGATATTGTGATATTGTAGTGGTGAACTTGTTACTTGTCTATCACTATCTTCTGTAACAATCTTCGGACGGCCAAACTACAAGTATCTACAGGAACTACACTTTCTTGTGAATATAAGACTTTAAAATTTGATTGTTTTGAGAAGAAAAGGTTTCGCTGATCACGATCCTGGGATTACACAAAATGTTATCTTCATTGTATCTGTATTCATTAATTCATATAGGACAATTATTCTCTAATGACAAAAGTTAAAATCTGAGCTGAAGATTACCCCAAGTGCGCCGCATATCCTTGTTTCCGATTGGTTGATTTATTTAGTTGGTTTATTTTATATCACACTCATATAACATCGAATACTATTGAAACAATTAGTTCATTGTTCAAACTTTTTAATCGTTCAAACTTTTTATCGATATAATGTATCTTTATTTGATCTAATTTTATTCTGGGACACAGATGTGTAATTTATTCAGTAATGCACACTGGAAATGTGTTCAATAATAACAAGACAATTATCCTTTGTATTTTCAAGAGTTGAAACCAGAGCTGAAGATAAGCACCAATGGGTAATATTGCAAATTAAATTTCAGTTTAGTTACTGAATTCTTTCAAGTTTGCCGTCCGACTTTGTTTCCGATTTGTTGATATCCACAACATTGTTTACTCCATATAACACACGAATACAATCGAAACTATTGAAACAATTATCTCATTGTTCAAACTTTTTAATTGTTCGCACTTCATAATCGTTACAACTACATTTAAATACATTTACAAAATACGGAAAATCATATACATTATAACACGCAGCAAGGGTACAGGGTGAGTCAAAAAGAAGTTTACCCGGATTGGTGATGTAATAAAAAACAAAAAAATGACACTCGAGATTTCAGTAAAGCATATATTTAACAAGCATTCTCTCCTGCTTATTAGGAAAAAAGAATGACACATTGATCATTGCTAAGCGGAGTTATGCCTATTTTAATAAAGGTACTCATTTTGCAAGCTGTCCACGGAATACTAAACAAATGTAAAGTAAGCATTCCATGGACAGCTACAAACATGAGCGCTTTCAGTAAAACAGGCATAACTTCTCTTAGGAATGATCAATTTGCTTCATTGATTTGCTCTAATAAGCAGCAGAGTATGTTTGGTAAATAAATGCTTTACTGAACGTTTAAGTGTCATTTATTTGTTTTGAAAAACATCACCAATCTCGGTCAATAGGGAAGTAGGCAGCTAAAATGCATACTTGACATTTGTTTGGTCAAGTATTCCGTGGACAGCTTGCAAAATGAGTACCTTTATTAAAATGTACATAACTCCTCTTAGCAATGCTCAAGTTGTGTCATTCCTTTTTCCTAATAAGCAGGTGAGAATGCTTGTTAAAATATATGCTTTACTGAACTCTCGAGTGTCACTTGTTTGTTTTTAAAACATCACCAATCCGGGTAAACTTCTTTTTGACTCACCCGTATTTGCAAACATTTGCAATAAACACATAACAGTACCACATGACTTAGTCTGTTAAAATTACCTTCCATGTTTATATAACACAGATTATTGGCTTGTGATTCGTTCACATTGTGTTGTGTCAGGTATCATTATGATGTGACATTTAAAGTTGCTACTTTCGATTCACGGAGGCTTATTGTTTCAGCGTTGCTACTTCGATTCAAGGAGGCCTATTTTCCCAGCAAACAGTACTTTTGTGCAATAGTGATCATTTCGCTGTGCATTATTGTTGACCTTGTGCAATATTGCTGTCTTTGCTATGTAATAGTAATATAGTAATGGGCACAATGTGCAACAATTATGTCTTTGTTGTGTCATAGTACATGTAGTAATTTACACAAATGGACGTATTCTCGTACGTATTTAAAAGCGGTTTAAAGCTAAACAAGCGTTTCAATTTAAACAACTTTCACTTTAAACAAATCGTTTAACTAAACGCAATTCTCGAAAATGTGTTTAACTTAAACACGCATCTAACTTTAACTGAAAAGTGTCTAACTTTAAACATGAGTGTGGGGTAGTTTTATTAACTACACGTACTTTTGAGGAATTCGGTCGATATCTATTGTAAGTCGTGAATGTTTTTCATATCTTTAACTGTATGAAAATATTCTTACAAAACTTATAATTACATACATAACATTTATTATATAATATAAAATGCCATATGATTTAGTGTTGGTAAAGTAAAAAAGATATATAATAATATACAGATACTATTTTTCATAACAAAATATCCTTTAACATTATTACAATTATCCTTACTTTGTATTGTTATGAAGTGATAAACATTGGAAATACAAGACACAATGATCTGATACCATTAAAGGTATATGACCCGATCACATTTTCGTAACACAGAATTATTTCAAACATACGGAGATTTTCATATCATATGAAAGCTCGTATTTTTCTCATCATCATACTGAAATTTGACGGCATAAATCGGTATAATTACGGAGAAATCGATGAAATAACGTCGAATTACCGCGAATGGTGGTAACCACCGATATAGTTGGTGTACTACTCAATGGGTACAGTTCACAGCATCTTGTGCGTCTAAAATAAGAACCACTAGAGCTATGCAACTCAAACTTTGGAACACGACTTTTTTAAGGATGACCTTTCATGTAGAATAGAAAACTTCAAGTTGAAAATCGGAATGTGATCGGGTCATCTTCCTTTAAGTTAAGTATTAGAGATTCAGATATTTGCATTCCCGTTTTTCACATGAGGACAATTTTTGGATCGTCACAAATGCAATAAATGAATAAAACTCATCCTCATGGGCATAACAATTGTCAATCCAAGTTATATTTGTCAGATGTTTCATTGTCATAAATAACATCATCACACATAAATATGAATGTTAGTCCTTATCTATATTAGATTGTACCAGTGACAGTTTTGCCAACGTTACCTACATTTAAGAAAGTTTCATGAATAATGATACGGTTTGAATCGATTAGCCAATTATACTATTTTTACATAAATTAGGCGGCCCTACCAAAAGTTGGACTGTCACAGGGTGAGTCAGAATTATCAGGAGTCATGTTAATAGATTAGAACGTATTAAATTAAATTGTACATTATCGGAGGTTAGAATTTTGGAAAATATGTTGTTGTTTTTTTCATTTAAAGTTTGCATACCAGGCCTAAATTCAAGCTTTGAATATCACCAATTTGGGTGCGAGAAATGACTGTTATGTTAATATATCCGCATACAATGGGTTGACAAGGCTAGTGCAAATACCAGATGCATCATATGTAAATACGATTATCTCAAATAAATATTAAAGATAGCCCTTATTTAAATATCAGATTATAGATCACATTTCAAACAAGAAGTTGCAATAGTTATGACACTTAATTTGATCGTCTGATGTGATTTACATATGCCAGTGGCGTAACTAGGTTGTTCATTTTTTTTTTTTTTGGGAGGGGGGGGGGGGGGTCTGAAAGTGAACCGACAAGATTGTTGTTACTAAAGTAATGGGCGCGTCGAAATTGTTCGACTTTACACTTATTTTGACTATCATTGAGGTATATTTTTGCTCTAAACCAGCTTGTACCACAATTTTTTTCATTTTCTTCATCTGTGTACTTTTGACCGTCATAATTCCATGATTCCTCTTGTCAAATGAACTGACATGTCGCCAATATTGGGGGTGGAGGTTTCTGGTTACGCCACTGACATATATGCAGCTTTGATAACGTTCATGAAACAGAATGATGCAGTTTCTAATTTCAAAAATATGCCTGCCTGTGCAAATGTGATAAATAGATGATGTATATTCTATACATACAAGGGTACTGTGCCATCTATTTCCTCAACATAAGTTTCTGACCGATAGACTATGGGATGATGCTCTGTATCTTTCACTCTTGTCGTCATCCTATTTATACTCCCTTTCATAATCACTTGGACATAATTCCATCAAATCATGCGTACGTGCGAGTTGTGTACGTATGAGCGTAGGTTCGCGTAGTAATGCGTAGGTGCGTATGTGCGTAAACCCGGAAGTGCGTACCAGTCCCTTTAAAATAAAAAGCGCGCATCCTAATTGGTCAATCGTGAAATCGTCACACGCCGTGATCGCCGGCGCGTGACCTTGCTCATGTTTATCGCGCCTCAAGCATTTTGACGCCGCGCCTCGTAAACAACAACAAAATACGCTCGCGTGAAATAACGCGAATTATGTCCTAGGGATTATGAAAGGGAGTATAGAGGGAACATGAATTTATTACCAAAAGATGGCTAATACGTGGGATAAATTGAATTTGGTATTCTTTGCCACCATTTGGTAATACTATCATCATATTCCACCTAAAGGTGGACTAAACAAATTAAAAGCTAAGCACGTCCCATAGTCTAAGGGTAGAGTATTGTCATTCCGCTTATCTGACAAGTTTATATACTGTTGAGACTACGATATTTGTCATTACCCGTTGTAAATCTTTGACGATTTAATATTAAAAAGGTATCACAATGTAGTCGACATAATTCCCTAACCATGTATCATGAAAGGCTAAATTCACAATCATGGCAATATATTAAAACAGGAAAATTGCTTCACGCACACGTCTTGTATAATACTACAATTGCACATGCTATAGCCACTATTCATGGTTTGGTCAAACCAGTGTTTGCATTTGAAAAATAGGCCTACAGGTAATATTATAAGATATAAATCACAATATATATATATATATATATACTTATATATATATATATATATATATATATATATATATATATATATATATATATATATATATATATATATATATATATAATCATTCTTATTATTATACACTCACATTCTTTGGCTAAAAATGATATATAATGTATACATTCAATACTGACATATTTACCCTGTACTGTTTAGTCTGTATTGCATTATCATATAGTACTACCGTGTAGGCTATGGCCATTGAAACGTTTCTGGCAAGTAACGAGTAAGTTATAAATCAATGATATCACATAGAAAGAAAAGAAATTGCTACAGCTTTGTTTCGTTGGGGTCTAGTCATTTAAGCCTTTGTAGCTAATGAAGTATCCAGTCAGGTTTTATAAATGGGGTATAAAATTACGTGGAAAAAATCTGCTCACTTTTATTACATGTCTTAAATTATTACATATTCACTGATTATTGAATTTGACTTAGATAACATTATAAACTTCTGGTCACGAACTAAGGGTTCACGTTTCTTTGCATCACTCTACACACAAATGTGCATTTTGAAAAATTGAAACGTTTATAAAAAGGGGACACGATTTTTACCATTGAAAGTGTTTCCATTTTCAATAGCATCTTCACTTTTTCCAAGACATTCACATTTCCTGAAAATGAAAAAAGTGGCACGTTTCAAAATATTATGCAAGAAAGTTACAAAAATGTCTCCAGAGCTGCCTAACATTAATTTCGATCTTTATTTTCAACTAAAAGAAAGTCTCTTCTTTCATTAGCTGGTCCTAAAATGATGTTATTTCATGCACGACTAGCCAATAGTGTCTACCATTTACGTCAATTATACTTCCACGTATTATTGAAAAGTGCCACTTTTCGGAAAACATCATGTTTGGGAAATGTGATTGTTTTGGAGAAAAGGAAACATGGTATAGAAAGGTGGTAACTTTGTGTGGGTAGCCATGGGTATCCCCTTATTGAAAATGTTTCGATCTCTCAAAATGCCTAATTGTATGTGGATTTATGTACACAAACTCGTATAGAATCTTGAAAAGTGCCTCATTTTTAAAACGTCATTTTTTGTAAAATGTGACTATTTTGGGAAAAGTTTTAATGATATTGAAGTGCAGAAACTTTGTGTGGGTAGCCACAAGTGTTTTTGCTTTTCATAAGTGTTTCTATCTCTCAAAACGTTCAATTGTGTGAAGAGTTATGCAAACAAACTTGATCAATGTTAGGAGGGGGCTTACTGTTTTTGAACCATTTATGTGTGTTGGGTGCAAGCCGTCCATTCAACTAGGCGTTTGATCTTCTATTCAACTTGTATACAATTCATTTATATACAAGGAAAACAGATTTATTCGGTTGAGGTCCCACACCACCAAATCAGTTCCCTGTAGCTTTGTGTGGATTGTTGGCATTCTTTTTCGCTACGGGTTGGCTACGCGACGGGCCAATGATATATGGGAGCACCACACCAAATATCTGTCTCATTGAAATACGTGTAAAAGTGCCATATTTCAAGACACCTTTTCTACCCTCCGGTTACATTTATTGCATACTTGTCACCTATGACCATTTTCAGCAACATCTCAACTTTAATTTAATTTAAGCCTTGTTTCATGGGGGTTATTAACCTAAATTTTCCGCTACGGACCTGCACACAGCGCCCTCACTTGTTCACGTTTTCTGGCATGCCTGTTCACCATTTAGGCAAGTGCTTACGCCCTGGGCACTATTTAGGTCGATAAATTAAAAATATCGTATTTTATCATTGTAGGTGCAATGGGTAGGTCCCTTTCGTTCATTTAAATACAAACATACCATCCCCTGAGAAACAAATTGCCCGAAAACCTCATATTTACCAGCCTCGTGCTTTTCCGGAACTATTACAGGATTACACGAATTGCGCATTGATTTGGTACAGTGCTCCCATATCGTAGGTACGACATGCTGCCTATATCATAAGGTCCGGGATTGTAGCTCTTAATTGGTGGAAACAGTGAAATCGTGTAAAATGATACCATTCAAGAGAAAGCTAGAGATGTTGGGCTTAATGTTGAGTTAATTACCAACAAATGCCAAATTAGGAAACATTTAAGTAAATTTACAGCACGTCCTACCTTTTATAGAATGTTAAATTTAGACTTAATTTCAAACACTGCCGGGTATTGGCAGAATGCAAAATATTATTTGGTGGTGTGCACTCTAGAGGACCGCGTGATTTGGAATAAATTCATTTTAATCTTGTTATGCTAATTCAGCGAGGTCAGCGAGGTCACTGGAGCACCCATAGATCAGTTTAAGAGGCGTCATTTCCAGCCTCACAAACACAGGGGTTCAGCCGCCAAGCGACCGAGGCGGCTGTTCGGCTTCAGAATGGAAGCGGATAGGATCCTGGCCTCAGCGAATATGATCTCATCATTCACACACTGCCATCATCACCTATCTGTGTTTAAGTCAAATGTCTTATACACGAATGTCCATCTAGAGGTGATATGTCAGCACCAACGTCTCCACAAATAGTATCAAATTATTCACAATCTGAATTAAAATCTCCAAACATAGCGGTAATATCTCTTCCACAAATCTCAATTAAATAACCAAGCATTCGCCTTCAATGACGTGATAACAAACAAAACCATGCTGTTCCAAATGGGTGAACAATAATTATTCGGTTTTTATCTCTCCGTGCGCAAAAGTAATCCAAGCGTACGCGAGAGATTATGGCCACACACAACACGCACGCAGTTTTAACAGACGACACGCGTCACGCACGTCGATTGTTGCCGTCATGCGCGCCATCGTCCCTCGGTATTCATTCGCTGTTGTTGTAAGGCTTTGCTAATTGGGAGTTGTTCAAAAGTATAGAGTGTTTGCACTTTATTTCTATGGTCATGTGTTTTAAGCTTGCCTCCTTTCGCGTTACACACGGATTTTGGCTTTCGCATCATGATTTTAACTTTACACAATAATATTTGCTTGTATACCCCCTGAGGTAGTAACAGTATACATTTTCTGAAGGGAAATTGCATGAGGAAACCAAATATGCCATTAAAATTATAGTACGACCAAAAATGGTATGATCGGAAATGTTCGGAAAATATCAGAGTTTTTTAATTTTTAATTTGAGATCCATATATTTTTTATACCTACCCCTATCATTTTTTTCTACATATTCAAATTCCTCATGAAATTACCCATTAGATTATATATATTTGTTAAAGTTACTACGTTGGTATGGTAATTATACCGGCTAGTGAATATCTCCAATTTTATTTTATATATTTTTAGAATTTTCAGAATTATTGGTTTAAGGATGAACCCTTCCATGATATAAACTGCATTTCTGAATTCCTCTAGTTACAACCTTTCCAAAAATGTATTTGCTATCATAGGTTGAAAACTTTTCTGTTATAGTCATTTTTATAAATCCGGTAAATTGAAGCTGATTATTCATGTTGACTGTGTAGCGAATCGGAAGAAAGCTGATGATCTTGTCTTATCCATAATTAATTAGTTGTTAATAATAGTTGACAAGTCTGTTGAACCACATACTTAAAGACTACTAAATATCCTTTGAAATGGAACCAAAATTGTGTTTTTAACATTAGGGGATGACTAGTTATTGTAAAAAGAACAAAGCATGGGATTATCCCCATTGAGTTTGTACAGACGGCACCCCTTCCAGCGGCACCCCTTCCAGCACCACCCCTGGTCCCCAAACATCAAACAGCTGTATCGCCCTTTCTGTATTAGCTATACCAATGCCATTTGGCAGGCAGATAGCTTGTTATGAGGGCTTTAAAATGATACCAAATTTGTTGAGATAGCTTTTGTGGTTTTAAAAATATTTGAGGAAAATGACAGCATAAAGCTAAAAAATGTAACGGCACCACCCTATTGGGAGGCGAGTTGATAACGCGTGACCCTATATACATTGCTATTTCTTATCATGCACTATGTTTCAACTGAATATGTTATATAGATCTTTTTTTTAAACATATTTACACCTTGTAGAATCCCCTTATATTACTTCTGTATACCCTAGCAACATAATTAGCGTGTTAAGATTGAATCTCTGGCTGGCAAATGGAATGTCACGTCAACATATGCAGAGCAGACCTCCTCTTGGAGGCATCGCGTCCGTGCGCCATGTTAGAGACTGAAAAGGAATCAGTATACGTCAACATGGCGGATATCTACCATATCTGCATATGTTCAAACTCTCACAAATTAGAGTTGTACGAGTATAATCAAGTAAACTATGAAACTGTCACGAATGTAGTACTTTATCAGGGTAGATAGGAGAGATACTTTATCAGTGTAGAAAGGGGGGGGGGACTAACTGCTTATATCATACTAGTATTATAACTTCGGATCAATGATAATTATTGCCTCTCAAAATCAGCCTACACCATTTGCAGCATATCAAACATGAGGAAGTAGAATCGTCATCGCTATCGTCATCAACCGCCGTCATATTCATCGTACTACCATGAGCGTCATTATCACCGACCAAAATGCTACATTCATCTCTGTTACCAACAATAAAATGATCGCCATCATCCTCGACCAAAACTCTATCTTCATCTCTGTTACCAACAATAACATGATCGCCATCATCCCCAACCAAAACGCTATTTTCATCTCTGTCACCATCAATAACATGATCGCCATCATCCCCGGCAAAAACGCTATCTTCATCTCTGTTACCAACAATAACATGATCGCCATCATCCCCAACCAAAACGCTATTTTCATCTCTGTCACCATCAATAACATGATCGCCATCATCCCCGGCAAAAACGCTATCTTCATCTCTGTTACCAACAATAACATGATCGCCATCATCCCCAACCAAAACGCTATTTTCATCTCTGTCACCATCAATAACATGATCGCCATCATCCCCGGCAAAAACGCTATCTTCATCTCTGTTACCAACACTATCATGATCATCACCCCCGAGCAACTTGCTACCTTCATCATCATTTAACCTCGTTAAAGTGAATTTCTTCATAAACAAGTATTTACATAGAGGTGATAAGTCAGTAAAAACGTCGCCACAAATAGTATCAAATTGTTCACAAACTGAATCAAGATCTTCATACACCGTTGCCAAATTTCGTCCGCCTTCAAAGACATGACCTGATAACAGACAACACCAGCCTAGTGTTTGTGTACTGATGTCTATACCAATGTCGTCATCTTCGTCTTCGTCGTCGTTGTAGTCTTCATTGTCGTCTTCAGGGTCATCCTTCTTAAATGTACTTCTTATCATACAAACATGTTTCCACTTACTTTTCTTTATAGAAAATGTCTTGACATGTTTCCACCCTATAGGCCTAGATGCGTTAGTATCCGTTTTTTCCATCATCTCTATTTCAAATTCTGCGTCATTATATACCAACTTCTCAAGTGATGGCATACAATTTAAAAGCATGATAAACGTATTCAGACTTCGGAAGGTGGTGACATTGATGATGCGTATACTGACACTCTTGAACAGATTACACAATACAGATATGTTAGCATCCAATGTCCCCTCAACACCACCCACTCTCAGCCTCTCAATAGATGGCATCACATTGATGGGCCTTGATCCTATACTGAAACTCTTGAGCAGATTGCACACTACAGATATGTTAGCATCCAATGTCCCCTCAATACCACCCACTCTCAGCCTCTCAATAGATGGCATACATCCTAATAACCTAACCAGTGTATTCACATTGATGGGCCTTGATCCTATACTGAAACTCTTGAGCAGATTACATACTACAGATATGTTAGCCTTCGATGTCCCCTCAATACCACCCACTCTCAGCCTCTCAATTAATGGCATACATCCTAATAACCTAACCAGTGTATTCACATTGATGGACCGTGATTCTATAATGAAACTCTTGATCAGATTACACACTACAGATATGTTAGCATCCAATGTCTCCTCAACACCACCCACTTTCAGCCTCTCAATAGATGGCATACATCCTAATAACCTAACCAGTGTATTCACATTGATGGGCCTTGATCCTATACTGAAACTCTTGAGCAGATTGCACACTACAGATATGTTAGCATCCAATGTCCCCTCAATACCACCCACTCTCAGCCTCTCAATAGATGGCATACATCCTAATAACCTAACCAGTGTATTCACATTGATGGGCCTTGATCCTATACTGAAACTCTTGAGCAGATTACATACTACAGATATGTTAGCCTTCGATGTCCCCTCAATACCACCCACTCTCAGCCTCTCAATAAATGGCATACATCCTAGTAACCTAGCCAGTGTATTCACATTGATGGACCTTGATCCTATACTGAAACTCTTGAGCAGATTACACACTGCAGATATGTTAGCATCCAATGTCCCCTCAACACCACCCACTTTCAGCATCTCAATAGATGGCATACATCCTAATAACTTAACCAGTGTATTCACATTGATGGACCTTGATCCTATACTGAAACTCTTGAGCAGATTACACACTGCAGATATGTTAGCATCCAATGTCCCCGTAACACCATCCACTACTTTCATCATCTCAATAGATGGCATACATCCTAATAACCTAGCCAGTGTATTCACATTGATGTACCCTGATTTTATCTTGAAACTCTTGAGCAATTTATAAACTACAGATATGTTAGGATCCAATACCCCATTGACCGTACGCACTTCCAGCCTCTCAATAGATGGCATACATCCTAATAACCTAACCAGTGTATTCACATTGATGGAATATGATTCTATCCTGAAACTCTTGAGCAATTTACACACTACAGATATGTTAGCATCCAATGTCCCCTTAACATAATGCATTTCCAGCATCTCAATAGATGGCATACATCCTAATAACCTAACCAGTGTATTCACATTGATGGACCGTGATTCTACATAGCATTTCGTCAGTGATTGTAACATAATAGTCATTCCAGTTTGCGACTCTCCTACAGATCCAACATCACATTTTAATTTCAAAAATTTGAGCGAGGACATACAACTCAACATTCTCATAAGTATCTCACACTGCACACTACGTGGATACGTAATAGACACTTCTTTGACTGATGAGGCGCACATCAAGGAGTCATTTACTATCAATTGGTCAATGAGTTTCCCTTTTGATTTAGTTTCACAGAATAATATATAGGGGATTTGCCAGTTTTCACTTAAAGTGAGATTGATAACGTGTGGAAAAATAAAAGAAGCAGCTTTGATGCTCAATCCAGAACAAAAACGCAATAGATATTCCATGTTAGTGACATTTTCGTCGGTAATTTTGTTAAGGTAATATTGAAACCTATTCACATTGCCATCATCAGCTAACTTTGCCCAGTAAAAAGCTGAACAAAATTCATGAAATGTTTTGTGAATAAAAGAAACAACTGTCTTATTTCTTTCCATCTCTTCTTTGAACACTAACCCAATTTGGCATGCATCTGTGACACATTCTACACTCATTTCGTTTGCATCAAACACCAATTTGTCTTCAAATAAGACATCTATAGCAACTTGACCCAGTTCTTTCATGACATCGTCTTTGTCTTTTGTATAGCTTTCTTTCCAGTGTTTGTTCAAGTACGAGACTCCTTCAGTGTACAGTTCGGTCATACTGTCGGGTAAGTCATGATCAAGATCTGAGTCAAGTGATAAATGACAGAGCATAAGTAGAAGAATGGGGAAGGTTGATAGGTCCCTGAGTATCGGAACTTGTTCAATTCTATTAGAGAGAGACTTAGGGTCTATGTCAGAATGCGAGTTCTTATGAATGTTGAAAAATTTGATTATATACTCATCCACACTAATTTCTGAAAACCCTGACAATTTAACATGAACACATGTCAAAGTCAGATATCTTTGACAAAATCTATCAACCATATGAGGCCTAGTTGTTACAAACAAAGAGCCTTCCTCTAACAGAGGGCTATCTAATACATGAGTTTCATCTTCCCATGATTTGTGTGATAGCTCATCAAATCCATCTATTAAAAAGAGACAATTTGACCCTATTTGACTAATTACCCTTGCAATTTGATTAGGCGTTACTCCGGGCAGCAATTGATTTATCATGGTTTGCTCAAGGCTATTCCCTGCTGCAAATTGTTTGACATCCAAAGTAATGACTAACTTAAATCTGTCCAGGCTTTCTGGATATGTAGCCCAAATATAAGCAATTCTTGAAATGAGGGTGCTTTTCCCACTGCCTGCCACGCCACGTAGTAATACATGATTGCATGCTCTCTCTTTTTCATCATGTATTGTGAATAAATCAGCGTAAGATTTGAATTCCTTATTTACAATACCTAACATCTTATTACTATCTTGGAGTAGTCTCAAATCTACAAATATATCATCAGTATCTACTACAGAATTTCTAAAGCTACCGAATCTTATCTTGCTTTTTGTTTTAGAGTATTTCTTTTTCAGCCGTTCTCTCCATTGAGTCACCTGATAATCATCTTCTGTAGCCTCTGTAAAATCCAACAATAGAAAATATAATGAATTTGATATTCAGTAAACATCTGTAAATTTATGTACAAAGTCCAACGGTTTATGTTATGCTGAAAGCAAATATACAAAGTCTAAATGTATCTGTTTTTGTAATGGAACTTTTAAGTTATACTTGTTAGTTTAACGAATTAATTAGTATGCATCTTATTCTCTGAGTCCGGTTATTCCTGGATATTATTGATTGAAAATATTTCGATCTACAAAACTCTGCCTCAGAAAAGGAAATTTGTTCCGTTTCATTACCAAGCATGTTGGCAAAGTATAATCACATCACAGTTTTCGATAAACAGAGTGTAATTATAGCTAATGAAAATATCGGACACAACTTACTGTATTTATTGCCCTTGATGCTATTGTAGATATGTATTGGTCCAGTTACGTTACCGCCTATGGCAATGCCACCGTCTCCTTCTTGGGAAACATTACCAAGTGTTCCTCCGCTAACTTGTGACACCGAGGCTTGACTGGTCTGAGCGTGGTCTCTCGTTGGTTGGTCTACCTGATGACCATAATCTGCCTTGTATTCTTCTCTTGAGAGGTGAGAGCGTTTGGCAGTATAGGATTCAGTGCCTGGCTCGGCATTCTCACCGGTATTACCTATTAATAAAATCAACCATAAACACGTCGAACTATGAAATGGACTTCTTTTTCTCATACATTTGATTAGAGCAACGAACTGATTGTTATTGATGAATGCACTCATGAATCTAACTCTACATGAAATCCACAACTTTATATCCCATATCGCTATACGATGATCTTCCCAAGTTTGACTTGTCAATACCAGTCTCGAAACTTGTCCTATCGACTGCGTAAAATGTGTGTTGCGTATAGAGATGAGTGTCCGTCCTACAGGGTGAGTAAAAGAAAAGTGTACTCAACTTTGGGATTCATATATTAAATTGAGTGCAAACATTTCACAGATTTCTTTTGATGATACACCCTGTATACTTTACTGTACATAACGGCCTATAGCTCCAGGGGAAAATATCATCGGTCCTCGATTTATCATATTTATCTCATTCTCCTATTATATGTATTCCTTTAACCATCCTGGTGGAGTTAATGCAGAGTTGATAGATTCTCCTAATCTTATCGGTGGCGCAGTGTTATAAAACAAACATTCTCTTCCATTTTACATTTTACTTTGCCTTTTATTTCTTACTTGATATTCTAGAAGCCGCAACGGCCATCTTATGTCTCAAATAAGGTGATGGTAGGCAGTCTTGATGACATGGTTGCAATTGTCTTGTAGGAATGATATCTTCCTGCACTGACTCTGAAGAGGATACAGTGATTGGATCAAATGGTACTGTATAAAATAAATAAAAATATATAACAAACAATCAAAATTAGTAAATATAACGTAAGGAATCTAACTTTTATAATTGTGCGAGAAAACTAGTAAAGAGCAACGATGCAGAAAACAATGTAAACATTATCGGATATTTTCTTTTATCAACCTAAGCGAGATATTCAAAAGAAGAATCATTATGGAATCCACTAACTATCTAATTTCAAAATGTCTAAAGAAGATTTTAAAGACACCACCACAATGCATTGCGTTTTTGCAAAATGCCCTAATTCTGGTCTCCAATTTTTCTTGGTTCCCATAGACATATGCACCCAATCATGGCTTCATGCTTGTTCATCGTTGGAGCTCTTAAGTTCTAGTTATACATCAATGAATAAATAAGTTATCAGTGTTCCTTTTTCTTATTTCTAAAACTTAAGAGCTCGTCAAATGCATCGTTTGAAAAAACTTAAGTTGGCTGGCCTTAAAATCGTCTTTTGTCAGCCCCCTAGATAAACCACGTAATGAACAGACCTAGACTTCTATAATGCAACTCCCAAACATGTCCCAGCATTACAGGTTGTTCCTTAGAAGAAGCATCACCAACTATCCATTGAATAGACTGGTCATCAACTCCTTGAGGAGAACTTGTCACTACTAAAATGTCTCTGTTAAGCATGTGAGCCATGGCTACTAGAACGACTGCATCAGCCCATTCCTTATCTCTTGACATAGATTCTAAATAGGAGTTCCAATCAGATTGTGTAGCTTTGAAGTCAATCATGCCATCTGGTCCCTGAGAAGGAGTAAACGTGATATATAGTTGATTATCCAATTGATACTAGGCCTACATTCCCGTATCTGTACATGTTTGTTTTAGTCATATGATACTTAAAATGTTACATTTATACGATCGTGAGCTAGAATTAGACCCGTTGTTTCACTGGTAGTTTCACTTGATGGTGATGTGCAAGTCCGCTGCTTGAGGTTTCAAAAAAAGGCACTGGCCTCGGAAATAGGTTTGTCTGTGATCGTAAAACGTAAACATATAATCGCCAATGCCATGAATGCTATACAAGTAGGTATATTGGACGGACAATTGTTGAAATATTTGCACAAAGTATTTGAGACTGCGTAGGGGAAAAACCTTTTATTTAAGGGATCACGTCAAAACTCGACCGCCCGTTGACCGCCGGTTACGGCCGGTTCCGCCCGGTTCTCACAAAACGGTGTCGTCTGTTATAATATAAACACATAATGAGGTCAAATAGTTACACTCTGGTGAACACGACCGGTTGATAGTGCCTCGTCACACGCGTGAGCAATAAAATCTTGAAGTAATGGGCTCCCAAGTCTCAGTTGACAACCAGTACAATGCAGCTATTGATTTTCGCTGGGGTTGGCTTTTTCAATCTCTTTATAGCTCAATTAACTTTTTAAAATCAATACCGAAAGTCTATGAATGGTTTTTTTTCATAGAACGATTATAGAGAGAGCTATTATGACCGCAAAGTAACAGATTGATAGTGTAAATTGGTCCGGTTACAGCATTAAGTCAACCGGCGGTTGTTCAGTGTTGCATGCGTGAATATTCATATACCAGTAAAACATTTGACCTGATAGAACCGGGCGGAACCGTACGTAACCGGCGGTCAACGGGCGGTCGAGTTTTGACGTCTTCCCTAAAGTCCATGCTGAATATTAAAAACAAATGGAATGGTGGCGGTCTAAGAGAAAAAGGCATAGCCATTTCTGACATGCATGTAATTATTTTAATCATCCCTTTCATACCGGCATTCCACGGAAATGGTGTTTGTATTTTCAATAATACAAAACAAAAAACAAAACAAAAACCACCGTCTAAAAATATACTTTTATATACATTAGGGACCGTTCATAATTTCTACCGGAGGGGGGGGGGGGGGGGGGGGCCGGCACCAAACAGGGGTGGGTCATAACTTTTTCAAGAAATCAAAAGGGGGGTTACAACTTTTTTTAGGAAATTAAAGGGGGATCATAACTTTTTTGTACTAATATTTAAAACCATACTTTTTTTAGTACAAATATGGCTATATTTCTCGTGCTATGCGCGCATGTGCCCACAAAATAGATTTTCGGTGTTTTAGAGCGGGTTTAAAGCAAAAATAGACCTCAATCATGGGAAATATGGCTATTTTTCAAGCGCTATGCGCGCATGTACCCACAAAATAGATTTTCAGTGTTTTAAAGCATTTTTAATCCCAAAATAGACCTTAATCACAGGAAATATGGCTATTTTTCTAGCGCTAGGCGCGCATGTGCCCACAAAATAGATTTTTCGGTGTTTTAGAGCACGTTTGAAGCTAAAATAGACCTCAATCAATGGAAATATTGCTATTTTTCTCGTGCTATGCGCGCAAGTACCAACAAAATAGATTTTCGGTGTTTTAAAGCATGTTTAAAGCCAGAATAGACCTCATTCATTGGAAATTATCCCATTTCTCTTGTGCTATGCGGGCATGTGCCCACAAAATAGATTTTCGGTGTTTTAAAGCATGTTTAAGGAGAGGGGACTTAAGGAAGTTTTTTGGAATTTTGTGAGTGCTGTAATTATTGAACTTTTAATCAAATGCATATAGAAGTATACATTTTTGGATGGGATTTGGGTCAGAGAATCCATTGTTGGCATCATTTTTGACCAAAAATGTTGTTTTTTGAGAAAATCACAAAAAAAATCAATTTTTTAACCATTTCTTTTTTGGGACAAGCTAACAAAATTATTTTTGAGTAAAAAATGCCAACATTTGCTTGATTATACTATTAAGACACTATTCTAGGGATGATTTTCTCATTTTTTCTTAAGGCGTATTTTTTCAATTTGTTGGCACTTTCTGATTAAAATTTCAAAAAATACAAGTTTAGGTGAAAAAATGAGAGAATCGTCCCTAAATTAGTGACATAACATTATAATCAAGCAATTTTGGGCATTTTTTACTCAAAAATAATTTAGTTAGCTTGTTCAACAACAAAAAAGTTGGGTCAAAAAAGTGGAGTTTGTGATTTTCTCAAAAATTCAACATTTTGGGTCAAAATTAACACCAAATTTGGATTCTCTGATCCATTTCCTTTCCAAAAATGTATACTTTTGTATGCATTTGATTAATATTCAATAATAACAGCACTCACAAAAATTTTAAAAAAATTCCCCCCCTTAAAGCCAAAATTTTGGGTCAATTCAACATTTTGGGTCAAAATTAACACCAAATTTGGATTCTCTGATCCATTTCCTTTCCAAAAATGTATACTTTTGTATATTCAATAAAAACAGCACTCACAAAAATTTAAAAAAAATTCCCCCATTAAAGCCAAAATAGACCTCAATCATGCGCATGTGGCCACAAAATAGATTTTCGGTGTTTTAAAGCATGTTTAAATAAAAGTTACCTGCACAACAGCAATATTTCCTTGAAAAATTGATTATTTTCCCCCCTTAAAATTGTAAAAATGGCTGAATATCACAATTTTACATGCACACAGGCAAATGTTTGCATGCACAGAGCCAAAGTTACATACACTGCCCATGCTGACAACATGCCCACACATACACTGTCTGAAATTGTACACTTTATACTCCACAAAATCACAAGTGTATAATAATAATATAATTGTTGTATATATATATTTTTTTTTTTGTGTGTATATTTTTAAGAATAGTATTCTCAAATATTCATAATTGAAGGGGTGGGTGCAATAAAGTGCTAATTTAAAGTGCTAATTTATTGCAGCCACCCCTTCAATTGTGTATGCTTATTGTATTTGTAAGCAGGGGTGTGTGTACAAAAAAAAAGGGGGGAAAAAAAAGGGGGGGTCATAACTTTTTTCTACATTCCAGAGGGGGGGGGGGTCATACTTTTTAGTATCTTGGGAAGGGGGGGGGGGGGGGGTCATGTGTTTTTTGGTTGTTGCTTTTTTCCAGCTACCGCCCACCCCCCCCCCCCCCCCCCCCCCCCCCACTCCGGTAGAAATAATGAACGGTCCCCTTACATTAATAGTTCAAAAGCTACAGCGCTTGAATAATTTCATTTTTTTTAACGTTTGTAAATTGGTTTACCTTGTGGAAGTTCCGAAATCATGTGCCATTAAAGGCATATTACGTGATCTTTTCCAGGAGAGCGCCCTCTATTCATGATTTTTTTAGAAAGTAGATTTTCTTGCAGATTTACATTTCTGATCATAAATCGTACATACATTCCAAGTTACAGAGCGATACGATTTCTAATTACCTCAAAATCATGGTTTTAGAGTGAATTTAGATTGAAAATATAAACTGTCGGTGTTATATGCCGACAGTTTATTTTCACTCTAAAACCCTGATTTTTGAAGTAATTTAGAATCGTATCGCCCTGTAACTTGGAATGTATGTACGATTTATGATCAGAAATGTAAATCTGCAAGAAAATCTTCTTTTAATTTTTTTAATGTTGAGGGCGTTCCCTGGAAAGATCACATAATATACCTTTAATTGAATCGTTGATGGCATCCCCAAAGGCAGCTAATACGGTGAGTTTGATCTACCAGCTATACCATCACGTATAGTTTCTGTTCATCCTGGTTGATTATTTCTCCCCGTTTATATCAAAAGGTTACGAGTACAACATAAATTAGACCACCTACGCATGGAATACATGCATTTTACGGAACGAACATCTCCTTTTCTACATGATTGTCTCCCCCCCACCCCCCCCCCCCCCCCCCGCCCCCCCCCCCCCCCCCCCCCCCCCGGATTATATCCCAAACCTTTAACTGATGTTAGCCTCATATTCTTCTCTACAGCTTATTGTTGTATATTCCTGAATTTAGATTGCGTCTTATCCCAAACATATTTACCATGACTACTATTGCTACAAATAAACATGACTGCTTCCATGATCTATATCTAAAAATAACCGAATTTCGTCATTTTAAGAAACCCATGGAAGCATAGGAATCGGTTCGCTTCAAGAACCCCTCTTAAAAAGTATTATGTGTGAGTACCTAATCATGTATATTGCTATAGAATGTGGAACTATGCCTAGCGGAGTGATCTGTTAAGTAGCATGAATTTTTGCTTCTATGAAATAATATACTTAAAAGAAACAAAAGTTATTCCACTGAATTGGTAATGACCACTGCAATTTTTGGATAGTAAAGGTGTATGGAAATGTAACATCACTGCTGATAGAGTTTGCAAGGTCATTCTTTTCACAAATAGATTATAGGATACATGCTTTCAAGCACTCTATGCATACATTTTCAATTCAGATACTCACCTGAATACGTGGGTGTTGCCGTAGAAACTCAACCATGTTTAATCTGATCTGAGCCGCCGACTGAGGACATCCCAGCAGAGACAACTGATCTGAAACTGCGTGGAAAAAGCAGTTGCCATCTGATGGGGTGGCGCCATGGAATGCTAGACCATGTAGTCTGCAATTCCTAATAAGTCGCTGTTCAGCATCAACTTCTGTTGAATTGATCTGAATCAACTTGAGGGCGCGGTTTACTGCGGTAGGGTCGAAATATTTAAAACCTTGGAAAATAAAAACAAGAAGAACTACTAACAGTTACATAAACATATCATGAATGGAAAATGAGATTACTTCGTTTATCGGTTTACAAACATGCATATTGTTAGTCATTGTTTGTCAGAATGACTTTGCCTCAGATATGGTTCGTTATAAGTTGTTGGTTCGAATCCTTTGTAGATTATACATGGGTCCATTTTGTGGAATTTTATCGTAAACCGAACATCCTGGTGATTATGGTGATGGTTTTCGGAACAATCAGGGGCAACAAATGGGCAGATTGGTGTGGAATACTTGTCTGGCGACGACGAAATCAAACTCGGTTCTCAATTTGCTGGTACCGCACAATGTACGCCAAACCGCGTATGTTGCGCTATAAAGGGTCCCGTTTTTACACGTCTGGTAAGATAATGACCCCATTTCATTCATTGTGGTCGATAATTGGGAATAATCAATGGTTTTATTTGCTTACTGTACCCAACATTGAACATCACTCATGCAGTTTTCATTGTGGCAATACATGTTAGAATGTAGTTTACACTGAGCCATATATCTACACATTCCTGATTGCTTCCAATAACGTTCAGTTTGCACTACATGGGTTTGAGTGGAGTTTATTGTTTCAATACATGTTTGAATGCAATTTTGCACAGTAGTAGCAGTGCCTTTTTGTTTAAACCCAGTAAGCCATTTATATACATCCTTGCTTCCAATAACGTGGTGTACATTACATCGGTTTGCGTGGAGTTTATTGTTACAATACGTTTTACTTATTTATTTTACACACATTCAAGGACATCATTCTATACCAATGAGAGTTTTATGTCAATTGCAAGAAATAGTCTCACCTGACGGACGTTCCGCCATAATGCCGGCTTGTCTGGCTTGAATGCCAATTCAATAGTTACGTCTGTAAAAAGTAGAAGCATAAGAATTCTTTGAAAGTCAAACACACGCACAGTGGAGGTATTTGAGTGAGAGAGTTTCAAATCGCCCCAAAGAGGTATCTATAGGTTAAGCTTGTCTTTTGTTCTTCAAATCGGTGACAACAGTTCCCCATCCAATCCTTGACTGACACACATTTTCAAGTGCAAGAACTTTCATGATATAAATTGAATACACATCGAATGTTATTGCTGATGTTTTACACTGCTAAGCCATCAATAGCACTATTTTTAAAGCAGTCATTTACTAGGTACAGTTCCTGCTTTCTTGAAAATACATTTACGATGAGTTGAAAGTATCGGGAGACAAAGTGGGGCTCAAAATGGACTACTTATGTTGCGAAGTTGGACAATGTGGTGAGTTAGGACCCTGAACACAACCAAAACAAAGGATTATGGTTGATTCAATTATAACAAACTTGCAAATTATGTATATGTTGGTGAAGTGTTTTGACCTTGTCACAACCATTGATTGTTGAAAGGACTACACTCTGTAGATGAAGAACGTTTTGAAGTTACGAAGTTACGATTAATTTAAAGGATCACTCGTGTAGCGTGTTCCCTGAAAATAATTGATTATTAACACTCTTTGGAGTGAATTCCTTAAAAAACATCACCCCAGGATTACAAATGCTCACTGTTTAGTCTGACTTTTCACTCTTTTGAAGAAGTCACTCGAACCAATACTAAATTAGAGGACGTTCACTCTCTCGCATGAGATACATGTTTTTGCATGTTCCAACTTACCAGGTACAGTTCCTTGTATATAGCTCGGTAAACTAATCCCGTAGCGTCTAAAAGCCCCGAAACGAATAGCTCAGTCCCAGTTCACAACTGTATTCGGTGTGTAAGTGTCACTGGTTACAGAAGTATAGATAATCCGAGTAATCCTCATAATTTTGTATTGAAAATCAAACTGTGGATCAAACTTTACTAAATATTAATGTTGGTATAAAAATATGGCAGTTGTGAATTTTGTTCGACCAAAGTTTAATAATCTTAGATTGTTGCTGTGGTATAGTGGTGCCAAATTAATTTTACTATACAACGCAGAGGTGTTACTATGGTTACGTAGCCCAGGTTTGCTAATCATGTGAAAATGGTTGGTTAAAACTGAAATAACTGTAGCTAGCCCAATTGGGCTCTGCAATATGGCGTTAGGCAATATCTTGTTTTATCAGCAGATCATGAAACCCCGCTATTACATATAAACCAATCACCGACTCGTGTCAGATGCATAACTGTCATGTGATTACGAAATTTATGTGGGATTTATTTTTTAATTAATTTGACTTGTGAACATGTTAAGAGTTATTTTAAAATGTAGCTTGACGAGGAATGAAACTATAGGCGTTCTTTATTATTATAACAAAAATAAAGACATATTGTTATTACGAAACAAAGACAGAAAGTATTTATTTCATACAGGTAGGCCTATTTATTGCCTCTTTGGACTATAAATATTATCATACGATACCATTATCTATATTCCAAAGTTCTATTGAATCATGATAGATTTTTGGCATCAAGCCTCTAAAAACAAGGCGTTTTGAGTTTGTCTATGCAGAGCGACTTAAAACTTGGTGTTTTAATTCTGGTTACAATTCAGGATTTTGTTAAAATTGCTGTTAAACCCGTTTCTGTAGTGCTAGTATTACCAATAATCCTTGTAATTAAAAAGCAAATTATGGATTAACCATCATGCTACTAAGGATGGGGGGGGGGGGGGAGAGAGAGTTTTCGCCCGGTGGCGGTAAGCGTCTAGGTAACTCGTTTACCGTACATCCTTTGCGCTCATTTTGACGAAACAAAATTGAGGGTATTACCTTACCCAGGGTGGAGTGGTTGCCACCTTACAGTATCAAATATTGCCAATTTTAAAAACATCTTTATATTAAGATCCTGAATCTTATAGTATATGTTAATACATCATTTCCCTCACTTACAAGGAAAACAAATTCCGAGATTTGTAACTTATTTGGCGAAAATCTCAATGTATGCCTATATTTCACAGTACACTGATGAATACAACGTCATTATGTCATGAGTTGAATGTTAGTACTTGTTTTGATATGTTTGAAAAAAGGTGACCTCTCGCTATACCACGGTACCAAAATAAGAAAAATATGCATCTCTGTTTGGATCTTATCAGAGGGTGGTAACCCCCGCCACCGTCCCTCCCCCACCATTGGTAAACGAAACGGTGTTACAAACACGTGTCAGTAGGGTGAGGGTTAAATGCTACTGTGAGTCGAAGATTATTTGCATACTCCGTACTCCATACATGCGTATAAAATTACCACTTGTATTTTCAAACCGTATCATTATCTATATTCCAAAGTTCAAATATGTCATGGAAGAATTATCGGGAATTATTACGCTTTTCAGTATTTCATTCCATTTTTGTTTCAAATAAATATTTATCATAATTCAGGAAGACACATTTTCTCATAATAATATCAATAGAAGAACATGGGCCAAATATTAATAGAAACATGGTGTCATCGGCACTGAGATTCGAACCTGGGCTACCGCGGTGGCGAGTCCAAGGACGTGCCTCACTCCAAGGGGTCATGCTTAGGAAGAAACAAAAACCCTATAGTTTCCCGTGGCTTCGCAATAAGAAAGATTGAGAAAGCGCGGGCAACAGGAACATAAAACCGATTTAAAAAAGAAGAAAAACAATTTTAAAGGGAATGTCCCCATTTCATATCATTTGTCATTGCCACTGTCATCGTATCGCGGGATTGACTGTACAAAAAAGTATAACAACATTTGGAAAACGATTTATTGATTTGTTTTGATTCTTTCTTTTTAGGGTGGGGGGGGGGTGCTAATTTTAAATGTAACAGGTGGAGCTTCGAGCAATAATTGATTAATTCTCATCTTGCCCCAGATAGCGGAATCATGATAGATAGAAAAACCACTAAACACATTATTTACTTCCAGCATTCCAGCCGCAGTCGCACAGGTGACCTTCAGTCAGAATATGCTTGCTGATATTATGATATACATGTACATGTACATGTAGATCATTTCGTTGGTTCGATTCATGGTGAAAGCACACAGGGTTACACCGTTTGCATGCTTCAGTCAACAATTATACCGCAAGAAATATGTAAGCTATATATTTCGTTCATCAGGTCAAATGCCACAAACATTTCCCATTGAGAATGTTGAGTGAACACTCTCTTTAAGCGCGTTATAATACCAGGGTAGGTCAAGATGTAATGATACTTGTCTTGTTATTGGACACATGACCGAACAGTAAAGCCTAGCATCAGCAATTTATCACTTTTAACTTACGAATTATTATCTAATTTTTGCAAAAACTCCAAAAGTAAATATTTCATCTATACTCATTATGTTAAACTTTAAATCCTAAATGGGGGATATCGGATGTATTGTGCATTATTTTTTTAAATGCGTCCATTAGGAATTATTAAATCATTTCAATTAATTATAAAGACAATAATGAGTGTGCTAGTTGCATGTTGAGCCCATTTTCAAAAGTCGACATTTGAATTGAGTATAATCATAGCATGAATCAGGGGATACACCTATTCGTAAACAAGTTTTAGCTTCAAAGTGTCTGATTAACAGATGGTCAAATGGATGTTAATTCCTGAATGCACACACGAAATGTGTTCAATAAAAAAAAATACAATAAGAATTTGTTTATTAAGGCAAATGAATGTAAAGGTTATATAATCAATTCAACCTTGGCTTTCGAATATTTGTCCTGATGGGGGTCTAAAGGTCCAAAGTACACAACATTATTTTTTTGAAATGACACCCGAATAAAATATTACCAAGACAATAATCTCATATGGTTATACACTGTTTAATCGTTCAAAACTACTAGTTTGGTACATTTTCATAAATTTACACAATATAATGATCAATCGTATTTAGTGTAACACTACACAAGTGTTACACTACAGCTTCATAAAAAACTTTACAAACATTTTCAATAAATATATAGAAATGTAATACAATATACACTCACCATGCTTTTTACTACTGTTTGATAAGTAATAATTAAATAACAATTAGAAAAAAACATACAAATACTACTACTATAAGTTCCTCAACATGTTTAATTTGAATATGAATGCTGTCGTCTGATTCGTTGAAAACGTGTAACGTGAGTGACGTGACATTTACATGTTGTTGTATTAGGAGTGATTTCCATTTAAAATACAATAGTACCCTCCTCGTGAAATAGTGCCCTATGCAGGCCGTAACAACAACAAAAGTTATACAATTTTGACAAAATAGAGAAAAATAATTCTGAAGTAATTTCTGTTTCAAATTTTAATGTTTGCAAAGATTTTTTTCTCAGCTTCTTAATAAGCTTTGTGTCATGAAAATCGATGGTCAGGAAGCAGAGATATGATCAATTGTTTAAAGTAGTCGTGAAACCGTCTGGGCCACTTTAATTAAATCACTGGGAAGAAGAATACAGGGTGTCTTAAAAAAAATTACAACGCACCATTAGGCGATCATAACTTCCTAATTAAGTATCTGAATTTTACAATTCAAACGGTAAAATAAGACCTAATTAGTTTTCTACAATTGAAAGATAACAGCGTTTAATTTTGTTAAGTAATTATGGAGATATATGTGATTACGTACGAGTAGTCACGGAACACCTCCATCCAAGTTTGCATATTTTGACAGATTTTTACTTGCGCGGCTGGTTACTTACTCATTAATGTTCAATTAGCCAACACTGTTTAATACTATGATAAAAAGTTCAATTTGTCATCTAAGAATACTGAATAATCGATCATATTACTCATAACACCCAGAAAACCAATAACAATACAACTCATTGTAAGGAGAGATATATGACCGTACTCTTTTAATATAAGAAAAACATTTATTATTTTGTTTTCAATTGCGATACTAATAATTTGACCATCATGCGCAAAATTGGCGATAATGTTATAATATACATGATTTCAGCCTTCAAGTTGTATGTGAAGACTAGAAGTTTGATAAGTTGTATGCGCGATGTTTTAGATCTTGAACTTGGTTTAATAACGACAATGTTCATCATATTTACTAAAATTACTATAAATTTGTTTCCAATTGTTATAAAAAGATTGAACTTATCCTACAAATTTTTAAATTTTACTGTTCTTAAGTATAAAATGTGATGAAAATAATCTAGACAACTTTTATTTTATATTTTGTGTTAAACTTTGGTCTCATCTGGCATATTATTTGGTTTAAAATCAAATCTAGAACTAACTTTGTAGAGAAGTATTGATTTCATGTATGTGCTGTCTGAATCACTCAATATGAGCAAACTTGGATGGAAGTGTTCCCAGACTAATGTTACGTTATTGCTCATTTCTCTGGAATTACTGAACCGAATCACATCCGGTTTTCTTTAAAGTATAGCAAACTATTTTGCCTTTATTTTGTTGTTTGAGTTTATTCAGAAAGTTACAATCCTATAAAGGTGCGTTGTAATTTTTTCTGAGACACCCTGTATGTACATGATGAATGGAGTCAAACCATGAATAAGGAATAGAGCACTCTTGTTGTGAGACAATGGTTCATTCCAAGTGGATCGTTTGGTGGCAGACTTTCCAAGGAGACTCCAATATGCACAGTGGCTAGAGCTGGGTGCGACAGGAAATATGTATGCATGATATTTTCATTAGAGACGAAGCAATCTTTCCTATGGAGTGAACCCCTAGTCTCACCATGCTCACCAGCCATGCGCACAAGACCCTCTAGATTACACTTATGACCTCCCAAAATCAGTCAGAAAC
Source organism: Ophiura sarsii (assembly GCA_035610835.1). NCBI lineage: Eukaryota > Metazoa > Echinodermata > Ophiuroidea > Amphilepidida > Ophiuridae > Ophiura > Ophiura sarsii. Next base: position 15,609,657 of record CM069457.1, on the reverse strand, counting down.
TGCTTGTTCGGGCAGGAATCTTTGGTGATGGGACTTTGATTGTGCATATATTCATAGATGGAAACATGCATGCTTAACGCTACCTTGATTTGTATAACAACACGGTGATACCTGAGTTGTTAGCACATGGAAGATGCCTATTGAACCAGATTAGCTCCATGTCGCGTCTGTGGTGGTTTCAGGCTTACGATGTGTACGATGTAGGGAATAAAGAGCAATCAAAGAAATTGATCACGATATTATTATTTATTAATCATATTGTATGAATTTATTTATTGAAATGAAATAAAACAATTTGAAAAATAATTAAGTAGTTATCTTATAATCCTTGCATGATACCCTAAGACCTTATTATTACAATAATAAATCACATTCAATAAAACACTAACAGATTTACAAGGGTAGCAATCGTTTGGTGTAATTTATATGCAGCTAAGTTGAAATTTGTTACAGCATTTTAATCGATTAAAACTGTGTAAAACGTTCAATCTTGATCAAACTTAAAATTATCCAGTTTCAAAATAAAACGAATCACCATTCAATATCTGAAATATTAGTTAATTACTAGGGTAAAGTCGCCAGTTTTCGGTCAGCGCCTATTTTCGGTCACGCGGCCAAAATCATGTAATTGCATCGGTCTTCGCCATTTTAAAGCAATACCGGGCATCAACTATGCGGCAAAACACCATTCAATATCTGAAATAATAGTTGGTTTACTATATACAATGCGATATACCTATTACTCTTAGTCTTATAACACATATAGTCGGGCGGCGGCTCCCATAGACTCTGTACTTAAGCGTGGCACCCCCTCTTGCTCACGATGTAAACGTAACCAAAACAAGTTCAATGAATTTTATAATTATTATCAGGAATCGCTAGGGGTGTGAGATTTGTTGTAGTGTCATATTTTCCAAGAAATGATCATTCTAAGCAGGTTATTTTTAAAAATAAATTCGCTGAATATAGCACATTGCTATAATATGACATCGATCCATTGACTACGGAAAAATCAATGTATTTTCACAGTGGCGTTGCCATCCACAATTAACGTCACTAACCTTAGCTGTACACAAAATTCCTTTTTAGTTTGCGTCTAATGTATTTTGTATAGGCCAATGTTAAAATGTTTCAATAAACAACATTAAAAGTCCACAATCTAGCTGAAATAATTATCGTGCATAATATACATATATACAATTTATTTGAGACTATTCATATATTTTTAAGACGTTTTGCAGTACAAATATACAACCACAATCTTATACCATGTTTATATAACAGATTCTTGGCTTCTAATTCGTTGAAAACGTGTCATGTGAGTGATACTATATTTCAAGCTGCTCCATTCAATTCACAGAAGCATATTTTTCTTGCAATTAGTGCCCTTTTCGCTGTGCAATATTATTATTGGTTATAGTATTTAAGATTATATCATTTCAGTTCAGTTCGGTTCAGTTCAGTTTATTTACCACAGAAAAGATGCATACAATGACAGTACACATTATGTAGCGATAATATGTGACCGTCCACAACGAATCCAGTGTAAAGTCACCATTTTTCAAAATGGAAATTTTAATTTAGTTAAAATCTACTTCAAATAAGCTTGAAAATGATATATGACATGTAGTTATTGTTTTTTAAATAAACACTCTAATTAATCAAAAATCCTCTTGGAATTCCTTTGTTTTTTACTGAATTTTCTTGTATTTATTAAGCCATCTCTGTATAAGGCCCTGGTGACTTTACACTGGGTTTGGATAGTCAGATATTGTCTTTGCTATGTAATAGTAATAATAGTAATTGCACCAAGGTGTCAACAGACTCAGGGAGATCACTCTGCAACAATCTAATCTAAGGGCAGCCCTTATTAATTTGAAACATCACCATTTGATAGCCCACTGCTAGTATAAGGTATAAAAATAAATAATAAATAATTTCATCCTGGCAAGTGGTATAATATTTCAATATATACGAGATAAATATGTGCTGTCCCATTTACCTGGTTTTATGAACATATTCTTTATAGTACAATCGTATCGTACTCATAAACACAAGGAATTGTATCATATTTCTTTCTTCTTATTTTTTTAACTTGCATCTTTACATGCAGCAGGAGCCCCAAACCTCAGTATGACAGTTACACATCCTATCAACAAGAATAACGAGTCCTTATTATAATTTGCCATTTATTTAGCTGTAATACCATTGTTATTGGTCACAGCATTTAAGATTATATCATGTACACATATGTAGCGTTCTTATTTTGAGTTTTAAAGATCGAACGTTCCTGACAGAAATTATGGACTCTTTTGTAAAAATGGTAGATTCCAAATTTGCCCAAAATTAGCTCCTTTGAAACTCATAAAACCATTGCCCCATGATCGGCATCAAGCCAAATGTAAATAATATGCAAGTATTTGCTATGTCCGCCATTGATTTCCACTACAAAATCAATAGATATCAAGTAAAAACTACTTTAAACAACGCCCAACTATTGTTTAAACAACTGCAGCACTTGTTTAAACAATTGTTTGACATTTTGAACAATAGTTGTTAGAGTGATAGGCTTAAACAATGGTTGGGCGTTGTTTAAAATTAGTTTTTACTGTGTATGGCAGTTTTGAAGTTTGGTTTGAGTTTATCAATTGAAATACGCTGAAAGTGACAATCCCGTTTTCACCGATTGTCAATAATGCAGATGTAACATGTTCACCATTATATTGCAGGCATTAGACTTGGAATGCAATGTTATTTTTATATTTTTAGTATTTTTCAAACATGGTATAAATCATTCTGGGACACCCTGAAGTAACATAACAATGACCCCACAAGAGAACAGCATAATACTACCAATCATTAACAGCTTTAACACTTTCCACGCGGCATGCGTCTGCAGACGACATTCCAAACTTTCACAAAATTTGTCAAAAATGCCAAAATTAATTAAATTAATTACCATATTAGGAATCGTCATGAGAAAATGCATTGACATAAGTACAAACATGCCTCGTATCGGTTCAGTAATCCTTGAGATAGACTTTGAAAATTGGGAGAGGTTTCAGAAAAATCTGCTTTAATATGGTAAAACTAATAGCCTCGTGGAAAATGATAAAGATAAATTGCCTACATCTTTTTCACAAAAAAAAAAAAAAAATCTATTTACTCTGTGCCATGTATAGGCTTTAGGCAATTCTGTGTCACATATTGTCATATTTAAATGCATAAACATTCGTATCAACAGTGATCCTGAGAAATTTAGTCTTGAATCTATAAATGATAACCGCAACCAGACTAATAATTCTATTTAGGATTATATTCAATGATGCTTTGATTGTCTGGTATATGACCGAGTACAACGAATGTTGTTAGAAATAATAAAACGTTTCCAAAAGTTATTAGACAAAGGACAGACAATAAATCGCATGCAAGAAAATTACAGTTTTAGTGTCCACCATTCCCGACAATAACTTCCCAATGATATTCATAGTTTGGTAATATCAGTGCTTGCATGTGTATCCCATAGAAATACACTTTATTTTACAAAATATATAAAAATAAATCTTTCATACTATTGCACACTCTAATTCTTTGGAATTCAAATAATATCATGTGTATACTGTACATTGAAATACTGACATCTTCACCCTGTATGGCAATCATATAGAAGAACCGACGTGCAGGCTATAGCTATTGAAACATTTCTGGTAACATGGTGTGGAATGATTATTTGGTACATAATATATAGTTGTCTGATGCAATGTGTAACAATGGAAAACATAAAATATAAAACTAGTCACAATTGTTACGCTAATTTTGATTTTATAAGTAAGCCTAATTTAGTTTTGCCAGTACTTAGTACTTAAATTCTAAGTTTAAACTTGTAATAGTCAGGACGGGAGGGTGATGGGGGGGTGTTCGATCGAACTCCCCTAAATGTTGCCCACAAAAATGGTTAGGGAAAGAGAAAGTGATTAATGTTGCCCAAAAGGAAAGCAAAAGAGATCTAGGAAGTTTAAAAAGATAAAAAAGACAGAGAAAAAACCCTCACCACAATCCCCGGGACAATCCCAACCCCTTCGTCAGCCACCGATGTCCAGGACTCTGTCTCCCACCACCTTGTCCGTCCACCATCCAATGCATACAGCAATCAACGCGGATCTAGGGATGCCCCGCATCGTCTGAGCTTTAAGGCGGCAGGCACGTGGTTTGTGAGAGTGTTGAGGAAAAGAAGTTCGCAGTGGCGTAACCAGAAAGGGGGAGGGGCGTCGTGTCGGTTGAGATTGCAGAGGAATCATGGAATTATGATTGTCAATGGTACACAGATGAAAAAGTTCCGCGCGCATATGTGTCCCAAAAATGCATTCATTGTTACAAGCTTGTTTAGACCCAAAATGTACCTCAATCGGGCCAAACATAAGTCAAAGTCGAACAATTTTTTACTCAAAAAATACTGGTCGGTTCACTTTCATTTCTTGCCCCCCCCCCCATCCCCCATATGAAAAACCTAACGCCACTGCAAGTTCGTACGAATTGATTCCCTTGCAACATCTGCGGAAATAGCAAGTGCTGTAGGCATTGGCTATTCTAAAACATACAACATGGAGAATATAAATCCCCTTGTCTTTTAGTAGGTTTGTCCGTTCAACACGTATAAAAGACGTTGCTAACATGGTTCGTTTCGTTCCCTTTTGCAATAAATATATATTGAATCCAAAAATTGTATATCTATGTTAAAATGGTGCACCAAATGCCTTTAATCAGGCCTCTGATTTTCAACTGTCTTCAACTTTTGAGGGGGCACATCCCTCACAAGCGCCACCCGTCGCTACGCTCGGCGAGATGGTCGCTGCGCGACCATTGAGTAGTATTTCAGAGCATTACATTTTGTTATCTTAAAATCGAACTTCTAACTAAAAGGGCTGGCTACGAGCCTGGTTCTGATCAAGTACGAAAACTAAGCTTGAAAATAGTATTCTCTCAAAATAATGATCAACTTGAACTAGACTAAAGTGAGCAGATGTGCTAGTCAGCGAGGAAAAGTGCAGGCGCTGTTTGCAGGTCTGTAGTGAAAAGTATCTGATGAAATATGAAATATGCTTCGTCCTAAATTGCAAGTCAATCGATCCCATAATCATCAACACATCGTCTTCATCATCAAGTCTATCGATACCATCATTATCATCACCAGATCGTCTTCATCATCAAGTCAATCGATACCATCAATATCATCACCAGATCGTCTTCATCATCAATTAAGTCAATCGATATCATGATTATCATCACCACATCATTATCGTTATCATCATCAAGTTAATTGATGCCATCATATCATCACCACATCGTCTTCATCAACTTGACACCTCCCTGGTCTATCGATACCATTATTATTATCCCCACATCGAGATCATCATCATCAAATAAATTGATATCATCATTATCATCGCCACATCGAGATCATCATCAAGTCAATCGATACAATCAATACCATCGCCATATCGAGATCATCGAGTCAATACATCGCATCATTATCATCAGTATATCGTCATTATCACCAAGTCAATCGATACCATCATTACAATCAGTATCATCACCACATCGTCTTCATCATCAAGTCAATCGATACCATCGTAAAATCAATTGATACCATCATTATCATCGCCACATCGTTATCATTAGAAGTCAATTAAGCCCATTATTATCATCACGAAATCGTTATCATCACCATGTCAATCGATACCAACATTATCATCAGAAGTCAATAGTCCATCATTAAAAGTTATTTGAAATTAAATCAAATCAGCATCATCACAAACCCTCGTTAAGGTGAATTTCTTCATAAACGAGTATTTACATGTAGGTGATATGCTAATACCAACGTCCCCACAAATAGCATCAAATTGTTCACAAACTGAATCAAAATCTTCATACACTGTTGCCAAATGTCCTTCACAAGTCTCAGTGAAACAACGGTTCATGTAAGCGTCTACAAAGACATGACGTGATAACAGACAACACCATACTAGGGTGTTTGCACTGATTTCTATATCCATGTCGTCATCGTTGTCATCGTCGTCATCTTTGTCGTCATCGTAGTTGTAGGTGTCATCTCCGTCGTCGTCGTCATTATCTTCATCGTCGCTATCTTCATTGCTGGTATCGTCGTCGTCGTCGTTATCGTCATCGTCGCTATCTTCATTGCTGGTACCGTCGTCGTCGTCGTTATCGTCATCGTCGCTATCTTCATTGCTGGTATCGTCGTCGTCGTCGTTATCGTCATCATCGCTATCTTCATTGCTGGTATCGTCATCGCTGTCGTTATCGTCATCGTCGCTATCTTCATTGCCGGTATCGTCATCGTTATCGTAGTCGTTATCTTCAAGGTCGTCTTTGGTGTCATCCTTCTTTGGTGTACTTCTTATCATACCAACATGTTTCCACTGAAGTTTCTTTATAGAAAATGTCTTGACAGATTTACACCCTATAGATGTGTTAGCAACCGGTTCTCTCACAATCTCTACTTTATCATATATCAATTTCTCAAGTGATTGCATACAATCTAAAATCATGATCAACGTGTTAAGCCTTATTCGTCGGGCGGCGACATGGAATGTCGTGAGCGCTATCACAGACATTTTAGCATCCAATGTCCCATCAACCCCATACACTTTCAGTGTCTCAATAGATGGCATACATCCTAATAACCTAACAAGTGTATTCACATTGATGGACCATGATTCTATCCTGAAACTCTTGAGCAGATTACACACTACAGATATGTTAGCATCCAATGTCCCATCAACCTCATACACTTTCAGCATCTCAATAGATGGCATACATCCTAGTAACCTAACAAGTGTATTCACATTGATGAACCTTGACCGTATTCCTATAATGAAACTCTTGAGCAGATTACATACTACAGATATGTTAGCATCCAATGTCCCCTCAACTTGATCCACTCTCAGCCTCTCAATAGATGGCATACATCCTATTAACCTAACAAGTGCATTCACATTGATGGACCGTGATTCTATCCTGAAACTCTTGAGCACATTACACACTACAGATATGTTAGCATCCAATGTCCCCACAACACCATCCACTCTCAGCCTCTCAATAGATGGCATACATCCTAATAACCTAACTAGTGCAATCACATTGATGAACCTTGGCCGTATTCCTATAATTATGAAACTCTTGAGCAAATTACACACTACATATATGTTAGCATCCAATGTCCCCTCAACTTCATCCACTCTCAGCCTCTCAATAGATGGCATACATCGTAATAACCTAACTAGTGCATTCACATTGATGGACCGTGATTCTATCCTGAAACTCTTAAGCAGATTACACACTACAGTTATGTTAGCATCCAATGTCCCCTCAACACCACCCACTCTCAGCCTCTCAATAGATGGCACACATCGTAATAACCTAACTAGTGCATTCACATTGATGGACCGTGATGCCATCCTGAACCTCTTGAGCAGATTACACACTAGAGATATGTTAGCATCCAATGTCCCCTCAACACCACCCACTCTCAGCCTCTCAATAGATGGCATACATCGTAATAACCTAACTAGTGCATTCACATTGATGGACCGTGATGCCATCCTGAACCTCTTGGGCAGATTACACACTGCAGATATGTTAGCATCCAATGTCCCATCAACACCATGCACTTCCAGCATCTCATTAGATGGCATACATCCTATTAACCTAGCCACCCGCCTAACCAGTGTATTCACATTGATGGACCATGCTTCTATCCTGAAACTCTTGAGCAGATTACACACTACAGATATGTTAGCATCCAATATCCCATTAACACCATCCACTCTCAACCGCTCAATAGATGGCATGCATCCTAATAACCTAACAAGTGTATTCACATTGAGGGAATCTGATTCTATCCTGAAACTCTTGAGCAGATTACACACTACAGATATATTAGCATCCAATGTCCCAACATCACCAATCACTTGCAGCATCTCAATAGATGGCATACATCCTATTAACCTAACCAGTGTGTTCACATTGATGGATCCTATAATGAAACGCTTGAGCAGACTACACACTACAGATATGTTAGCATCCAATATCCCATCAACACCATACACTCCCAGCATCTTAATAGATGGCATACACCCTAATATCCTTACCAGTGTGTTTGCATTGATGGGCCGTGATTTTATATGGCATTTCATCAGTGATTGTAGTCTAATAGTTATTCCAGTGTGCAACTCTCCTACAGATCCAACATCACATTCTAATGTCAAGGTCTCGAGCGAGGATATACAACTCAACATTCTAATAAGTATCTCACACTGTACACTAAATGCACACTCAATGTACACCTCTTTGAGTGATGATGCACACACCAATGAGTCATTTGCTATCAATTGGTCAATGAGTTTCCCTTTTGATTTAGTCTCATATAATAATATATAGGGGATTTGCCAGTCTTCACGATTTCTTCCACATAAAGTGAGATTGATAACGTGTGGAAAAATAAAAGAAGCAGCTTTGATGCTTAATCCACAACAGAAACGCAATAGATATTCCGTGTAAGTGACATTTTCGTAGGTAATTTTGTTAAGGTAATATTGAAACCTATTCACATTGCCATCATCAACCAACTTTGCCCAGTAAAAAGCTGAACAGAATTCATGAAATGTTTTATGAATAAAGGAAACTACTGTCTTATTTCTTTCCATCTCTTCTTTGAACACTAACCCAATTTGGCATGCATCTGTGACACAATCAGCACGCAGGTCTTTTGCATCAAATGCCAATTTGTCTTCAAATAACGTATCTATAGCAATTTGACCCAGTTCTTTCATGACATCGTCTTTGTCTTGTTTATATCTTTCTTCCCAGTGTTTGTTCAAATATGAGACTCCTTCAATATACAGTTCTGTCAGACTTTCAGGCAAGTCATGATCAAGATCTGAGTCAAGTGATAAATGGCAGAGCATCAGTAGAAGAATGGGGAATTTTGCTAAGTCATTAAGTATTGGAACTTTTTGAATTCTATTAGACAGAGACTCGTATTTAGACTTAAGGTCTACCTCAGAAGGCGATTTCTTATGGATGTTGAAAAATTTGATTAAATACTCATCCACACTAATATCTGAAAACCCTGATAATTTTACATGGACACATGTCAAAGTCAGATATCTTTGGCAAAATCTGTCAACCATGTGAGGCCTAGTTGTTACAAGCAAACAGCATTCTTCTAATAAAGGGCTATCTAGTACATGAGTTTCATCTTCCCATGATTTCTGAGATAGCTCATCAAATCCATCTATCAGAAAGAGACAATTTGACCCTGCATGGCCAATAACGCTTACAATTTCAAAAGGCGTTACTCTGGGCAGCAACTGATTTATCACAGTTTGCTCAAGTCTATCCCCTGCTGCAAATTTTCTTACATCCAAAGTAATGACCAGCGTGAATTTGTCCAGGATTTCCGGATCTGTGGCCCAGAGATAAGCAATTCTTGAAATGAGTGTGCTTTTACCACTGCCTGCTAAGCCACGTAGTATTACATGTTTGCATGATCTCCCTTTTGTATCCTTTATGGTGAACAACTCGGCATAAGATTTTAATTTGTTACCATCAATACCTAACATATTATTTTTATCTTTGAGTATTGTCAAATCTACAAATATATCACCCGTATCAACTACAGAGTTTCTAAAGCTACCGAATCTTATCTTGCTTCTGGTTTGAGAATATTTCTTTTTAAGCTGTTTTCTCCATCCAGTCACCTTGGAATCAACTTGTTTAGCCTCTGTAAAATCCAAAAGTAAAAAAAAATGAATTTGATATTGAGTAAACATCTATACATATGTACGATTCCATGGTAACAGGCGTTACATTTTAGCGCGCCATTCTTTATTCTCATCTCTATAACTGTAAGAGTAATTTGAATGAAGTGTCCATCTTTTGTATTTTAATACCCAAACTTAGGCTATATCCTCATGCTTACACTAACATGAAATATCAGCTCATGTTAATGTGAGACCGCTGCGAAAATCGATAACACGCGTTACGTGAGAAGATTTTGACAATTGAACTAAAATATTAACTATAAATAATGATAAATAACACTTTAAGAAGTACGACATCCAGACTGAAATGAAACCATACAACACACTTAAACGGCTATTAGTGCATCCCAAAGACAAATGAGACACGTTACAGACCAGCGATTGTGTTTACAAGATCCCTTGTCACTGTCACTCTTGTGACAAGGCCTACGTCGGTGAGACAGACCGTCTGTTTGGAACAAGGCTTAACGAACACAAGAAAGATGCCAAGAAAGTAAGCGACAAGAAGTTCACGAGAGCCAACAGAAAATATTCTACGACGGAACAACATAGCACAAAAGAATCACACAATCGACTGGGACTGGGCATCAATCCTTGACAAAGACTATGCCAAACGTAAGCGATGGATAAGAGAATCCATTTGGATACGAAGGCAGGGGGCCAAAATCATCAACCGCGACGAGGGTATTTATTCTCTAAATCATGTTAACAACTGTTAACAACACCTGAGCTTCCTGGAACCGAGAGTGCAAGTAAATCTCGCGGGAAAAACAAGTGAATCAGTCACTACCGAAGAAGTCTTCCGAACGGGGAGACGAAAGTGTCTAGCATGTGAGTAGATAATTGGATTTGTACAACAAAACATTTTTATCATTTCAATATACAATCCTGATGAACTTATTCAAAGATTAACCTAGCATATTACGATTACCTCGAGAGCCTCCCTCTTTTGCTTCTGTTACCTCTGACTGAAATGGTAAATCTGCCAATGTCTGCTAATCAACTATAGTGTTTTATGTAGAGTAACTATCCTCCCGTACTATCCTATGCCAACCTAATGTATATAAACTGCGCCAATAAAGTATATAAACACTTACATTGAAAATGGTCAGATTCATCGGAACCTGAAATAGTATGCAAAAAAATAATTAATTAATTCAATTCACAGTTATCTTCTGCGTATTTTGACACCTCTTTTTTTGCGCTGCGATGTTGTTTGGCGGATTTGTGGGCACTTGAGTGGCTTAAGGTCGAATTCAAAAGTTGTAAAATTTCCTATTCACCCCAATTCCAGAAGGGAACTCACACAAGCATCACACACATACAAAATCAAGACAAAAGACACCAATTTGTTCTGTTTACTTAACCATGACAACTAATGACTGATTAATTATTGATTTATGCCTCCCTTCTCTGACTCTTTTGTTTTGTTATTGACAATTAATGCTGATGTTCATCGCAATCGATTTATCCTACACGCGACAAACAAATCAATTATAAAAGGCGGGCAAAAATAATACTGATCTTATTCGTCACAGTACAACGCTCTTGCTTGATTTGCATCGAATTACTTTTTTTTTTGCATACTATTTTAGGTTCCGATCAATCTGACCATTTGTAAGTGTTTAGATACTTTATTGGCGCAGTTTACATCTGTATACATCGCGTTCAACTTCTGTATCAATCATTATAATACGCTCTGACGTCACCGCACAGAGTTAGATGAACAAAATGCAATACTAGATAATGAAATAAATATCTGACACAACTTGCCTTGATTGCCCTTGATGCTATTGTAGATATGTATTGGTCCAGTTACGTTACCGCCTACGGCAATGCCACCGTCTCCTTTTTGGGAAACATTGCGTGTTCCTCCGCTAACATGTGACACCGATGTTTGACTGGTCTGAGCGTGGTCTCTCGTTGGTTGGTCTACCATCTGTCCATGATCTGCCTGGTCTTCTTCTCTTGGGAGGAGAGGGCGTTTTGCAGTATAGGATTCACTACCTGGCTCGGCATGCTCAGCGGTATTACCTATTAATAAAATCAACAGAAAAGCGGATTATGGACTGTACTAGTATCGCTTCGATACTGATGCATAAGTCAGTGATAAGTCAGTGTTCCAGTATCGGACGATACTGGAACATATAAAATATACCAGTATCGGGCGATACTGGAACACAATAATGTACCAGTATCGTTCAATACTGGGAGAAAATACTACTGGTACGGCATATGTACCGGTATCGAACGATCCTGGAACATAACAACGTACCAGTATCGATCGATACTGGCAAATGTTATGTTCTAGTATGCCAGTATCTGGGACCTAAAGTTTTTTCCTATCAACCATAAACACATCGAACTATTCAAAGTGGACTTCTTTTATCGTACATTTTATTAGACCAACGATCTAATTGTTATTGATGAACACACTCATAAAGCTAACTCCACACGATATCCTGAAATATATATTCTCTTTTCTCTATGGTCTTCATTCCCAAGTTGAACTTGTCAAACCAAGTCTGGAAACCTGTCCTATCGACTGCATTATAACAATGTTGGAGCATCCGGTCATGTAGAGCGGCGCGGGTTTCATAAACAGGAGGTTATAAGTTCTGTCCCCTCACCACCCTGTGGCTAACGTGTTTGCATTATTGGCATGACCCAAGTGAGATTAGATAGAGCTCATAAATAAAAAGGGTGATCATACCATATAATGATTATTAATTTAATCTAAATCTAGGGTTGATAATATTGTTATTGTTTAAAAGAAAAAGTCCAATTTACTTACTCATTGTCCATATGCGCTTCAGTGTACCCAATGACGCCCTGCAATCTTGGGACCTCTCCATAGCCTTTACAAATGCTCTCCTCGTAGCTTTCACTCCATTTCTATCACGCCAAAGATTCAGGATATTCTGTGCCTGTTTCTTAGGATTATGAGTATCTCTTAGTTTTTCATTTTCGATATCTTTGTCTTCAAGACCAAGATATATATATACATCATAGAGGTAACGAAGCTTGCAAGTTTTCACAATATCTTGAACATCTGGTTCCGAAAGACATCTATCTGTATATGAAGTATAAGAATAGACCAAAAAAATAAAAGTTATAAATTCGAACGCGGCATTGTCCCATGGTCACTGGACCCTCAGGTCGATAAGTATGTACAATGAAGGATAGTCCTTCTGGACAGACTCTTTTATTCTCTCATGTCTCGTGTCTACACCTTGCAAAGTCGAGGAGTAAAATGGGACTCTCCTAATGCGGCTAATATATCACTAACATGTGTAAATGTCTCTTATAGGTTCCAATGCAAAGCTGTTTTGATTATATATGGTGTACATACTTAGGATTGAAATGTTTATGGTTGTACAACACTCAGAAAGCACTATATTTATAATTCAATATTTGGGCATTTATGCTCCTGTTGCACTGTACCCAATATTGTGATGTCATCGTAACCAAACCCGCCTCATCAGCAACAGGTCGCTGGACGGTATCACGCAGGAATTCAATCGATAATGTCAATACATGAAACACAGACACGGACATCTCGTAAGTCTTTCGTCATAGCTTTGATCCATATAGCGACGTCCATTATACATATACATGTGATTGGGGTTTTTCTAAAGCCGATTTTATCTTTACGTGGTACTTTTAAAAACTTTAACCCTACAAAAGTGATCTGTATAATACTAATGCTACATATCTGAGCGCTATAAAGTTCCATGACACGGGTATCCTTTAAACATATTTGTAATCGAAAGACAAAGGTCAAAATTGACTAAACATATTTTTGGTACCTTGCTACGTCCCTGGGCTAACGCGTTTGCATTCTTGGCATGACCCAATCGAGATAAGATAGAGCTTATAAATAAAAAGGGTGATAATATACAAATATTTAATGCCTGAGCGTGTGATAGTACAAACTATATCACAAGGTCAAATTTGAATTTTTCCATTGCACGAGGCGAAGCCGAGTTGTAATGGAATAATCCAAATTGGACCGAGTGATATAGTTTTACTATTACACAAACAAAAGGCATTCAATATTTGTTTTATATCATGATATCACATCATTCTTGTCCAGCCATAATGATAGTAAAAACTATCACATGGTTGAAATCAGGCCTATCATGATATAACACAATATAATGATTATTAATTTAATCTAAATCTAGGGTTGATGATATTGTTATTATTATAAGATTTTGGCTTTCTTTAAATTTCAGAATTTAAAAGAAAAAATCCAATTTACTTACTCATAGTCCATATGCGCTTCAGTGTACCCAATGATACCCTGCAATCTTGGGACCTCTCCATAGCCTTTATAAATGATCTTCTCGTAGCTTTCACTCCATTTCTATCACGCCAATGATTCAGGATATTCTGTGCCTGTTTCTTAGGATTATGAGTATCTCTTAGTTTTTCATTTTCGATATCTTTGTCTTCAAGACCAAGATATATGTATACATCATTGAGGTAACGAAGATTGCAAGTTTTCACAATATCTTGAACATCTGGTTCCGAAAGACATATATCTGTATATGAAGTATAAGAATAGACCAGAAAGAATAGAAGTTATAAATTCGAACGCGGCATTGTCCCATGGTCACTGGACCCTCAGGTCGATAAGTATGTACAATGAAGGATAGTCCTTCTGGACAGACTCTTTTATTCTTTCATGTCTCGTGTCTACACCTTGCAAAGTCGAGGAGTAAAATGGGACTCTCCTAATGCGGCTAATATATCACTAACATGTGTAAATGTCTCTTATAGGTTCCAATGCAAAGTTGTTTTGATTATATATGGTACACATACTTAGGATTGAAATGTTTATGGTTGTACAACACTCAGAAAGCACTATATTTATAATTCAATATTTGGGTATTTATGCTCTGTTGCACTGTACCCAATATTGTGATGTCATCGTAACTAAATCCGCCTCATCAGCAACACACTTATAAAACTCGCCCATTGCTTGTGTGGTGGATTTCGATCACGACAGGAGCATGCGCAGATGCGATTTTTGTGTAAGTGGTCTGTGATTTTGTCAATATTATATTTTTACTGTGATTTGTTTGTCAAGCTGCATTAAATGCAAAAAGTAACAACGCCCCCGGCTGGACTCGAACCACCAACCTTTCGGTTAACAGCCGAACGCGCTAACCAATTGCGCCACGGAGGTGATTAGTTACTAGGCTGTTTTGGTTTGTCATGTTCACCCGTACACTTCCCCGTACAATTTCTTGCAAAGTCGGGCATCGTTTTTTCTCAAATGTTGCTTGCATATTGCCGTTGCTGTCGCCTTTAATACATGTGCTGTCAGTTGAACTTGGAACCAACGTTTACTTTGAACTGTCTATTTTCAATAAAAAAATATTCCAAAACGGGAAAAAAATCAGAAAAGCTCACAGACAACAAATAAGAACATCATTTTACTCGACCTAGAATTTCAATCAACGTATTTCAATCATCGGGAAAACCCGATGATGCGAGTGACGTCATTTAATGAGCTCATTAGCATAATTTATGTCCGTGAATTATACAATAGGGTTTTATTAGTGCAACAGGTCGCTGGACGGTATCACGCAGGAATTCAATCGATAATATCAATACATGAAACAGAGACGTCTTTCGTCATAGCTTCGATCAATATAGCGACGTCTACATGTGATTGGGTTTTTCTTCTTTCTAAAGCCGGTTTTATCTTTACGCGGTACTTTTAAAAATGTTAACCTACAAAAGCGATCTGTATAATACAGGGTGTCCCAAAAGTCTATGCACGACTTTGAAGCTTTGTATTTCACAAAATATAAGTCGTATTGAAAATATGAATACATATTTAGAAAGAGGAGATGTGGGAAATAATTTTGATACCAAACATTGGAGTAACATCTGTTTGTAATGCCACCCTAGAAGTAAAATATGTATTAAAGCAAAAATGTAATTTTATACTTCGGAGGAATAAAGTTCATAAATCCATACCTATTGAGATTAACAAAAATACGGGTAGAGTTGGTTACACGGAAAGTGATCAGTCAATTGTAATATTTAAAATTTTACATTACAGTGATATCATCATAATAACAAACTATATCACACATAATTTTCGTTTCTTTAGTGAAATCTAATTTAAATGTTTTCCATGTATACAGAGACGTGTGCTAATGCAAAAACACAGACCTAAACAATTGAATAACGTAACAGAAAAGTGAACACACACATCACACAGCTGTCAAACATGTTAAAATTTAAACTTAGCGGATTATTTTAATGCTGCTTGAAGGCCTCATCGAAGGTTGTTTTACCCATTTAGAATATGTTCCTGTGTTCAAAAATGTATGCACCAACTTCAGAATGGATATTCTTCCTGGTGCACGTTTCACTTTGAAATGTTTTCTGAACTTTTGTTGAGTAGGTTGAACTGAATGTGTTTCAGCGTAGAACCATACAATTTGTATTCGCTTATCTATGCTGTAAACCATCTTGAATGAAGACTTTTGCTGTGCAATGTTGTCTACTACGCTTATTAGCTCTTATTTATGTTGTGAGTGACCGAGTTTGGTATTAAATAACATTAATGTTGCAAGGTAAGCAGTGAATTGTGACTAATGCGCAACGTCGCTTTCATACCGTTAATTTATACGCACCTTTAGCAACAATGTGTGGTATTTGGTATGGGTTGGTCAACCAGTTTTATAATGTTGTGGGTTCACCAATAGGGTTGTCTTTGGTATCAAATTAATTTCCCAAATCTCCTCTATCAAAATATGGTTAAATTGATACCATATGCTTTATATTTTATGAGATATGACTCTTCAAAAATGTGCATAGACTTTTGGGACACCCTGTACTAATGCTACATATCTGAGCGTTATAAGGTTCCATGACACGGGTATCCTTTAAACATATTTGTAACCAATAATTGCAACATCATCTATTGCGGTGTAAGGATGACACGGGTTTTCACGTGTGGTTATCAGTCAGCTGTAGAACGGGGCCCCGTTTCAATTGAGGGCGCTTTATTTAGTGACGCACTGCCGTCATTTTTACACGGCGATTCGTCAAATGACGGAAGTCCGTCGCCCGCCGGAATACGAACAAAAAACATTTTTCGATAAAGGGCGGGCTTGGGAACGGGACTGCGTTTCCAAGGGAACGACCTCACGTCACAGTAAATTTCAAAATTCATAAAAAGCCGATTTTGCCGATTTTAAACAACGAAATAACTCTCTTATCACAGAGATAACCGTTACAAATGCATCACTTCTGAATACTATAGGGATTATATTTAATGTAAAAATTATCACGCTTATTCTAAAAATTCTATAAAATGGTGTAATCTCGTCTACAAAATGGGGGTCTCATCGCAGCAAACCCGTCAAAAAAGACATAATTTTAGCTTGTGTCGTGTGATGTTTGGGTCAAAGGTTAAATTAAATCATCGAACTGGAGTTATGGTACCTTATGCTGCCCTCAACTCGATGGATAGTTACTTTTTATGAAGATAATTGGGGGTAAAAGGTGAAAATTCAATCATTGAGCAAATTGACGGGTGTGCGTTACTTTAGTTTTACGTACACCCGTCGTTTTAGAGCGCCCTCAATTGAAACGGGGCCCCGTTCTACAGCTGACTGGTTATGTCATAGAACTATTCACGGGTAAACATGTCAAGTGTGCTTCTTGGTGTTACAATAACATGCATTATCAATGACAAACTAAAATATGAATAGGAAATTAGAATAAATGCACAAAAAATAAATTAAAGTTACCTTGGTCCAGTACTTCGGTGTTAGCCATGATGGAATCTATTACTATTTAGTACTAGCCCTAGTACTGGGTTTCCCAGATCTGAAAAATAGAAGTGGTTGGTATTTGAGTTATGAAGGTGATGTGTGATCAAATTTTGAAAATAAGGAGGATTTTGATGGTCGGTAGGTCTATTGCGGAAATCAAGACTAGAATAATTACTGATTTGGATTGAAATGATAGAATTCCAGGGTGAAATCTTGGAATTCAAGAGTTTTAAGCATGAGGGGATTTAAAATTTCAAAATGTACCTTATACTCATTCGGGGTATTGAATCATAGCTTCACGCGATTATATCATCCAAGAGGAACACAAACTATTTTGAAATGTATTGCTGATGTTTTACATTTTTAAGCCATAAATTGGACTATTCTGATTTTATCAAAAGATGTGTCACGTACTTACCAGGTACAGTCACTACTTCCTTGTGGAGTCCTACCTTCTTTTTGTCAAAAAACCCTTTAACGATGAGTTGAGATGGTATCAAAAGACAAAGCTCAAAACCGACTAAACATATCGTTGTACAATGTCGGCTGAATTATGATTGCTATAGGTTTCTATCAATTATTAATCTAGGAATGGTGTTCCTGTTTTACTACCTAAAAACATTGATCAAGCCGCCTAAATCGTGGTTCTAAAGAAGCCAAAATGTTATGTTAAAAGTGTTATAGTACAAAGATCAACTAAACTCCTATGAGGGCAATCAATGAAATGGATACGGGTATATACATTCAGTGACACTGAAACGGGTAACATATGGTGACACTGACAGATATTCAGTGATCAAGACGCTCAAAATAGCGATCCGACCAAATATCAAATATTACATTTTCCCCAAAGAATATGGTAACAGCGATTATGCAAACCACAGCAATTGGAGCACCCCCTCCCCGATAAATCAATACTAGCCGAAAACCACTCGGTATCTAAAGGTATAATATAGCCCATTGGGCTCTTAATTTCAGATTTGGTAATACAAGGGGGCGTATGCAGACCAGGAAACCCCGCACATATTACGAGATGAATAATAAGTTATAAATAAATGACTTGCCTATAATACTAAGTTTGGGGATCATTATTAATAGGTCAATAAATGCGTCTGTTTTTTTTCGAGAGAAACTAGACAAATCAATGCGAATCAATGTAAGCGCATTCTAACCAGACCTATCGTTGGATATATTGCCGACCCTAAATGTTTTCAGAAATTTTTGTTTTAGAGGAGAAGATATTATGGAGAACAAAAATTCTAAAGATTGAGCAAAGCATTAAAGATTCTGACTGCAGCTTTCATTTTCAGACACAATACAATACAATACAATACAAACGAGCATTTATAAAGCGGTTTTAACATCAATATCAAAGCGCGTAAGAAAGCAAACCAAAAGAAACCAAATGGAAATGCGTGGCGCACCAATGGAGTAAACAAATAGCCAAAGAAATTCCATTGTTCCGTCCAAGGACGACCGATGATGATGACATGAATTCAATGGGAATCTCTTTGACACATGCCAAATTGCCACCTTCAATTTTCTAGACCTTTATTCCATAATCATGATAATGATGTGAAATCAGAGATTATGTAAAACAGGTTTGATCGTCTGTATTGAAATAATGAAATCGTTTAGTATGTCTGTCTCGCATCTGTACGGCTTGCATGTTTGAAAAATCTTTGGAAAAACCGCCTCGGTGGAAATTTAAATCCTTGTTTCGCGATTTATGTAATCAATATCAAAAGGCATTTTATACCATTGTTTTATTTGTCCTAAACTCGAACTCACGAGCATTTGGGACAATCAGTTCATCTTTTCAAATCGATACTAATTTCTGGGAATGAGGGTGTCAAGTTATGTAAAGTGCTCAACAAAAGAAAGTCATACACTTTGTTTAGGTCCTTTAGAGTAACTTCCGGTTATTTTTTGACCAAACAGACTAGATAGACATTTGGATGAATCTTTCCGGCACAATTTGATACCAAACAACAAAGATAAACCATGATTAGCACCATTTAAAGAAAATTAGTCACTTTTCAAAAGTCACATTTTTATTACACTATGCGGGAAGAAAAGACCACATGTTGCTTGTTCATAATCAAATAGCCCGCTCGCTCAGGCACTGTCCTAACGCAGTTGCACTGTTTGATCAATATCCATTTCATTCCCGGCCATTCAAACTGTCACGCACAGCATTTTCTCGCGGCTTGCGTGCGTTGAAAATATGCCTTTTGAAAAGTGACCAATTTTCTTTAAATGGTACTAATCGTGGTTTATCTTTGTTGTTATGTGGCAACTTTGGTATCAAATTGTGCTCGGAAAGATTCATCCAAATGTCTATCTAATAATAATAATAATAATAATAATAATAATAATAATAATAATAATAATAATAATAATAATAATAATAATTAGTATTTATATAGCGCCTTTCCAAAGTGATCAAATCAAAGCGCTGTATCTAGTCTGTTTGGTCAAAAACTAATCGGAAGTTACTCTAAAGGACCTAAACAAAGTGTATGACTTTCTTTTGTTGAGCACTTTATTACTGTTGAAGAGTTATTTCGCGACAGCGCTTGAGACTACGCGACCTTTTATTTATGATAGTTCCTTTTGATTGATCGTTATCCGAGACACACATATAGCTTCAATCAAAAATACCGGCTTAGCCGTCCCTGTGATTTTAATGTCACTGGTTTAAAATTGAAATAAAGTATTTGCCTGCTTTGGTAATTTTGACAACAAGACATAAATGCCAGAAGATTTATCAATATCCATATGAAAATTGCATATCTAACATATCTAATCATATCTAAATAGTGACCATACAATCAGAATAATCGTGGTTGGGTCGGTGTGTACAAAACGCAAAACACGATAAATAGGCTCGAACTACGACAATTCAGTTGAACCTTGGAATCCAGATAGCAATTATGAAAATATTAATAGCCCACAAAACAGAGATAATAACATATCTGTCTGCTCAAACAGAAATTATGAAAACAGGGATGATCGTCTATGCATTGCGCCATATCTAGCCAACTAAAGATATCCCCACGATGCATTTGGATTTCAATCAATACTCGTATCAATACGATCATTATATCGCTTGAAACCCATCATGGGTCACACGTCATGACACGCATCGGAAAACTGAGGGTTCTTAGGTTTTAGTACTAAGAAAATGGAACACTGAGAACTAATTTATTTATCGATGTAAACAAGAATCTAAGAGCTCCAACGATGATGGCGCTATGCAGCCATGATTTTGTGCCTATGTCTATGGTTGGAACCGCGATGAATCGGGGACCATATTTACTGCGTTTTGCACAAATGTAATGCATTTTGTGTTGCCTCTAAAGTCTTCTTTCATGATGACATATGTTTAGAACTTTCTTTAGAAGACAACAATCCTTCCATGAAAATGTGAACAACTAAAATGATTACATGAATTCACCTATACGATTTACGTAACAATATTTGAAATATATTTCATACAACTGTTTCACTCGGCGTTTTGTTACACCTAAACTTGATAATAACATTTAGTTACTGAGAGTGAGTGTCGAGTTATTTATTACTGTTGTGGAGTTATTTTGTGACAGCGCTATTGACCACGTGGCCTTTTTATGATGCTTCCTTGTGATCGATTTTAATCCGAGACACACATAAATATATCTTCAATAGAAAATACCGGCTTAACTTTCCCTGTAATGCAATTGATGCACGTTTGAAAAGCGCGGTATAAATATGGGTACTGATAGCTTGTTGCGGAAACAACTTGTCTTTTACCATGCTTTTAAGTGTACATGTACGTGTAGGCGAAAATTCAAATCATTCAATCATTTTAAACGACTTAAATTTTTGCATGCATTTACCGACTCGATTTACGTAACAATAAAGAGTATTTTATACAACTGTTTCCCGGGACTGTTTCACTCATTGTTTTATTTGAACTAAAACTCGAACCCATATACACCACTGTCTAGGAGGGTTATTTGTTACTGTTGAACAGTTATTTCATAGCATCGCTATAAGAGACCGTTCATTATTTATGGTGTAGGGGGGGGGGGGGGGCAGGTAAACTATAGAGGGGGTCATGTAACTTTCATATGTTGAAATAGGGGGAGGTTACGTAACTTTTTATTCTTGAACAGGGGGTTGTGTAAATTTGTTTAAACTGTAAAGATGGTGGTGATTGGAGTTATTTTAGAGGCTATTTTGGAGTGTAAACGCCATTTTTTTCCTGCGCTTCGTGAATATTTTCTTAAAACATATCGACTTCAAACACTTTTACTGTGAGACGAATTCTGGACAGCAAATCGACGAAATGGTGGAAAAACATCTATATAATCATCAACGGTCTAGACATTAGGGTCACAGGGTGTATAATGTTACAAAATCCAATTTCATGATTTAAAAATGTGATTTATTGCATGCTTTTCACCTCGTCTCTGCTTTGCACCAATGCTCACAAAAGTAGAACGTTTCACTGGATTATACGTTTCTGCTCAGAATGTTCTAACTTGTTCGGGTTATAAAGACACCCAAAATGTATAAATATGAAGAAAAAAATCCAACTCGCTACGCTCGCCATTACTAATTTCACACAATAAAAAGAAGGGGCATCATAAAATTATTGGCCGTTCAGATAGGGCACAAACAAAATTTGCCAACGTATCCATGAACAAAATTCATGACAGCCCCTTGAAGGATATGGGAGGGGGGATTGAGTAAAAAGCTACTGGTTAGCAGGGGGTCATGTAATTTTCAGTTTCAGCTGTAGGGGGGGGGGGGGGGTAATTTTAACATTCAAGTCTCGAATTTGTCCCAACCCTCCCCGCTCTCCACCATAAATAATGAACGGTCCCTAACAGAGCTTACGCGGCCTTTTAGTGGTGTTTCCATACGATCGATTTGAATTCGAGACACACAATAGCTTCAATATAAAATACTTGCACAAAGTGCGGGAGCAGGGAGCACCGCTCTCGGGAAATGATGAGCAGAATTGGGGAAATAATGACAAGTGGAAAAAGTAAAAGTATTGGGGAAAAGGGTGAACAACTTTGGGCCGGTTATGAGCTGTGGTTGCAAAGGTATACCAACTAGTGTTTATTGTTTTATTGCTTTCCCCCAGTGGCGGCACTACAGGGGGGCAAGGGGGCATTTCCCCACCCCCTAAAACTATTTGTTTGGTCCCCACCCCACTTCCCCTCCAATTTTTTTCTTCAATTTAGTTAAAAATAGAAAGAAATTGACAATTTTAGCATAAAAAGGCATATTTTTTTCGCGCTTCGCGCACAGTTTAGGTTTAAATTAGGTTAATTAAACCAAATGTTGACAATTTTAGCACAGAACAGCTACATTTTGAGCGCTTATTTTCATACCAAATTAGTTAATTAGTATTTGACCAAATTTGACAATTTTAGCGTAAAATGGCACACAATTTGTGCGTGCTTCACGTGCATCATTTTGTTCATGCCCCTCTAAAACAAAATCTTCCCTAATGTAAAATCATTACTATGGTCTGGTACATCTAAACAACGCTGTAGCCGTCATATTGTAATCTGATTTTTATTAAACCTGTAGTAGGTAGGGAAATGTTAAGCTCAAAACCTTGCTCCTGGGGAAGAAACAACTTTGTGCAACCCTGCCCTTAGACGTCCCTGTAACTTAAATGTCACTGGTACAAAATAGAAAAAGGGATTTGCCTGCTGTGGTAATTTTGACAAGTCAAAAATGTCACAAGGTAAACTTACATTTTCTTCATGCTGACAGGTTCGCTGCTTATCGCCCAATGTTGTTAAATGCACTAGATCGGCTAACGATGTTTTCCGGAACTGACCGGAAGTGGTCGTTTCCAAGATCCTTTGTAGAAGTGGGAATCAATAGGTAGATTGACGTTGGTTGGTGATGAGACCAATATAAAAAATGATCGTCTCGTTAGGCTTGAAGAACACAAACGTGAAGCAGAAAAGGTTGGTTAAACTTAGTTTACGTGATCACAAAGTAAATAGTCACTTACGGAACTTTTCAAATCAGCTATCACTTTATCAGACACTAGATCGTTATTTACCGTGCGTTACGGCGCGTTATCTCAAGCGTTAAAGGGAAGCTATGTCATGGTGAGGATTCTAACGAAAATTGAACAGCGCGCGACGACTATTTGAATCTAAACAAGTTGGACATTGGCGCAGTCAGTAATTGTTCTACGTATGTTTACATGCAAGCGGTATTGTGCGCGACTATACAACAATCGCTTAACCCAATGTGAACGGCGCGCTCAATCAACCATCCGTCATTTGATTGAACGCATTTTCTATCGTGTGATATAAGCAGTGGCGTAACAGCCGGGTGGGGGCACAGTGCCCCCCCCCCCCCCCCCCGAAGGTGCTCAGCAGGAAATTCAAACCTACCCACCAGGAAAAATGGGGGAAGGGACAAGAGGAAAAGGAAGGGGGAAAGGGAAAGAAAATAGAGGGAGAAAGGAAAAAGAGAGGAAAAATAAAAAGGAAAAGGAGAAAAAAAGGGGAAAGAAAGAAAAGAAGAAAGGGAAAGAAAGAAATTTCGCAGTACCAAAAGCACTGGGGTTTTTTGTACTTCGAAATTTTGTGAACGTGCGATTTTTTTTTACCCTACCCCCCCCCCCCCCCCCCACACCCCCCCCCCCCCCCCCCCAATCAGGTTCAATGGCGTGTATACCATGTATACAGGGGCGAGGGTCCATGAAGGCATTTCACTTCTTTTCTATCCAATTTTAAGGAGCAATCGGTTGAATCGACACCAATTTAATTTTGTTTTCGCGATACGCGCGCATATTTCAATGGTATCATTTTGGTTGATAAGGATTAAATCCATGCTGAAAGAGAGTCCTAACTTTTTTGATTCACCCTGTACAATATATATATATATATATATAAGTGCTTCAAATCTGATCTGAATAGTGTACAGTCCCTCTGAACATGCTGAACCGCGCACTAGCTACGATGCTCTAAGACCAGGCTTGGTTATGAAAAGATTGCGACCGGGCACCCGATCACCATTTCTCTGAAAAACTTCCAATCCCCAAGGCCTCTCGCCTTTTTTACTTCTCACTTTTTTCACACGAGAGATATGTTTTATTTCCATCAACAATAAAAGGGAAAAAATCAATGTTGTCAAATTGATTCAAATTTGCTGTATTCACAAGATTTATAACACTCAGTATTCAATAAACATTTTAATGAAACATGATAAAGCTACGCCAATCGGCATTACTTACCGCTAAAAATAAAACTATCCACAACTTGACAAAGATCATTTTAAGTTGAATGTAAATATATTATAGTATTTTATTAGAATCATTCAATGACAGAGATGTTATTTAGTATATGTTTTATTTAGAATTATGTAAATAACATTTTACGGTGAAAATACCTTTTCTGCGGGACGAACGGACCTTTCAAGTAAAGTCAATCGGACGGGCGTTGTTGGTGGGGTTTTTAAATGTCACCAATATCTGTCGTAATTTTGCAATTGTTGGCATATTAAATATATCTTACACATTGTTCAAAAATTTAGGTCGAAATTTAGATTGATGGTAACCCTATTCATTAAGACAGGTAAGATCGGGCCTGTCAAACAGGGTTTTTTCGTCACTTTTGTTAATCTTCTTCCTGTAATCATGGTAATGGACTTATAATCCAACTTTGCTCAACCTAGCGCAACAAAGGAAGATAAGGCATTATCGGAAGAATAAACCTGTAATGAGCGTTTTGTGCACTTATGTCTCTTGTATGATACAATTTATATATGTTTTTTTTTAACTTATATATTTACACATCTACATACACCATTATTTCCGTCTTTGTGGTCTTTTAACTTATTTCTAACTTACAATACAGGCAGTAGTACATAACAAAACAAAAATTAGAAGACGCTTTTGTAATCGACACGAAAATGTCTTGCATTACACTGATAAAAACAATGTTTTACCGCGATTTTTGCTGTATAGATAATTAAAGAGATAATCTTTTCCAGGGGACTCACTCAATCCTCGAAAAAAAATTGGAAGCAGATTTTCTTGTAGATTTACTTTTCTGATCATAAATCATTAATATATTCCAAATTACAGAGCGATACGATTCCTAAACCTCAAAATCATGGTTTTTATATTTAGAGTAAAATTTGAGAAATAGATTGTACCGGAGCGGTACAGTCTATTTTCAAACCATGATTTTGATTAAAGAATCGTAATTAGGAATCGTATCGATCTGTAACTTAGAAGATCTTTAGGATTTATGATCAAAAATGCAAATCTGCCAAAAAACTGCTTTCATAGTAAAAATCAATGAAATGATAGAGGGTGCTACTTGTAAAAGATCACATGATATGCATTTAATTGTCTAATGTTGGCAGAGAACAAAACAAAAAACTAATATATTTTTACTGATACTTATAAATATTTTGGAAATTTTTCTACATGGATAATCGTTAGGCCTCCATACACTTCAATTATTATTTTACTCTATATTTGTTTCTTGAGATTCATATAAAATTAATTAATAATAGTCCAGATTTAAATTTCCAATGTATGGCAGAGGTTATCCGTGTTTTGGAAAAGCGGCCATTTTGTGGGGCATACTAAACTGTGTTTAACACGTGACATTCCACGTGGCTATTAAGTTAGTTTTATCACATTCAAAACAGATTTTTCAGAAACCTTTCCCAACTTCTATCTCAAAATTTACTGAACCAATACCAGACATGTTTGTACTTATTTCAATGCATTGCTCATGGTGATTCCAAATATGGTGATGAAATTCAATAGTTTTCACATTTTGTGACATGTTGGTACTGTCGTCCGCATAGACGCCTGACGAAAGTGTTAGGATTTTCAGAAAGAAATAACATTTGATTCTTGATATGTATTTGATAGCACAATAGATTGAATATTGTGCACCAACTCTGTTGAATATATAGAACAGTCCGCGGTCCGGGGTGCAATTCCCCAGTGTGGTTCGTCTCAACTTGGCTACCGTATGGATAACCTCTAACCTATATTCTCAGCAACATTATGATATGATATTACTGTACTGAGAGCCCGGACTGAGCTGAGAGGGACGGACAGATCAAAATGCGGAGCTGATACGGCGCGCCATGCTTCGTATTTTATTCAAACTGCCTCGGCGTTCCATATCGTCTAGTCCAAGGATATCTGGTAGTGGCGCTGGTGTCCCGACCACGTTACCTTCTTCTCCACGGTAATACTTCCTGGAAAGCATGAAGAGGATAAAGGCCTCCGGGATGATGGTAATACACTGCCAAACTGGAATGTGAAGAAGAAGAAGAAAAATGTTTATATAATTAAAAGACAAGTTCAAGAAGCCTCAACACTGAAACTTTTTCATGCTCACCTCACAAATATGTTCCCTGCTATCGTTACGCCATGGAAACATAATCACGTTACGCGGTCGAGCGTTATGAAGTATGCTCAACCATTTATGGTCTGTCTGGCGATTTAGGCCATAGGAGTAAACTATACTATCCGCTGGACAATGACGTAACTTTCGTAACTTTACAGGCGCAGTACATAACCATTATACGTATGTATCTTCCGCCTTTCCGTCTTCCGGCTGTACGAGCATTTTTGAATCGGCGTTTTCTTGTACAAAGAGGGCTGATTTTTCTTAATCCTTATAGGTGTAAGTTCATACATGTAATACAATTATAACAATATAACTAATCCCAGTTGTTATCATAATTGAGGGCGCAATCTCCAACACACCTCTTAGTGTCCCTTTAAACGCCAAAGCTCTCGGCGATCGCGATCAAGAATGTAGTTCCTAAATAACGGAAAGAATGGTTAATATTGACATGATTAGTCATTCAAAATGATTGAATTTGGTCTATATTTGTTCCTAAAGCATGTAAAGTGTACCCAAGATAATTCGAATGAAAAGAGTAGGTATACATCTATTTGAAAAAATTGGTCACAACGGGTTACAAGGTGTAATTTCGTGTTAAAAAATACTACTCCGTATAGGCCTAAAGGGGAAAATATAGAAAAATGTAATCGGCCACCCCGGTCTGAGTTTTTGCACATGACACAGGTAAGATCTATGCGTGTTAAAAAAATATTCCGAGACTTCACTATTAAATGAGTTGCAAGGTAACTCAAGATATTGCCGTTTTCCTAAGGCATCTTTCCCATTATAGCGAGTAATAGTGGTATGCACCCTCAACCTCATGTGACGTGCGTCCATTGCTATTATTTGTTTGTTTGTTTGTTTGTTTGTTTGTTTACACGGTCGGTTCGTACGGACACACGCTTGGGTCCTGAATGGACCAGACTCAAGGCTTTAACATCCTATATAAGTATGATGGATGAGTGAAATGATAGTAAGCCATGAGAAAAGAATAGGTCTATTGCCGCAGCCGGGACGAGCATTTTACGTCCGACAGTATCCCCCTGCAGTACGCGTGATACATAACGCAGAACCATATTTGCATAGAGGGCGTTTTTTCAATAAATAGCGATGATATTGTTTTAATCAAGTTTTACTGTGTTTTTGTTAGTAGAAACAACAATAATGGCAATTTTTAATGTTCATCTTAAATTCTGAAGTAAATGTTTAAACATTTAAAATGTTCAACACCACTGAATGTCCCTTTAACTGTAATAGTGGTGTGCACCCTTATAGAGACCCCTTTTCGTCCAATTTCAGAAATCATTATTTCATATTAAATTGTAATTTTGTGCTCAATTTGGATACTCCGTTGTTAAATACAACTTGTACAAGAAGCTACATACTCACTTGAAATTTATCGAAACCCTTAATTTTTGTCATATTTTGGAATTCCAGAAAACAACTTTCACTTTTACAACGCAGGCCGTATTTCTTGATCTTATTGAATGTTAAAATTTTGATACACTCTCTGACTATAACATAGCAAAGTATGTTCATTCATTTGGTCATGATACACTTGCAATAATTGTCACCAATATACGGGGGAAAGGAAGTACATGTTCAAAAAAAGCCACACATTATTGGTTAATATTCATGATTTTTAATTGAATCGTCGTGTAGTCCTATATAAATTTTAGATAAAATCCAGAGTTTTACTTGAATCAGTATTGATAAAGTGCTCGACCACATGGGAGCAATAATTATAATGATTTTGAGAAGACAAATTTGTTTCGTGTTGGCTTTCGCCCACACTCGTCAGTTTCGTCACACTCGTCAGTCAACTGACGAGTGTGGGCGAAAGCCAACACGAAACAAATTTGTCTTGAATAAAATGTAAAAGTTTACTCAAAATCATTATAAATTTTAGATATGATAAGTATATTTTCAAAACTATTTGTATCATAATATTGCCTACATTTGCCTGACCACTCCACAAAGTTGTATTGATCAAAACTCTCACGAAATATGTCAGTAGGCCTGAGACATACAGGTCAAAACGATGTCAATATTTTGATTTCTGGTTCGTTTTGCATTCGAATTATCTCGGGTACACTTCGGGTGAACAAATATAGACCAAATTCAATCATATTGAATGACTAATCATGTCAATATTAACCATTCTTTCCGTTATTTAGGAACTACATTCTGTAATAGTGTTGTGCACCCTTGACAGTACGCAAGGTAAACCCACCCCTCAAAACGGTGAAACGGACATCCGTGGTGCGATACACGTCAGTTGGACCTCACGGCTCTGATTGGTTAGCGGAATTTATCGCAAGCATGCGCAGTGAGCTGCATAGATAAGCTGTAGGATTTCTATGGTGAGGCTGATCGGGGTGCGCCCGCGTGGATCGGACTGTGGCCAGGGGTTGTGTCGTATGTCCATTGCTATTTGTACCAGGTAAACTAGAACTAACCACTCGTTTTTGACACGGAAAGTTGAGGACAATTTTGTTCGTGAATAATCGAGAAAGACTACAACGTTGGAAAATAATGCCACCCCCCCCCCCCCCCACCCTCCCCACCCCCACTCCAAGCTTCACTTCCCACTACTTTTCCTTTCATCCGAACTCGGTACGACATTTCCTTTCATTTTCCAGTACCTAGACATATGGCGGCAAAATATAGGGACCTAGGGACCCCGTCTTGATTATTGGTTCTACTTACATCCTGCTCTGACTTCGTAGTCTAATTGGAGAAAACACGGAAGTGGCCAGTAGTTGGCAAGGATACGATACACGGCCAGTTGCAAATTGCCAAATATCAATCCTAACTTTATGATGAAGAATTTCGGTCGTATATTGTACTTGGTGAGGGTCTGCGCTGAAGCGGTGTACATCATGTTGAGGGCGGTCATGGCTATTAAGGTGGAGGATACCATAATGATGGTCATACCAGTGATTGGGGAATCCTGTGATAGGACGAAACAGACGAAACATTAATATCCTTAAGGGGCATCGATAGATCCTCCGCGGAGCGAGCCCTCTATTTGTTTTTCAGAATCTGGGTTGTCATAAATCACTCATAAAGCTTAGTTTGTATGTATATAAAATGTCATGAATTAGATGTAAATATCAACTTAATCTAAATCGCCGTAGATTGTCTCTGAACAACCTTCAAGACCGCCATGATTAGTGATCTTCCATGTATCAATTGGCACTGAGCTTTAATCAAAATATGAAAACAGGGGACCCATCAAGGGCGATAACAATAAACATGATAAATGAATCAATTAATTATTTCAGTTATTTGTAAGTTTTGGGGCCTTACTTTGCCGGGAATAATCCCGCGTACTTACCCATCGTTCAATGTTCCCAAGTTGAAACAGAGCTATGATAAAATTCATACCCGGTCGAATGA
This sequence comes from Ophiura sarsii, assembly GCA_035610835.1. Classification (NCBI taxonomy): domain Eukaryota; kingdom Metazoa; phylum Echinodermata; class Ophiuroidea; order Amphilepidida; family Ophiuridae; genus Ophiura; species Ophiura sarsii. The sequence goes on along the minus strand of CM069457.1, from coordinate 15,579,195 downwards.
AAGCAACTTGAAGCACGCAGATATTGAGAATCAGTTTGCTCTTCCTATTAAATAACAACATTAATAATAATTTTAACAATTGAACATGGTTCGCCCTACGTTAATGTTCGTGCTTTGGAGCACCATTATAACAGTTGAGTGAATGACAGAACATTAAAATCCATTATCTCAATAGTTTTGACGAGGCTAAGATTAAAACATGGGAGGAAAAGTGAGATCAGATCTCCGTTTCAGCCTTTTGTGTAAGTGGTTTTTTTTCAAAGAATTGTCAACCGTTGCTCACATTAGTCTTGGATGGTCATCGGGGTTTACCCATAATTCACATTTATTCACTGTCCATTATTTGTGACACGTTCTGCACACGCGTATACGTGTTTTCCCGTTTGCGTGTGTGTGTGACGTCAGCACAACTGTGACTGAATCGAAACCAGCATAAACTCAATTTCGCCGAAATTGGAGTTACATCTTGCGAACAAGTCTTCAATGGTTCACAAAAAGCTGGAACGATTGAGAGAAAAAAAGTCAGACGTAAACTTGCCTAAAGGACAATTGGATTGTGCATATCTTCACAACACTCTTGCCCGGACTTGATATGCGGTAGTGTTGATGGATTCGGACTCAGCTCAGCTCGGACTAGGCAAGAATTTGACACAAGTCTACACTCGGACACAAAAGGACTCTGGACTTGAGGCGCATCTCATACTTGGATAAAGTGGACTCGGGTTCAAGCCGGGCGCATGTGTATCATTATGTCTCCCAACTTTGAGAGTCAATTCGGTCTAGATTGTCAAACAGTGACCGAATAGATCAAAACACTTTGATCCCCGATTGCATGTCCGTGTTTCATCATTACTCAAAATTGAGTCTATGGTGTTAATTTCTGTCACCAAACGATTACATGTTTTACTAAAAATATATCAAGATAATTTCAACCAATTTTTGATAATAAAATGTCTATTGATCAACAGTGAAATCAAATTTATATTAATATAGCAGTGCCTTCTTTTGTTCAAAGTTGGGACGACTGACAACTTGGCAAATTGTAAAGTAGTTTTCTCTTTGTATTGCATTGTGCCAAAGCGCCTTAGTACGAGTTTCTTGGTTCTGGCGCTATATAAATATCAGTGATTGATTGATTGGCTCAATTAAGCCCCATGAAATGAGTATAATATATGCCCTCGTCTATCTTTAACCATGTACATGTACTACTTTCTTACTTTGTCAGCCTTTTCGGTTTCAAACAATTATTCCGAAAGCAGCAGCAGCATGCGGTGAGAGGAGCTGCTGTCAACGGGAATTCGATTTCTGTTGCTCGGATCTTGATCAGCATCTTGCGATGACCGCCATAGTAGTCAGTTATGAGGACGATGAACTTGTATATCGATACGGAGTACACACTGAAATAGACAAATGTACATAGAGGATGGTAATCAGTTATAAGAACATTGAACTTGTATAACGATACAAAGTACACACTGAAAAAGAGACAAAATGCACGTGGAGGGCGATAGTTTAACAGTGAAATTGTATAACGACACACACTGAACATGCTGAAAGAGAAAAGTGTACATAGAGGGCGGTAGTCAGTTATGAGAACAGTTAAAGGGGCACTAAGAGATGTGGTGGAGGCTGCGCCCTCGATTATAATCAAAACTGGGATTGGTATATATTTACAATTATATTACATGTATGAACTTACACCTATGAAAAATCAGGCCTCTTTGTACAACAAACGTCGTTTCAAAAATGCTGATCTTATGTAAGATCAATATTTTACGTCAGACAGTGTCCCCCTGCAGCACGCGTGATAAACGCGAACCATATTTGCATAGAGAGCGGGTTTTTTTCAATAAATAGCGATGGTATTGTTTTGATAAACTTTTGATGTGTTTTTGTAAGTAGAAACAACAATAAAGGCAATTTTTAATGTTCATCTTAAATTCATAAGTTTTTTCGTTTTGTTTTTTAAATGTTAACACCACGTTGTGTCCCTTTAACTTGTATAACGACACACACTGAAAGAGAAAAGTGTACATAGAGGGCGAGAGTAAGTTATGAGAACAGTGAACTAGTATAACGACACACACTGAAAGAGAAAAGTGTACATAAGGCTGGGTTCACATAGGAGTATACGGTATACGGTATACGCTATTCGCTATACGCTATTCGGTCACATAAGACGGCACCATTCAAGGCCGTATACCTGCGTATAGTCAAGGAGTTATTATAGTTAACAACGATAATAACTCCTTGGTATAGTGTAGTATAGTATAGTATACCGGGAATCGTGCGTGTTCGATTTTCGTGCACCGTATACCGTCCTGTTTGGATGTGGCTGCAATTCGGCTACTACGAGTAGGGCTCGCGTATACCCTATGTGACTCGCCGTGAAAGCTGGGTTCACATAGGCGTATACGGTATACGGTATACGGTATTCGCTATACGCTATTCGGTCACATAAGACGGCACCATTCAAAAAGGCCGTATACCTGCGTATAGTTTAGTATAGTATAGTATACCGGGAATCGTGCGTGTTCGATTTTCGTGCACCGTATACCGTCCTGTTTGGATGTGGCTGCAATTCGGCTACTACGAGTAGGGCTCGCGTATACCCTATGTGACTCGCCGTGCCCGTAATAGCGTATAGCGAATACCGTATACCGTATACCGTATACTCCTATGTGAACCCAGGCTTATAGAAGGCGGTAGTCAGTGATGAGAACGAAGAACTTATAACGACACATACCGAAAGAGAAAACTGTACATAGAGGGCGGTAGTTAGTGATGAGAACAGAGAACTTATAATGATACAGAGTGCACACTGAAAGAGAAAACTGCACATAGAGGGCGGTAATCAGTTGTGAGATCATTGAACTTGTATAGGACACAGCACTAAATAAGTGTCCCATTGGATTACACGTAAAATAGGGCTAACCCTAACCCTAAAAGATTAAAAGTCTTGATTTTGGGTCCTTAATAACCAATTTTTTAATGTCTCGAATGCTTCATTCTAATAAATAAATATTAACATTTCATAAAATCGTCAAGAAGTATTACGTCTTCCAATTAGATTTTACGATATGATCATTTAAACAGTGCCAACCCGATTTTCAGCCTGAATGCTCGCCTTCTGACCGCCTCCGAGCACGTGTGTTCATCCACATGATAAATTTTCGGTAAAATCAAAAATCCACTTTTTGCAATATCCTGATCAAAGTACAAGAGATCTTTCATTTTAATTATAAAATGATACCCTCACGCCAAACTGATTCCCAAAGGACACAAATTAACCACGAAATCGGTTTTTGTTTATGCCGGAACTTACTACCATTACACAAAACGAGGAGCGATTCAGTGTTGTGCGCCCATAAGGATACAAAGTACACACTAAAAAAGACAAAATACACGTGACACTGTGCTCACCAGTTGTCACCTAGCACCTATTGTTGATTTGTTTCATTTGGCAACCATATAATAACTTTTCTTTCTTATCATTCACATCCTTTTTAACTAAAGATTTCGGTATCATCTAAAAGTATTTCGACAAATTTGGCAGCACTTTTGTAAATGTTTATACATTTTTTGATACAATGGTTTTATTTTTAGGCAAAACGCCACGGCAGAGTTACGATGAAAAACAATTACTGCAGTAAAATGTTAATGTATCATCCCCCAAAACTTTGCAAAAAGGACCGTGTAGACTTGAAATTATATTTGAAGGAAGCTGACACTTTCCGCGCGGCAGGCGTCTGCAGACGACATTCCAAATGTTCACATATGTTTCAAAAATGTCCAAATTATTTACATTAATTACCATAATCGGAATCACCGTCAACAATGCGTACAAACATGCCTAGTATTGGTGCAGTAATCCTTGCAGTAGACCTTGAATGTTGAAAAAGGTTTCTGAAAATATGTATTGAATATGGTAAAAGTAATAGCAGCGTGAAAAGTGCTAAGCTTATTAAAGGGATGACTTCAAAACTCAACCGCCGGTTGACCGCCGGTTCAGTGCGGTTGGAACCGGTTTCTATTGTTCTGAACAATGCATAGCGGTGCGCAACCGCACTGAACCGCCGGTCAGTGAGTTTTGACGTCATCCCAAAGATCAAATTGTAGGTACATACATAGTGGCAATTGTTGTGCAGAATGAGGCCGACCAGGGTATCCATACTCCCGGTAGATGTAAAGCTGCAAATACCTGATGGAAAAACATAATAAGCCTAATTATGATTAATTCTTTTTAGGAGATAAGGACGGCGTCACAAGATATTCTTGTTTAGTGCCCCATGATAGATGCAGGCTTGCACGAGACTATGGAATAAGGCCGCAATGTAAAATGGCTCATAAGTGACTTATATGTAAAACTTATACGATAATCGATAAAGTAACATTTTGCAGCAGCATCGTAGATATTTCCATAATAAAAGAAATATTTGCATTGGTTTCAGTTCCATTTTATGGACGCTTGTACAAGTCACGTGTACGTATAAGCGACGCGTATTGATGTTACATTGCGGGCTTAGCTGTGAAAATTATTATTTATTCACGGGGCAATAAACCAGATAATGCCGGGAAGGCACCGGGTATGTATAGCACCGATATCGTAAGTAGTTAACGAACGGAACGTGTGTGTGATCGATAATAGTAGAATCGTACAAAACAAAACAATTATGTTATTATCACGGAGTCCGGTAGTACGCCTTTAATCTAATTTAATCAGACCAGCTGTTTTGATGGATCGAGTTTTGCATGCATGCTTGGGATTCCCCCGTCAATCAAAGTTGTTGGATGTATTTATTATCGTCGTTGCTTAGCATTATAATTGTTATTGGCCAATCACGAGGCGTGTGAGAGATTCTGTGTACTTATCGTATTTTTATGAATGAGATTTAAAAATCATTCCGTGGAACTCTAACGTAAAACGACTGTGTTGAAAATCAAGATTCAACGTTATCTGTTGCAGTATTTTTTACGAATTTCTACGAAAATACAGATATATGGAACTGTCTCCGGCCTTTCGCTTCACTTCGAGTTCGACTCATGTTTAGTGTAATTTATGAGTTGTAAAGCACTGGCTCTCGGCTGGACAACTCTTCATACACTGAAAACATTTTTCGGTTATCTGTACTAAAATAAATTAGTAAAAACGATATCTGTTTCTTCTAACTTAATATTAGTTCAAGCATTCTCTAACCAACTTATAAATTAGTTGACCATGTTAAACTAGTTTTTGAACTAATTAAAATTAGTTCAACAATTGTCAAAATTTAGTTCAGTGATGTTAAAAATTAGTTCAGTATGATAAACCAATTTGTTCTACTAATTTTTAGGGTCGCTCTACTAACTTAAAAATTAGTAGAAACGATGTATATTTCCACCAATCTTGCTTAGTTCATTCAGTTGAACTAAGATGGTCTACTAATTTTATAAATTAGTTAACCATGGTCTACTAATTGTGTGCAGTGCACGTGAAGCAAGCGTTGACTTCCGATTACCGAGCGAAGAAAATAGTTCAAAGATACGTAAAATAATCTTAAATGTATGTCAAATCACAAAATACTATGTAGCTTTTTTCTACCATGCCTGTCATTTCTCCAATAATTCCGCTAACGGCCATCAAAGTTCGAATGACATAGCGTGAACAACCAATACTAGAAAATCTTTGGAACAACAGTATCACGACATGCAATGAACTGAGAATTATGCTGTGGTCGGTACGTAAATTCATGAATTAAAACTGCACGTCACACAAACTTCTGTCACAAAAATTGAACTGTCCAGAAGCATCTACATATTTATACTCTTTAAAAACAAATGATTTGACATACATTTTGCATCATTTTACGTACCTTTGAGCCATTTTCGTCGCTCGGTTATCGGAAGTCAACAATCGCTTCCCTTGTACTGAACAAAATGGCGGCTGCAACCATGGCAACAGTCTGTTTTCGAACACAGCATCGCGGCGCTAAAAAGTTAGTTGACAAATTAGTTGCCAACAACTTCTACGAACATATGTTAGTCGCGGACAGTATTTGTATTTTAGTTCGGTTGGTTATACGAATATTTAGAGCTAAACTAAGTTTACCGAGTCGCACTTAATAAGTTCCAGTGAATGCTCTTGGTAGAGGTAGATTAGTTTGGATAGTTGAACCAATTTGGACATTACTATACGAAATAAAACTAGTTATCAATTAACGATATTCTACTGAAAGATTGGAAAAATTAGTTGTACTCCCTGAACTAATCATTTTTACTAAAATTTCTTAGTTCAGCATTGGCATTAACCGATAAATGTTTTCAGTGTAGTGTGAACTGACCAAATGTATTCTGTGTTCAAATTGGGGTGTTACTGAATGATAACGCAAACGCTCTTTTGAGTCAATTTTGTTTTTAAAAAGCAGGTAAAAACACACAACTTCACTCAAAATTGACTAAAAACTCATACAAATGTGAATCTTAGACCGTGAAAACGATTTGAAGTTGAATAGTGGTGAGTCATACTATAACCCGTTGGTGGTTGAGGTATGGGCGTTCTTTCTGACTCAAGCAGGTTCGTCAGAATGGAAACTCTGTCTAGTGGCTTCAGGAAAAGGGACGAAGCGGCAAGTTTAGCATATAATAAAGTTGATTTTCCCTTATTGTTTAGAGATTTCGCCAAAATCTTTATAAAAGCAATTGTTCCAATTAGAATGAAATGGCAAAAAAAATTAAACCCATTGATTAACCAAAAATATGTATGAAAAGGAGGTCATTCGTTTACCAAAAGGATAATGGGGGATTCACGAGACCTCAATCCATGACACCCCCCCCCCCCCCCCCCCCCCTTCCTCAGACCCTCCCCAAATTTCTAGTGATGTTAATAATTCCGATGCTTACCGGATAAAGAGCCAGCATCCATACCGTGTTGATTCTATGATTGGCTACCCCTGATCGTGGTACATGTTTGGCGACGTGGTGGATGGATTCTATCAATAGGGCTAACGTCACGACGGTGAGGGCGGTAGTACCCGTTAACACTACTATCATTACAGGGTGTTGGAACATCACTGTTGGAATAAAGATGATGAACACGCAATAAAATGAGCAGGGGAGGGGGTTGCCCAGATAGCAATACTACGTTGGGCCAACGTTGGCCCAACGTCAAAAAATGACGTTGGACCAACGTAATTTTGTCCGGCAAGCCAACTTTGGCATAACGTCAGTTGTTTGACGTTGGCATAACGTTGGCTCAACATTGGCCCAACATTCCAAAATAGCAAAACTAAGTTGGGCCAACGTTGGCTTGCCGGATAAAATTACGTTGGTCCAACGTCAACAAGTGACGTTGGGCCAACGTAATTTTGTCCGCCAAGCCAACGTTGGCACAACGTCAGTTGGTTGACGCTGGCACAACGTTGGCACAACGTTAGTACAACGTTGGCCCAATCGTTACACACCACACACACCGGCATAGACTATCGGGTGACTGCATAAAGAGAGTGTTGGTAGATATGTGTTTCTAGAACTTCGATTCCAGATATAAAACACGGGGTGGGTAAATAATGGGAATTCTGGGCTATGCAGCAGAGCTACACACATCACTTCCTCTCGGTAGTGAACCCGTAACTTGTAATGGGAATTATGGGCGATGCAGCAGAACTGCATACACCACTACCGATCTGTAACTTCGTTTAACATGTTATTTAACTATATAATATATCTTGCATCTCTTATCATTGGTGTTTTTAATGTGGTTTGACCATCGGTGGCTTGCCGACCGTCGCCTACCGACCAATTGCCAACGTCATTTTGACGTTGATTTGCCAACCAATTACCGACATAAAATCCTGTTAAAACTCGACGTTGGCCCGAGGTTGGCTTTCCGACCGCGACCTTGCCGACCATTGCCAACGTTGGCCCAACGTAGTATTGCTATCTGAGAGTCGACCATCACAATGTAAGAAGATGCGTGACGACGAACACAACTCCAAGTTCTACGAACCCGACCGACTCATTTTCATTAAAAATGTAAGATAATTTAAAATCACTATTCGGTATACAAATCGAAGACGAGGACACTAAACGAGCACATTTCCGCTCCGCATGTAGACACCTCGTTCATAAAAATGGAGTGGAAACTTTAAATTTGTATGCTAAAGTCACCAGACCTAACGAAAAACAAAGTTGTAGCAAATCCTGTTTTCTATGGTTTGTCATTGCTTTGTAATGAACACTGTGTGCTGTTGAAACCAGTCAGGCATGTATAGATAATGGATAAACGGTGAGCTGTGATTCATTTCACACAAATTGTCACCGCTGAGCACACACTAGACAATGGTATTCCATAGAAAATAAATGTATAACAACTTTTTAACCCTAGGTGTGGTTAATTCAACCACATAACTTTAAAAGTGACCGTTCAATTTTAATGAGTATCAAATTACGGGATTGAAATTAGCTTCCGATTGATTTTAAATTAACTAACATGAACAAATCTGGTCTGGTCAGAAACATTTTGTGTTAGGTGTAGGGGTGTTTTTGTATCCAAACAATGTTAACGTACAGTACATGTATCTCAAATCAAAGAAACGTAAACAGTTTCACAATTTCATAATTAAATATTTTTACATTGTTCCCACTGCAGGTTATGATTATATGGAAACGTTTAATACTTACGATCCAACACTTCTGATGCCGATTGTGACGTTGTATTCTGGCATTGGTCTGCCGGATACCTCACAAGTGAAGTTTCAAACATGGCTGCCTTCAAAAGAAATCAGACTATCAAACTTGATCCAAAATCGCAGCGAAATAAAAGAAGATCACGGTTTTGTATCGTTATCGGTATACGGCTTAAGTAAAAACTAGGAAGTGCTGAATACTAGTTTGAATTCCCTGGTTTTATAAACAACAAATGTGATGTTATTCCAATGTAAAGCAAGAGAAATTTATTCCATATATTATTGGGGGTGAACAGGTCACTTCAGATCCGTATCCAAATTTAGAACAGTCCAAAATCGATTCTCTCCCGTGATTTACTTATTAACCGCGTTCGTAGTAGAAACATGTCGTACGATATGATGTTGTACCTTGGTAAAAGTGACGTTTCGGAAACGATATATCTGGAGACGCGGCTGCCAGCATTTGCTATTTAAAATTTATTTTGGATAGTAAATAGGTGTTTGTGGACTTTGAAGCTCTGATGGTGCACCACCAAAGCCAACTTTTAACCAAGTATGACCTTAGATATTTGTATTGTCAGTTTGATTAGGCAAATGTAATCAAGTATAAGTTGTAATATGATGTAAGAGCTGTAAGCAAACTGCTTTATCCACAAAATAAGTAAGTGTAAATAAATGTAATAAAAATAAGAGGACATAACGTTTCGATTCAGACAGATTCCTATACCGAAGGCAAAATGACAGAATACAACATACACATCATTCTATAGACAGAGGAACAATGGGCAGGAAATGACAAGAGATACTACAACAAAATAGAATGACAAAATTACAGATGGATGAATAGGGGAAGGGTTATCAAATTGAAAACTGATTGATTAAAGGTAGATGTTCCGATTTTCAACTTGAAGTTTTCTATTCTACATGAAAGGTCATCCTCAAAAAAGTCGTATTCCAAAGTTTGAGTTTCATAACTCTAATGGTTCTTATTTTAGACGCACAAGATGCCGTGAAATGTGCCCATTGAGTTGTACACAAACTATATTGGTGGTTACCACTTTTCGCGGTAATTCGATGTTATTTCACCGATTTCTTCGTAATCATACTGATTTGGACCGTCAAATTTCAGTATGTTAATCAGAAAAATATGATCTTTCATATGATATGAAAATCTCCATATGTTTGAGAAAAATCTGTGTTACGAAAATGTGATCGGGTCATCTACCTTTAAGTGGATAAATAACATAAATTTATATTTTTTAATTTCACATCACTTTATTAGCATCATATAAGTTTAATACACGTACAAAATTGATACACAATAAAGGAAAACATGTAATTCCCAGATCAGTTTTCCATTTAGGTGGACGAACGCAGGGATAATGGGGACAAACTAAAGACAATATGACAACAAAACAGACATGTTAAAACATACATGTTAAAACATACATGTTAAAACATTAAAACATTAAAACGTTGTCTATGAAATAGACAAAGGAGATGCGTGGGACTAAAATGTAAACGGCAAATAGGATTAAAATTCAACAATGGTGAGTAAAACCCATAATGGGATCACTCAAAATAAATAATAAACATAAATGTAAAAATGGCAAAAATAAAATGACTGAAAAACATAAATTGTTGTATGAACTGGGTTTTATTATGGGACGAATGACAGTGGTATATGTGTGCAGTCCGGTGGACTAAAGTGAGGGAGCGGGGAGCACCGCTCCGTAGAAATGACACTGAACCAGTGACGTTTACCACTTTTGAACTGAGTGAGATCTTATCCCAGCAAAATCAAAATTATACAAATATTCTTTAGTAATTTCTCATTCCGTTGTTGGTGATTTATTGAACTTTTGACCGGCGGTGTTTGCAAAACTGATAACAAATATCGCAGTAATTACTCTTTAAAAACTGAGTTTCATACATACAAGAATAGAAACATTCCTGCTAATTGTGACGATTATCAGTTTTGAACTTTAAAGTCGACACCAAATTACGTTGTTCTGTCCGACGTTTAAGCATGCTTGGACGTTTAGTTTATGTACTTCACTATCATTCGTAACACTCCACGCGGCAGGCGTCTGCAGACAACATGCTAATTGTTTTCAAAAATTGTCAACATTATTGAATTCCATTTAATTACCATTATTAGGAATCATCATTGAAAATGCATTGAAATATATACAATCATGCCTTGTATTGGATCAGTAATCCTTGAGATACACCTTAAAATGTGGGTTATGTTTCTGAAAAATCTGTTTTGTATATGGTCAAACCATTAACCGCGTTGAAAGTGTTAATAATATTGATGGACTTGGAACACTTTAATTTGGAATACAAAAAGAATGCGTCCAATAGACACATGCATTGAGTATGTCACTGTCCCCCTAAATTAACCGCTTCACACCTCCCTATTAATGTGCATGATTCCACCGCCATTGTGCAAAGGTGATCACAAAGACAATACACTTAGCTAACATCTTTTATGGTTCTGTTCTACGTTGCAGCATATTCATTCATGCGGATATCAGTTTAAACTTTTTAGTCCAGAAGTGTGAATTTATTTTGATGAGTAATCAACATAAAGTAAATATTTGTACACATTTATATCTGAAAATAGATCTATATTAAATTTTGTTCCAATGTTTTTAACTGCACAACGTGATAAGCTTACCGCCTTAACAATAAATACTGTTATCTTTATTCGTTTTCTATAAAGGGTGTTTCCCTTTTTCACGCTGATTAATATTAAAATCTGACATATTAATATTATCTTTATGTATTCAGAACATTTTGTTTATCGTGATTCAGTCTTATTAATTCCAAATAATTGACGTATTCTATGCTTTCATTACACTCATAGTATGCGATATTTTTTCAAGCGACGCCCTCTATCCTTGATTTTTACTTAGAAAGCAGATTTTCTTGCAGATTTGCATTTTTGATCATAATTCGTAAAAATGCTAATCACTGTTAGGGAAAGCAGTTGATATCCCCGTAATATTCTGAATTTGATCTTAAAAGAAATCCTTGCTATGAAACTTTAGCGCTCAGATATGTAGCATTATTATACAGACCACATAGGTTATAGTTTCTAAAAGTGCCGCGTTAAGACAAATCGGCTTAAGAAAGAAGAAAAAATCACCTGTATGGACGTCGCCATATTGATCGAAGCTATGACGAAACAGTTGCCCACATCTCTGTTTCATGTATTAATATTTTCGATTTATGCATTTAATTCCTGTGTGATTACGTGCAGCGACCTGTTGCTGATAAGGCGGTTTTAGCAACGATGACGTCACAATATTGGGTATGGCTATCCCATCAGCACTTTCGACACACAGACAGCCGGGCGCGTATTTCGAATGTGCTGATTTAATTCGTTTTATTGAATATAATAGTTCTGGGTTCAATCAAACTTGTCAATATACATGATGAGTCAAACTTTATAATAAAAGAGAAAACAATATGTGTAAAAAAGGTGGGTGATACTATTAAATTCATGTTTCCCATCTCAGAGCTAAAGAAAGCTCATGTTTTCTCATTAGCCCTGTAATATTTTAGGCTTAAGAGCTGTTTCATTTAATGCTTTTAGTGAAAAAGTGGTGAATTACTTCAAAGGTTGTACACCACCTTTAAAGTTAATATAATGGTCACTTGGGAAAACATGAAGCGTATTTTTGCTTCTATCATAAGAAAAACAATGAAGCAATGGATTTGCGTCTTTGTGTTGAATAGTAAAAACCAAGTGAAAAAGTGGGCGAAAATCGGGTCACCTCTCTGTAAAGTCAACGTTGTAACAGATATCTTGTTCAGTAGCGCCCTTTTTGTCAAAGTCGGTGACGACTTTAACATTTGAATTCAGATTCAGGTTTTGTGGTGTAGTCTATGAATTGCTTTGATGTATTATAAATCAGTGTTTGTACTCAGATGCCTTTACCATGTATATGAGATCTTTATACGAAAATATGAATATAATATTGTGGCGAATATAATATAATATTAAAAGATTGTCATTTTAATTCCGAAATGACAAAGATTTGGCAAAGCTCTACTATGCAGAGGGGACCACAGGGATCACCCAGCTCAGTAGTATGGTATGGTTTGGTTTGTGGTTAGATCAATCAGAATGTATACAAAGCCAAAGGCAATCCAGTCTTGCCAGTAGCTGCACCATTGGGCTCATTTTCACCATTGGGCTAATTTTCAAAACTAAAACTGCTCTAGAAAGGCTATAGTGTGATTTAATTACTATCAAAGGTTTAACTTTACAGTATCTGAAATAGCACTAGTTTTTAAAACAAATTGAAGTTCACAATTTGAAAAGATGAAAAGACGTCTTTGGTTGGAATTTCCCTTACACAACAACTTTCAAATGTTTGGGCTGTTAGTGCATAGCTTGCACTCCAACCAACAAAGCACTGAGCATGCTAGGTGCCAAGCCCGGGTGCCAAGTAGCATGAGGAACCCTACTGGTCTCTTGTATATTCAATTATGATTCTTGCAATTCTTTCCATGCTGGCATAATAAAAATTCCATTAAAATGGAATGGGCGGTCTAAGAGAAAGAGGCATGTTTTGTAACCATTTTCAGGAATGGAAAGTAATTATCTGTTTCATACTAGAATACCAGGAAATCCTACAATATTTAAAATTGCACTCCGCGGTTGTCATTATCCATTTTCGAAATGTCTTAAATCAACCCAGACTAATTCTTTTTTAATATTCATAACCTGAAACCATTTTTAGTATTTGAAGCATTGCGTCCCGACGCCGGCGTGAAAAACTGTAACTTTCCAACTAACTTGCCTGTCTTCCTTTCTCCTTTCTGTCTGTCTCCGCTGCCTTCCCGATATTACCCTTGCACCCCCTACTATATTTCATTTCAAGAAATCCTTAAAGACTCATTTGTTTACAATAGCTTTTTAATTGTTGCCCAAATCCATAATTTCAAAGTCTATCTCAAGAATTACTGAACCCATACTAGGAATGTTGTACTTATTTTAATACATTTTTCATTGTGATTCCAAATATGGTAATGACATTTAATTATTTTTGACAATTTTGAATAAGTTGGTGACATTTTGGAATGTCGTCTGCAGACGCCTGCAGTGTGTGAAGTGTTAAGAGATTGTCAATAAGATTGTTTTAACTGTCACAAACTTGTTTGTGCATTTTTATGTATTGCTTTAAAGGTCCTCAGTGCAACACCACCATATCGACTATATATCATGATTCATGTTCTTTTCGTGATTTAATCATACTGCCATTAGCCCGGGCGTGAATCGAGCTGTTGTCTTTGAATAAGATGACTACATGATATGGTGACAAGTTCAGATAAGGCAGCATATGTACATTCATATAATATATATACATCCTTACTCGCACAATCGACATGATAGAGGTGGTATGGGGCAAACACTATCGTCACACACGTTCATACGGTTTGTCATTCGTCATAAAGTGCTAACGTAATCCACCACTCAGTTCAAAATGCCATAACCGAATTGATCACCATGATCACTACTCAAAAATAGTAGCGTAACTAGGGTCTTCAATTGGGGTGGGGGGGGGGGGGGGGGGGGGGGGGGGGGGGGGCATCAGGGGTTAATACTTCAGTCAGCAGGGGTGGGCGGAATTTAACCGACGATTTGTTGTATATAAATGTATACACAATAGAGTTTGTCATTTCATTTGGGCGCATTCTTAAGGAAGTCTTATGGCAGGGGGTAAATAATATAATTAATGTACAGCATTAACTAAATGATAGATATAGCGAGTGCTAGGGATAGCTGGTTGTGTTAATCACGTAAGGACAAGCACGAGTCTGATCACTATGATAAGTACCGTAAGTTACGTAATAAGGTTCACCATGACATCAGAAATGCCAAACGTCAATATATGATTGATAAAATTGATGAAAGTAAGGACAATCCGAAACAACTATGGAAACACCTGAAAGATCTTGGTTATCAAAATGTCTCTAAACATGCTAAAGAGTAACCTAGTAAGTGGATGGCAGTAAATGCCATAACAAGAAATCTGTTTTCTGATCACTTTAACCAATTCTTTACTCAAATTGCTTCCAAACTTGTGAATGAGCTACCCAAGCAATGTTGTGTGACTTACGGTGTTGACTCAGCCAAGACCAATACAAGAATATTGTGCCCAATTTCTTCCAACTTCAGAAAATTAGTGAAGAATTGGTCTTAAGTGAGCTTAACAATCTCGTGTGTTACTTATCTTCGAGTTTCGAGTCTCATTTTCGAGTATCGAGTTTCGAGTTTAACATTTCGAGTTTCGAGTTTCGAGTATCAAGTTTCGAGTTTAAAATTTCGAGTTTCGAGTCTCATTTTCGAGTATCGAGTTTCGAGTTTATTTTTTCGAGTTTTGAGTCTCATTTTCGAGTATCGAGTTTCGAGTTTCAAGTTTAAAATTTCGAGTTTCGGGTCTCATTTCGAGTATCGAGTTTCGAGTTTAAAATTTCGAGTTTCGAGTCTCATTTTCGAGTATCGAGTTTCGAGTATCGAGTTTTGAGTTTAAAATTTCGAGTTTAAAATTTCGAGTATCGAGTCTCATTTTCGAGTTTCGAGTTTCGAGTTTCGAGTATCGAGTTTCGAGTTTAAAAATTTGAGTTTCGAGTCTCATTTTCGAGTTTCGAGTATCGAGTTTCGAGTTTAAAATTTCGAGTATCGAGTCTCATTTTCGAGTTTCGAGTTTAAAAATTTGAGTTTCGAGTCTCATTTTCGAGTATCGAGTTTTGAGTTTAAAATGTTGAGTTTGGTGACAAGAATAATTATTAAGAACATGAATAAGATGTTAACCATTTTATATTAGTAAAATGTTAGGCCTACGATTATGGTGGAAACCCGACACGTAAAAAAAAAAAGTTTTTAAATTAAGACGGTCATCCATACTCGCTTGATATTTTACGATTTTAATCGCAAGATCTTTATCAAAGCTACAATTTAATACCATGTTTGATCCTTAATAGGATCCCGTGTATCACATTAGCCATACAGATTTCCAAACATTGAACATATCGAATTCAGTACCAGAGCCGAGCAGCTTCGTTTAAACCATGTTTTTAACATACAGTCATCAAAGAAAGTAACTATACAGGTAATAAATGGGCTTTTAACTCTAAAAATAATATACCCTACCTACAATTGTTAAACAATTTATCTTCTTTAATATGAGATATGAGCTAATATCGGGTGATTATTAGGGAAGTGACACTACAAAATGTAAGGTGAAGTACGATTTTCAATTTCACATTTTTATTTTCTACACGCGGACCCATTTACGGGTACCTTATCGATTACCGGCAGTGCAATTGGGGGATGCATGCGCATGCGCAGGTGGGACAGTCGGCCGTACTGTTCCGTTGGATCAATACGCCACACACACACACACACCCCACCTGGCATACTCTCCCCCGTGTTGAAATGTAAAATGTGAAAATGAAATAGCGACAGACTATTTAAACTTCCAACGTAGGCCAGAGGTTATCCGTGTTTTGTATTTGCGGCCATTTTGTCGGGCAAACTAAACTGTGCTTAACACTTTCCACCCCACGGGGCTATTAGTTTTACCACATTATTCAGAAACCTTTCCCAACTTTCAAAGTCTATCTCAAAATGTACTGAACCAATACCAGACATTTGTACTTATTTCAATGCATTGCTCATGGTGATTCCAAATATGGTGATGAAATTCAATAGTTTTGACATTTTTGAAAAATTTTGTGACATTTTGGTGGTACTGTCGTCTGCAGAAACGCCTGCCGCGTCGAAAGTGTTAAGATTTTCAGAAAGAAATTTCAATTGATTCTTAATAATGTACGGTATTTGATAGCACAATAGATTAAATAATGTGCACCAACTCAGTTGAATATAGAACAGTCCGGGTGCAAATCCCCAGTTCGTCTCCACTTGGCTACCGTCTGGATAACCTCTAACCTATATTCTCTGCAATATGATATTCCTGAGAGGGACGGACAGATCAAAATGCGGAGCTGATACGGCGCGCCATGCTTCGTATTTTATTCAAACTGCCTCGGCGTTCCATATCATCTAGTCCAAGGATATCTGGTAGTGGCGCTGGTGTCCCGACAACGTTACCCTCTTCTCCACGATAATACTTCCTGGAAAGCATGAAGAGGATAAAGGCCTCCGGGATGATGGTAATACACTGCCAAACTGGAATTTGAAGAATAAGAAAGAAATAATGTTTATATAAAACAAGAGTTCAACCAGCCACAACAATGCAACTCTTTCAAGCTCACCTCCCACACACGTGCGTTCCCTGCTATCGTTACGCCGTGGAAACATATATAATATGTTACGCGGTCGAGCGTTATGGAGTACGCTCAACCATTAATTTATGGTCGGTCTGGCGTTAGGCCATGAGTGGAACTGTACTTTATTTCTCTTCCTCTAAACAGTGACGTAACTTAACCAGCGCAGCACGGTATTTACCCTTACCTATCTTCCGTCTTTCTAGCTAAGCGTGCGTATTTTGGAATTTGCGCTATAAAAGAACATTTCCGTCACTTTTGAGAGGTGCATGGGAGCTCATTTTCACTTAAAATGGTTCTAGTTGACGAATTCACTAAGAAACTATAAGGTATCAAGAAATTGGTCACGGAATCCAAGATAATGACTCTACTACAACCTATGTCTATTATATTTGAGGTCAGTCGGTATCAACAGGTTAAACCGTTAAGGCCCTGTCACACCATAGCGTATGGCCTGAACGTGGCCTGAACGTATGCCGACGTATTCAAAAAATAGCTCGAAAATTGTCAGAGTCCGAGAACGTCCAAGAACGTCCAACTTCTCAACGAATTGCGTCAACATCGGTGATGGAATGGACGTATCCATAGCGTATTAAACGCATAAATAGCGTATGACTAACGTATTGATAGCGTATCACTAACTTATAACAAACTTATGACAGCGTATCACAGCGTATGCGATCGGCGAGCGTATGACCAACGTATTCGTAGCGTATGTCTGCCGTGCTCGACGTATCCTCAGCGTATCCTCGGCGTACAACGAACACGTGACTTATGCCGTTGCAGAAATTGAGTTTCGTACACGGCGGGACAAGTGTTGCCAGTTCAAGTAAACGCAGCCTAGATGATAACTATTAAAATTTCTAGAAGGGTAAATCTATATGTCCAACCTACAACTTAAGACGATTAACGTACCTCTAACGTATGTCAGCGTATGTCTAACGTATGTCAGCGTTTGTAAACGTATGTCTAACGTACCACGAACCTATCGGGAACTTATGCAGAACGTATGTTAAGCACCCGTTGAGTACGTCGATAAATTTTGAACATGCTCAATAATTTTTCGCGGGCTCGACGTGTTCCAAATTTTCACAACGTATCACAGCGTGCTCTTAACGTATACGACGTATCCCAAATTTACCCCTAACTTGTATCAGCGTACACCAACGTACGCCAACGTACGCCAACGTACGCCAACGTATTTTGCCCCAGGGTATGCGTATATTTCGCATACGTTGTTATACGTTCAGGCGATACGCCATGGTGTGACAGGGCTACCGTACAGCTAGCGCGCATTCGGCGTTTTGGGAACTTATGGAGGGTTTGAGCTTCTTGCTTTTTCCTCCTCCTCGGCCTCAGCCCCTGGTTGCTTGCTTCTTCTTGGGAGGCATGTTAACTGCTTGATGACATCGGCGGGAATGATGTAATGTGAGATCGGCGCGGTATTTATACGTGCTACAGCGGCATAATAAGCCACGTGTTCGTTGTACGTCGAGGATACGCTGACGATACGTCGAACACGGCAGACACACGCTACGAATACATTAAGTATACGTTAAGCATACGTTAGTCATACGCTCGCATACGCTCGCATACGCTGTGATACGCTGTCATAAGTATGTTATAAGTTAGTGATACGCTATCAATACGTTAGTCATACGCTATGTATACGTTCAATACGCTATGGATACGCTATGGATACGTGACAGGGCCTTACACGATCGCCCGGCATAAGGTGAATACGTGAGAATACGTCGACACTCGTTGGAAATACGTCAGGCATACGTTAGACATACGGCACATATACGTTATCAACTCGTTATCACTACGTTGGCTGTACGTTTCCCCCAGCCTACGTTCATCAACGTATACCAACTTACGGGTAACGTACGAGTAACGTACCACTAACGTATGTCAGCGTATGTCAACGTATATTTAACGTACCACAAACTTACCGGGAACTTATGCAGAACGTATTAAGCACACGTTGAGTACGTCGAGAAATTTTGAGCATGCTCAATATTTTTTCGTGGTCCAAATTGTCACAGCGTATCACAGCGTGCTCTTAACGTAAACGACGTATCCCCAACGTACCCCTAACTTATATCAGCGTACGCCAACGTACACCAACGTATTTTTCGATATTTCGCATACGTTGGCATACGTTGAGGCGATACGTTATGGTGTGACAGGGCCTTAAGGGATTGGTAACAATATGTAATACTTAGTATGATTGAAAACTCAGAATGGCATCCGACTCAATTGCCCAAATTTTCTTCCGCACACTCTTTCGCCAGCCCTCACGGCCACCCAATTCCGCACTCCAAACTTCACTTACTTCCCACTACTTATCCTTTCATCCGAAATCGGTACGACACTTCCGTTTTTGCCATAACTCGATTTGGGTCTGCCATTCTTTAAATATGGCGGCTAAATAGAGGGACGCGGGGACCAAGTCTAAATTTTACTTACATCCTGCTCTGACTTCATAGTTCAATTGGAGAAAACACGGAATGATCAAGTAGTTGGCAAGGATACGATACACGGCCAGTTGCAAATTGCCAAATATCAATCCTAACTTCATGATGAGGAATTTCGGTCGTATATTGTACTTGGTGAGGGTCTGCGCTGAACCGCTGTACATCATGTTGAGGGCGGTCATGGCTATTAAGGTGGAGGATACCATAATTATAGTCATACCGGTGATTGGGGAATCCTAAAATAGGAGGAAACAGACGAAACGTTATCTTAAAGGGGCATCGAGAGAATCCTCCGCGGAGGGAGCCCTCTCGTTTTATTTTCAGATGCTGGGGTTTTCATAAATCGTTCATAGAGCTTGATTTACAATCTGCATGCATTTGATGTAGATATACGTAAAAATATCACACAAATCGCCACAGATGGTTTCTAAACAACATTGAATGATTGGTGATCTTCCATGCACTGAGCTTTATCAAAATATGAAAACAAGGGACCCGACGCGTCAAGCACGCTAAAATATGTATTCATTTATTTAAATATTCAGAGGTATAGACCTTCCGGATTAATCGCTACTCTGAGTTTCATGGACAATCCCATACGGTCATTTTGTCCAATTATCAGGCGATTGCAGGCCTTTGACCCATTGAAATCAATGGTGTTAGAACTTGCGGTCAGAGCAACATATTCCAAAAGAGGTCAATACACATTAAGATATCAAAAAGTGCTCAACTGATAAATCAGGAGCGTAATGATTATTGACAAACATTTCTGGTTAGACTAGCCATTGAGCAAAGTGCTCAATACCGTAAACGGTAGAGCTTATAACAATTCAGAGGTATAGACCTTCCGGAATATTCGCTACTCTGAGTTTCATGGACAATCCCATACGATCATTTTGTCCAATTATCAGGCGAAAAGATGCCTCTCTTTTTTAATAAGCTCTACCGTTTACGGTATTGAGCACTTTGTTCAATGGTAGTCTAACCAGAAACGGTTGTCAATAATTATTTATGTATTTATATACTTAATCAGTTATGTGTATGTTTTAGGACCTTACTTTACCACACTCTCGCGTACTTACCCATTGTTCAATATTGCCAAGCTGAAACAGAGCGATGACAAAATTGATACCCGGTCGAATGAAAGCAACTTGAAGCACGCAGATATTGAGAATCAATTTGCTTTTCCTATAAAATAACAAAAATAATAATAACTTTAACAGCATTTTTTGCCCTACGTTAATGTTTGCGCTTTTGAGCACCATGCGATCTGTGAAAACCCGCCACATGGTGGCATTTTTCATATTGGAAATATTTATATCATAAGAAAGCTAAAACTGTGCTGTTTTCAGGACTGTTTCGATCATTTTTCTACGATCACTACAAAAACGTTATGAGTGAATGATGATTGTGATGTAATAAAAAGCTACAAAACAAGAAATCATTAAAACAGGCCAAAAAAGATACACAATTCAATAGAATAACATTTTAAGGTTAATAATAAAAGTGACTTAAGTAAGTTTTTGAAGGTGAAATTTTATAAATGATGATGACACAAAGTATTGGAAACTAGTTTTCTTTAAAAAAATCTTTAATAAAAAGTGTTTTTATTTTTATTTTTGTTATTTTTACATTTTACCCACAATCCCTAGTTCATATTTTGCGACATCCGACTGGTTTTCACAGATCGCATCACATCTGAGTGAATGTAAAAACATGAAAATCCATCTCAGTGTGGAACCAATACAGGAAAGACCAGTCTTAACACTTTCCATGTGGCTATATTTAGTTTTGCCATACACAAAACAGATTTTTCAGAAACTTTTTCAAATTTTCAAAGTCTACCTCAAGGATAACTGAACCAAGACTAGGCATGTTTGTATTTCTTTCAATTCATTTCTCATGGTGATTCCATAGGGGATCGAATTTCAAAACATTTTGTGAACGTTTGGAATGTCGTCTGCAGACGCCTGCCGCGTGGAAAGGGTTAGACTTGACGAGGCTGAGGATACTTAGATAAATGTTGGAGGAAAAGTGAGTGGGAGGAAAATCCTAGCTCTTTTTCAGCCTCTTTGGGTAAGATTTTTTGTCTTTGTCAAAGTTGTCAACCGTTACTTATACTATTAACAATCTCTCGGATGGTCATCCGGGTTTACCCACAATTCACACTCATTCACTCTCCGTTATTTTTTGTACGCGTTCTGCACATACACTTGTTTTCCGAGTGCGAATTTTCCCTTTTGCGTGTTTGTGTGACGTCCGCTCAACCGTGAGAATCCAAACCAGGATTTAAACTCAATGTCGCCGAAATTTGAGTTACATCTTGCATGCGCACAAGTCTTCGATGGTTCACAGAAAAGCTGGTACGATTTAGAGAAAAAAAAGTTATGCGTAAAAAAAGTGAACTTTTGGATTGACGAACACTGAACTCATAGTCAAATTTTGAGGGCAATTAATAATGTAAATGACCAGACTCACGGCACAGCACTTTATCCTATTGCTTATCAGCATGGATGATAATTCAGGATGATGTCATTAGAAGAGAAGTAGGAACTCACACTGAAAACTTCAGGTTTGACTTCGTTTTATCGTTCGAGCACAATTTTTGACGATTCGGCTCGGACTCGGGACAAAAAAGACTTAGCTCGACTAGGACTCGTCAAATCAAAGGAATCGGACTCGAGGCCGAGTCAAATTTAAAACAATGTGAAATGTGAAATTATTTTATGCGGAATCTCTGATATAAGTACATACGTCAAGTTTGAACACATTCTTGAACACAGACTTGCACCGAGTCCAGACTCGGTATGTATAATAACATATGTTTTGCTACGTTGCATTTATGTACGCGTAAATAGAACATTCAAGAGTTATAATAATTATGAATACAAACTGCGGATATCTTCACAACACTTTTGGCCGGGCTTGATATAAGGTAGTTTTATTGGATTCGGACTAAGCAAGAATTTGACTCAAGTCTGCACAAGAATTTGACTCAAGTCTGCACTCGGACACAAAAGGACACTGGACTTGACTCGGACTCGGATACAAACTGGCTAGGCGCAGCTCACACTCGGATAAAGTGGACTCGGGTTTAAGTCTGGCGCATGCGTATCATTCTGTCTCCCAACTTTGAGAGTCAATTCGATCTAGATCTTGATCTAGATTGTCAAACAGTGACCGAATAGATAAAAAAACTTTGATCCCCGATTGCATGACTCTGCTTCTCCCAACTCCTTTTGTTACAAATGTACCATCTTTACTCAAAATTGATCTATCTATTAATGTTAATTTGTGTCCAAAAAGCCACAACACCCAAAAATATATCAAAATTATTTAAACCAATTTTGATCAGAAAATGTCTGTTGATCAACAGTGAAATCAAATTTATATTAATATAGCGGTGCCCTAGTTTGTTCAAAATCGTGACGACTGGCAGATTGGCTGAATTAAGCTTCCTGTAAAGCCTATATACCCTCATCTATTTTTAACCATGTACTTTCTTACTTTGTCAGCCTTTTCGGTTTCAAACAATTATTCCGAAAGCAGCAGCAGCATGCGGTGAGAGGAGCTACTGTCAACGGGAATTCGATTTCGGTTGCTCGGATCTTGATCAGCATCTTGCGATGACCGCCATAGTAATCAGTGATGAGGACAATGACTTGTATATCGATACGGAGTATACACTGAAATAAACAAATGTACATAGAGGGC
The DNA here is from genome assembly GCA_035610835.1 of Ophiura sarsii. Lineage (NCBI taxonomy): Eukaryota > Metazoa > Echinodermata > Ophiuroidea > Amphilepidida > Ophiuridae > Ophiura > Ophiura sarsii. The sequence continues at coordinate 15,556,031 of CM069457.1, read as the reverse complement.
GGTACTCAGTATGAGAACATTTGGCGGACTGGACAATATCTACCTATTTCCTACACATTTGGAGCGGAATAAAATTGAGAATAATTTACTTGATTGGGCATCACTGGTTTATTCTGCCCAATAAGCACAGACGATTTTATTTATTTATTTACTATACAATGAGGGCGGTAATACCGGGGTAATACCATTGAACACCCATAATAAGGCCAAAACCCACGACACTTTGCTCACATCCTGTTGTCACCTATTTATGATTTTTTTTTTTTCATTTGGCAAAAAAAAAACAGAAAATAGTTCATCTTTCTCCTTTATCCTTTTTAACTAGAGATTTCGGTATCATTTTAAAAATATTTCGACAAATTGGCAGCACTTTTGTAAATGTTTGTACAACTTTTGATACGATGGTAACTTTGGGGGGGGGGGGGGGGGGGGGGGGGGGGGAACGTAACGGTGGAGCTACGGTTAATGACAATTACTGCAGTAAACCGTTGCCGTATCGCTCCAAAACAGTGAAGACTTAAAATTATATTTGGCATAGACGAAAGCTAACACTTTCCACGTAACAGGCGTTTGCAGACGACATTCCAAACGTTCACAAAATGTTTAGAAAATGTCAAAATTATTGACAGTAATTACCATATTTGGAATCACTGTGAGAAATGCATTAGCGTAAGTGCAAACATTCCTAGTATTGGTGCAGTAATCCATATTCTAAATATGGTAATAGCTGCGTGGAAATGGCTAAGATCAAATTTGAGGTATACTACATAGTGGCAATTGTTGTGCAGAATGAGGCCGACCAAGGTATCCATACTCCCGGTAGATGTAGAGCTGCAAATACCTGTTGGAAAAACATTAATAAGCCTAATTATGATTAATTCTTTGTGGGAAATAAGGAGGACGTCAAATGGGGGGGGGGGGGGGTGGGGGGTGGGTGGTAAGTCAAAAAAATTCGCACGGTCAAAAAAATTCGTACGGACACAAGTTTCCAGTCAAAAAAGCACTATAGTCAACAAATTTTGGCCAATCCTCAGGGTTTTAAGCAGTTTTTTAACAAAAATGGACATTTATTTTGAAAAAAAAAGAAGCTAAAATGGTCATTTTTAAATGGTTATCCGCATATAAACACTATATCCAAAGAGAGGGGCGGGGGCACAAAAACGTTCTGTCAGGGGGGGGGGGCAACTGCCCCCCCCCCTGCCCCCCCCCCCCCCCCCCCCCCCCCCCTGAGCTACGCCACTGATCAGACCAGCTGTTTTGATGGATCGGGTTTCGCATGCTAAGGGATTCCCCCGTCAATCAAAGTTTTTGGATGTGTTTACGAAAATGTTGATCAATCAGAGTACGACTTATATAATCATCGCTGCTTATTATTATTTGCTATTGGCCAATCACGAGGTGTGTGAGAGGGTTTGTGTACTTATCAAATATTTATGAATGAGATTTAAAAATCCGTTCGTCATCAAATCAGTCGCACATAAACGACTGTGTTTAAAAATCAAGGTTTAACCTTATTTGTTGTATAATTTTCTACGAATTAAAGAAAACATAAATATCAGGAACTGTCTCATGTTGCTTCACTTCGAGTTCGACTCACGTTTAGTGTAATTTATGAGTTGTAGAGCATCCGCTCGGCTGGATGACTCTTCATAGTGTGAACTGTTCAACAATGAAATGGGAGTCTTAAAGATGGTACCAAACTTATGTTTGTGTTCAAATTGGGGTCTTACTGCTTTCCAACGCAAACGCGCTCTTTCGAGCCATTTTTTATTAATAAGACTAATAATAATGTGAATTTTTTACCGTGAAAACGATTTGAATAGTGGTGAGTCATAGTATAACGTGTTGGTGGCTGAGATATGGGCGTTCTTTCTGACTTAAGCATCCAGTGACGTAGCTAGGTTATTCATATTATGAAAATCAACCGACAAGATTTTTGCGAGTCAAGAAATGCGCGCGAAATTTTTCGACTTTACACCTATTTTTGGCACGATCGAGGTACATTTTGGCTCTAAACAAGCTTGTGGCAAAGAATGTTGAATTTTGGAGACACATTATGCGCGCTACGCGCGCGAAAATTTTTCATCTTTGTACTTTTGACAATCATAATTCCATGATTCCTGTGGTCAAATGAACCGACAGTGCCAATCTCAACCGACACGACGCCACTGCTTGAAGCAGCTTCGTCAGCATGGAAACTGTGGCATCGGGAAAAGGGACGAAGCTGCTAGTTTAGCGTATAATAAAGTTGATCAGATCCGTGATTTTCCCTTATTGTTCAGAGATTTCGCCAAAATATTTGAAAAAGCAATTTTTAAAATGTTGCCAAAATGTTCAGAATGGAATGGCAAACAAATTGGACCTTGACTTACAAATATGTATGATAAGGAGGTCATTGGTTTACCAAAATGATAAAGGGGGATTCCGCGACCCCAATCCATGATACTTACCGGATAAAGAGCCAGCATCCATACCGTGTTGATTCTATGATTGGCTACCCCTGATCGTGGTACATGTTTGGCGACGTGGTGGATGGATTCTATCAATAGGGCTAACGTCACGACGGTGAGGGCGGTAGTACCCGCTAACACTGCTATCAGTACAGGGTGTTGGAACATCACTGTTGGAATAAGATGATGAACACGCAATAAAATGAGCACTTCCAAGGAACAGGGGAGGGGGTAGTCGACCATTACAATGTAAGATGATGCGTGACCACAAAAACGCGTAATAAGACGACGAACACAACTCCAAGTTTTACGAACCCGACCGACTCATTTTCATTAACAATCGCCCCTATGTTTTGATTTGTTGATATTCACCAGCTCACCAAGTGTTTGATGTAACCTAATTTAAAATCCCTTTTCGGTATCAAAAATCTAAGATAGACACTAAACGAGCACACTTCGTTCATACACATTGAGTGGATATTACTTATAATGCTTTAATGAATAATGATGAATAATTACATTGAACAGGGAGTTTTCTTCGTAATATCTTGTACTTTGTTCGGTCCCTTTATTCCTTTTTTTTAAATGAGCGGAAAACAAGTGTTCCTCAACCGATTTCGACGCAACTAGAAAATTAGAATCATTGTGGTAACTACGGTGTCCCAAAAGTCTATGCACGACTTTGAAGCTTTGTATTTCACAAAATATAAGTCGTATTGAAAATATGAATACATATTTAGAAAGAGGAGATGTGGAAATAATTTTGATACCAAACATTGGAGTAACATCTGTTTGTAATGCCACCCTGGATGTAAAATATGTATTACTTCAAAAATGTAATTTTATACTTCGGAGGAATAAAGTTCATAAATCCATACCTATTGAGATTAACAAAAATACGGGTAGAGTTGTTACACGGAAGTGATCCGTCAATTGTAATATTTAAAATTTTACATTACAGTGATATCATCATAATAACAAATTATATCACACATAATTTTCGTTTCTTTAGTGAAATCTAATTTAAATGTTTTCCATGTATAAATGCAAAAAAACACAGACCTAAACAATTGAATAACGTAACAGAAAAGTGAACACACACATCACACAGCTGTCCAAACATGTTAAAGTTTAAACTTAGCGGATTATTTTAATGCTGCTTGAAGGCCTCATCGAAGGTTGTTTTACCCATTTAGAATATGTTCCTGTGTTAAAAAATGTATCCACTAACTTCAGAATGGATATTCTTCCTGGTGCGCGTTTCACTTTGAAATGTTTTCTGAACTTTTGTTGAGTTGAACTGAATGTGTTTCAGCGTAGAACCATACAATTTGTATTCGCTTATCTATGCTGTAAACCATCTTGAATGAAGACTTTTGCTGTGCAATGTTGTCTACTACGCTTATTTATGTTGTGAGTGACCGAGTTTGGTATTAAATAACATTAATGTTGCAAGGTAAGCAGTGAACTGTGACTAATGCGCAACGTTGCTTTCATACCGTTAATTTATGCGCACCTTTAGCAACAATGTGTGGTACTTGGTATGGGTTGGTCTGGCACACGGCCAATGTCTTTCAACCAGTTTTATAATGTGTGGGTTCACCAATAGGGTTATGTTTTGTATCAAATTAATTTCCCAAATCTCGTCTATCAAAATATGGTTACATTTATACCATATGATTTATATTTTATGAGATATGACTCTTCAAAAACGTGCATAGACTTTTGGGACACCCTGTATATAGCTATTTCTGTCCCAGAAATTGAATTGAGGGAAGTCTTGTTTGACTCAACCCTGTATAATGTTTATAGATAAATTATGTATAAATGCATTTTTGTAACGACCCAACGATGCCATTTGTGACGTTTACATTTCAGTATTGGTCTGCATTTTTATAAGGTCTTCATAATGTAAGGACCTATAATAATTATATGCAAAAGTGCATTACAAGATCAAGCACTTCTGACGCCGATTGGGAAGTTACATTTCTACGTTGGTTGTCTGGAGGACTCATTTACAACGACTTGATTACATTCATAAGGCATGTAAGGTCTTGATTGACATAACATATCAATTAATATCTATAAGGGGATATTTTTATCTAGATCATAGCGCATGCGACACTGAACTCAAATTAGCTTGGAACTTAAAGGTGAGTCTCAAGATTACAATGAAACTGAGAGATGTTGTCAGTTTTAAGTTTAAAACTGTCAAGCTTTCGTCAGTATTAGCTCTGATTTCTTCAGGAATAAATTATTATAATAATAAGCAAAACAGAGATTGTCACTTCTATATTAATATCATCATGTGGGCTGCTCCTTGCCCAATGATTTGAGAGTAGCGCTCATTTCCTACCTGTGAAAGATTGGTGGCTCTGAAAAGAGACGTTCAAATGGATTTGCCCCTTTTTCCCACTGAATGGAGATGGTGGCTCTGAAAAGTGCGCTCAGCGTAGGTTGCCACTGACCTATCATAAATGTGGCTCTTATAGAACCTATTCCAAAAAAACTGCCCCTTGACCACTTGAAATAAATAGACTGCCCCTTGTCTACTACAGACTACACAAAGTCTATTGCATAGTACGGTCACTAATCTGTAAAGATCGTTTGAGATAAGATTGTTCCATGACTGCGAACTAGATACGCTGAATGATTTCTGAAAGACTTTGTTAGTGTTCTAGGAACATTCAGGCGAGTTATGTCAGAAGCAGAACGAAGAGTTCTTTGAGGGACATAATGGCGACATTAAATTTGATAAATAAGCAGGTGCGGTATTAGATTGTTCAAGCGTTTGAAGACAAAAAGGATGAGATTAAATCGAATCCGTTTCCTTATGGGTAGCCAGTGGGTAGCCAGTGGGTAGCCAGTGGGTAGCCAGTGGGTAGCCAGTGGGTAGCCAGTGGGTAGCCAGTGGGTAGCCAGAGGGTAGCCAGTGGGTAGCCAGTGGGTAGCCAGTGGGTAGCCAGTGGGTAGCCAGTGTGTAGCCAGTGGAGTTCTTGTAAGTGTTGGGGTATATTACAGTCATCACAATAAGTAACTGACCAGATAATAAACATGCTGATAACTCTAGAAGTATAACTCCTACATAAACATATTTAATTATTAAGTTGCTTGAAAAATTCTCTTTTTGAATTTGAGATATTACACGCTAAGAATGGTTGATTAATGAGGAAGTTACGATCCCAAACGTTAGGGCAAGTCTGATTTTCATTTTAACATTTTCTTTTCAACACGGGGAGAGTATGACAGGTAAAGCGTGTGTGCCGTATTGATCAATCGTAATAATGCCACCGGCCGACTAACCAACAACCAGGCCATCGACGGGTGAATCGGCACTACCACTACCAGTAATCAATAATTTTCCGGTCTGAGTCCCCGTGTTGAAAATGAAAATGTGAAATGAAAATCAGACTTGACAGTACATTTATGATTGTAACTTCCCTAATACTCAGCTATTCTTAGCGTGTAATATCTCAAATTCAAGAAGAGAAATTTCTCAACATGTTTATAATTTAATATGTTATGTAGGAGTTATACTTTTAGAGTTATCAGCACATTTATTACCTGGTCAGTTACTTCTTGTGATGACTGTATATATATAAATGATATGGAAAAGTTCAATACTTACAATCCAACACTTCTGACGCTGTTTGAGACGTTACATTTCTGCACTGGTCTGCCGGATACCTCACAAATGAAGTTTCAAACGTTTCAAACATGGCTGCCTTCAAAACAAATCAGACTATCAAACTTGATCCAAATCGCAACAAAAAAAGAGATCACGGTTTTGTATCGTTATCCGGATATGCTGAATACTAGTTTAATTCCCTGGTTTTGTAAACAACAAACGGGAAGTTATTCCAATGTAAAGAAAGAATGAAGAAGTAAAGAAATGATTCAATATATTGGGTGTGAACAGGTCACTCCAGATCCGTATCCGAATTTAGAACAGTCCAAAATCGATTCTTACCCGTGATTTACTCATTAACCGCGTTCGTAGTAGAAAAATGTCGTACGATATGGGGTTGTACCTTGGTAAAAGTGACGTTTGGAAACGATATACCTAGGCTGAGACGCGGCTGCCAGCATTTGCCATTAAAAACTTATTTTGGATAGTAAATAAGTGTTTGTGGACTTTGAAGCTTCTGGTGCACCACCAAACCTTGTAACCAAGTATGACCTTAGATGTGTATATTGTTAGTTTGATTAAGCAAATTTAATCAAGTATAAATTGTAATACAGGTGTATCAGGGAGAACTGTACCGTGTTTCTAAAATACATACCAAATACAAATTTAATTAAACACCTGCAAAATAAATGTGAACATGTTTCCTACATCATATATTAATTTCATTGAGATATCTCTTTTTGTTCTCGTGTGGCAAGACTTAATTGAAAATCGATGAAAAATGTGTTTTCAATTTGTTAGCTCAAAGCTATCGGCAAATCTGATTAACGCATGATTTGGGTTAGGGTTAGGATTAGGTTAGGGTTAGGTTAGGTTAGGTTAGATTAGGGTTTGGGTTAGGCTAGGGTATGGTTAGAGTTAGGTTAGGGTTAGGGTTAGGGTTAAGTTAGGGTGGGTTACGGTTAGGGTTATGGTTAGGGTTATGGTTATAGTTATGGTTATGGTTAGGGTTAGGGTTAGGGTGAGGCTAGAGTAAGGTTGGAGTTAGGTTAGGGTTAGGGTTAAGTTAGGGTTGGGTTAGGCCCCCAAAACAGTTGACTTGCCCTTTCAGGGCAAGAGTCTGGGTTGGACGGTCGGATTTTTTTTGTTTTTTGATTTTTGAAAATTTAAACAGGGAGATTCTACACAAAAACACGTTGTTGTTTTTTTTGGGGGGGGGGTGTTGAATTTTTGAAATTTGATTTTATTTTTTTGAACGAGCACATACTACTAAAAGAGACGTTTTCATCTTTCTTTTTTGTTATATGCTTCTTTCAATTTTTTTATTTTACTAAATAAAAATAGCGACTCTAGATTTCCAAAAAATTCGGGTCGGTCGGAAAGGCAAGTCCACTTCTTTCTTATTTTGGCCTTAGGTTAGGGTTATGGATAGGGTTAGGTTAGTGTTTGGGTTAACCTAACCCTAACCCTAAAAGGTTTGGGTAAGGGTTAACCTAACCATAACCCTAATCTTCACCTACCTTCCTAACCTAACCTAACCTAACCTAACCTAACCAAACCTAACCTAACCTAACCTAACCCTAACCCTAACCCTAACCTAACCCTAACCCTAACCTAACCCTAACCAAACCCTAACACTAACCTAACCCTAACCCTAACCTAACCCTAACCCTAACCCTAACCCTAACCCTAACCCTAACCTAACCTAACCTATTCCCTAAACCTAACCTAATCCTAACTCTAACCCAAATCATGCGTTAATCAGATTTGCCTATGGCTTTTGAGCTAACAAATTTGAAAACACGTTTTTTATCGATTTTCGATTAAGTCTTGCCACACGAGAACAAAAAGAGATATCTCAATCAATTTCTGTCCTACGGTTTGCAGCACATTCATGCTGATATGAGTTTACACTTTTAATCCAGAGTGTGAATTTATGTTGATGAGTAATCGATTTAAATCTGAAAATAGATTAGATTTTGTTCCAATGGGTTTTTTTAACTGCACAATGTGAGATAATATGCTAACCGCCTTAACAATAAATACTATTATCTTTATTCGTTTTCTATAAGGGTGTTTCCCTAACGCTGATTAATGAATTTGACGTACTAATGTTATCTGTATGTATTCAGAAAAATAGTTTATCGTGTTTCAGTCATAACTGCCGTATTCTATGCTTTCATTAAAATGCGATATTTTCCCAGTGGGAAGGCATCCCCACTGGGAAAATATCGCATTTTAATGAAAGCATAGAATATCCTTGATTTTTACCTTGAAAGCAGATTTTCTTGCAGATTTGCATTTGTGATCATAAATCATGAAGTTTTTCTTAAAGGCAAGCTACAACTCTGGATTACTAGCCACATCCAGCCATCTCTCTATAGAATTTGACAAGGTTACAATTTATCCATGTTAACTCAGTACAATATATTATCAAGTGAACAGGTATATCACCAGTTCGTCTGTGGTGAACTACCAAAGTGGTAGGCCAGCTTTTAGTTACAGAACGATACGATTCCTAATTACTCCAAAAATCATGATTTGATTACGTGAAATAAACTGTCGGGGTCTGCTCCGACAACTTTTCTGAGTGTTTTCGTTTTCGCGTTCGTAAATATAAAATTCCACGGTTTAAAACAATAATACGGATTGCTTTATGATTTGAGAATGTCCTTAAATTGGAAACATATTATCCCGCGCCTTTTACCATTAAGATAGATTTTTTCCTGAAAGTCAAACTTAACTTCACTAAAAAAAAAAATAAGAGAGAAAACAATATGTGTTCAACAAACTGAGAAAATCACACAATATTGCTTTAAAAGGTGAGTGACAAAATGAAATTCATGTTTCCCATCTCAGACGTAGGAAAGCACATGTTTTCTCATTACAATCTGTAGGCCTAAGAGATGTCTCATTTTGATGCTTTTGGTGAAAACAAGTGGTGAATTACTTCAAAGGGGGTACACCGCCTTTAAAGTTAGTGTAATGTTCATTTGGAAAACATTAAGCGTATTTTTGCTTCTATCATAAGAAAAACAATGGAGCAGTGGATATGCGTCTTTGTGTTGAATAGTAAAAACCCATGTGAAAAAGTGGGCTAAAATCGGGTCAGTCACCTGTCTGTTAGTCAACGTAGTAACAGATCATCTATATATATTCTATGGGGATATTACATCATAACATCAGGGTCGTATGTGTCATGTATATGGGTTTCATATATATATTATATATTGTACTATTCAATATATTATTGAATACGGATGTAATGTTTTGACTAGCTTCAATTTTAACGTGTAGGCGCAATATCTGACATTGTTAGTCCGATCTCAGGAATGCAAGTGCTACTGCTAGAGTTTTGTTGTGCAATTTACAGGGGTCAAAAGGTCGATATTCATATAGGTATATGGGTTATAGACCGAGAAATACTCTAGGAAGTAAAGACTATCACTTCTAGTATCACCAGATCACTGTGACCAGACGAACAATTATAATCGGGGTTCAATTGTTGATTTCGTGTACCAAAGTCAATGACCTTATTATGTATTCATGGATTCCTTTGGCTTAGAAAAACAACAGGGCCCCGACACTCTATTGATAGAACCATCCAACTCAGCGACGTTAATGAATAATTATACAATGAAAAATCATATCAATGAATATTGAAAAACAACGTCATTTGGTAGAGTCGAAAATTAAAAATACCAGACGATGGTAGAGCACTTGTGGTCCAGTGGAATAGTTGCCGGTCTCCTAATCATAAGGTTGTGAGTTCTAGCCCCGCTGGTGCCAATGTGTTTATGTCCTAGGGCAAGGCACTTAGTCTGCGTTGCCTATTAGGGGGGGTTACTATATAGGGTTATGTATGTTGGTTTATGTCGCAACTTGGCGCTGATTTAGCTGCTGCCTGGACGTTGCATTGTTTAATAATGTATATATTTGATTTGAAATGTTGTTACAATTCAGCCGGTTGGCTGCGATGACAATAAAATTTAGACCTTTATTTTATTATTATTATTATTATTATGGTGGACACGAACGGCCGTATTTTTTTTAATCGCCGTTGGTTTCAATGTTATAATGGATGGATTTTGATTAAAATATGACCAAAGAAACTTCAACCCACGTTGTAACTAAATTATTATCATCCTAAAACCGCTGGAACTGGATAACCAACTCTAGTGTCATGCAGTATCGTCAATACTTTGACGTTATTATGACATTTAACCTTGAATATTCGTCCGGCATCGTCTGAAAATCGAAAAGGCCCTCTAACCTGAAGGGGACATCATTTTTTTTTATGCGCATGCGTGCGATCGCTTTGGATTTGTCCACCAAAATCATTGACAAATTCCTATTGAGTATGTATTAGTAATGAGAGTGACACAACTTCTTGTGATGCGCTAATCAACCGTAGATCTGATCCCAGGCTCCAGTTTGGGGTTGAAAAGCTCACGAAAAGTTTCCGGGACTAAGTTCAGCCTGCCGCGGATCATTCTAACCCTAGCAAGTACCGCTCGTACACGCCCTTAATTTAATATACATGTACAACCAGGCAATCCTCTCGTAGTGATTGATAACAGTAGGTTTACCAGACCGAATTAATAGCCGCCGTAATCAAGGACGTAAAGTCGAAGGTCGTCCTCGGTAAAGTCGTAATCAAGGGTCTAAGGTCGTAGTTCGTATGGTCGTATCTCGTAAGGTTGTATAACTCATCTATGGTAAGTAATGTCGGAATCAATCAGAAAATCGATCCAAGCATAGAATGTACGCTCAGACACGCTATATCAATCCCGGTAACATCCCGAGCTTGCAAGCTACCCCCGACCGTTTAAGCCGCGCTTACAAGCTACGAAGTTACGAGCTACGAAGTTACGAGGTACGACCTTACGAGCCACGACTTTACGACCTACGAGCTACGACCTTACAAGCTACGACATACGAGCTACGACCTTACGAGCTACGGTGGATCTTACGAGCTACGACCTAACACCCCAGGTTTACGACTTTACCGAGGACGAGCTTCGACATTACGCCCTTGATTACGGCTTTACCGAGGACGAGCTACAGCCTTACGACCTTCGAATTATGATCCTTATCCCGCCTCATAGGTATGTTTTAGAGTTCAATTGAAGCCATTTATTAGATTGATGACACGGTGTTCGGTGGCCATCATCGATTGGGGTGTATATACGAAAATAATCAAGGTTTCTTAAGTAGTACTCATCATTGTTTCCCAAACGTGATTAATGTATGATTAATAATATTCACACAATAAGAATTTGTTTAACTGTCACAAACTATTGTTTGTGAATTATATTTTGCTACTATCATGATTCCTGTTCTTTTCGTGATTTAATCATACTGCCATCAGCCCGTGAATCGAACATTGTCTTTGAATAAGATCACTACATGGTGAAAAGTCCAGTAAATGCAGCAGACTGTAACATAAAAAGTTATACAATCGCAATTTTATTTTTAACCTAATGTTAAAATCATGCAATGTCAAAATCGTTTACACTCTGTCTTAAGTTCCGTTTTGGCTACCAGAATAATTTTATTTGGTCTTTTTAACTACTTGCGTTTAAAATTTATGACTAATCTACTAAGTCGTCTAGAAATCGGGTTGGGCCACTTTCACAATATCATACAATCTTGCTAGTATAAATTAAAATGGTTATGGTATTATGCAAGGATCATTAAAGAGAACAATATAATTCTTTTTCAAAGAGTTTTACTTCATTTGAATAAATAAATTCATAAAATAAATAAATTATATCTTGACAAATTTATTTGGAGTTCATAATAATAGCTCATTATTCCTCCTGAGTAAACGGTAAAAACAAAGACTGTCTCAATCATTCTAAAGTTTTGTTTACAACCATAAAAACTCGTTCTTCCAATGTGAATTGGGGCACTTGTTGAGCGGCAGCCATGCTCTTAGTAAGAGATTGGTTTTAATTCTACCCCACATTACAGATATTTGTAAAGACCTTACCTTCTTTGTAATACTTTTTTTAAAACAATGATTCATTTCAAGTGGTTA
>CM069457.1:15518326-15543810 GCA_035610835.1 Ophiura sarsii | reverse complement strand
CTTTAGACAATTGATCATATCTCTGCTAACCGATCATCGATTGTCATGAAACAAAGCTTATTCGAAAGCTAAGAAAATTCTCCTTGCACGCCACTAAAATTCAAAACCGAAGATTTCTTTTTTCTTTTTCAAAAACTGTATAACCTTTTTTTTGTTACAGCCTGTACATTCATATACACATCCTCAGTCCTCACTCACCACCATAGAGGTGGGGCGAAATCCAGTAAACGAGAGTCTTCGACAAATAACACTAACGTCACTCACGTTCATATGGTTTGTCATTCGTCAGAAAGTGCTAACGTAATCCACCACTCAGTTCAATATACCATAACCGAATTGATCACCATGATCACTACTCAAAAATAGTAGCGTAACTAGGGTCTTCATATTATTAAAAAAAAAAAAATTGGGGGGGGGGGGGGGGGGGGGCATCAGAGGAGCAAGACTTCTGGCAGGAGAGGGTGGATTTTACCGACTATTTTTTGTATATAAATTTATATACATAGAGTTTGTCATTTCATCTAGGGGCATCAGGGAAGGGACAGTCTTATGGCAGGGGGAAATGCCCCCTGCCCCCCCCCCCCCCCTCTCTCTCACTCTAGTTACGCCACTGCGTAAACATATTCATGCAAAAGTATTCCGCCTCCAGCTATGTCTCCGAATCCAGTTACGCATTTTTATAGCGGTTCCCAGCTCACCATCGTCGTTAAGTATATCTAGCACGGGTTTGGATTTGCCGACCACGTTGCCCTTTTTACCGCGGTAAAATTTTCTCGATAACAGGAATAGGAAGAATGACTCAAATATTATCGTGATACACTGCCAGACTGAAAAAGACGTAAATAAAAGATACCATTTTTAAAAAGTAAAAGATAAAATTGAACAATATTTGTACACGGGCATACTTTGCAATGTCTATAATCAGGGTATTACATTAATCATTTCATTTGAATGCGGTGAATTGTATTATCCTTACAAAAAAGTCACTTTTGCAGCTCAGTATACAACATATAATGTAACGCCCTCTAACGTCGAAAACTGGACAGTGTGTCACATTGACTGAATTGAGCCACTTGTTAAACATTGTTAAATTAGTAGTAAACCAGACGACGGTGGACACGAACGGCCGTTAATTTTGAATTTCCGTTGGTTTCAATGTAACAATGGATTTTGATTATATGACCCCATACAATTCATCACACGTTGGAACTAAATTATTTCATCCTAAAACCCCTGTGGGTGGCTAACCATCCGCAGTGTCAGTATCATTTTTTGAATTGAAACCGTTGTTAAGCGTTCGTCCCATTCACTTGATCACGTAACCTCGTTCGCATATTTTAACCTGAATAGGCCTATTCGTGAATACGCCGTATCCAGCGTCGTCTGTAGTAAACATTGCAAATGGCCCTAATTCCAACAATGGGCGAGGAGAAAAACTTACAGGAAGCTCGAGTTTCAAATGGAAGCTGCAGAAAGCATCGGAAGAACCAAAAGTTTGAGGCAACACGGAATATGGCCATCTGGAGGTTGCCAACTATCATGCCCATCTTGATCAGGTAAAATTTAGGTCTCAGATTAAACTTATGAAGGGTCTTCTCCGATGCTGTAAAAAGCATGTTGAGTGCCGTCATGGCGGTCAGTGTAGAGACTATCATCACCAGTGTCATGCCGGTTATGGGCGAATCCTATTGGTTGAAACAGAAACACGTGATAAATAATGTAACGTGCAGTGGCGTAGCTCAGGGGGGGGGGGGGGCAGGGGGGGGGGCAAATGCTCCCCCCCCCCCCCCCCCCCCCCCCCCCCCCCCCCCCCCTGACGGGAAAAACCCATTTGTGCCCCCGCCCCCAAAACCCATTTGTGCCCCCGCCCCAGCCCCTCTAAACAAAATTAATAAGGGGAAAAAAAAGAAAATAGGGAAAAAACCGAGATTGCGTGCGGGGTACTTGTTTTGTGTGGGCATATTCAGCTCAAATAGTCAAATATAAGGCAAAATTGTACATATAGTACATGTACTGTGCGATTTTTTTTGACCGTGCAAATTTTGTTTGACCTCTACCCCCCCCCCCCCCACTTACGTGAAAATCACGAGTTGGTGACTTGGAAAAAATTTGGGGCAACCTTTTACGAAAATTTCAGAAATCTTGCCCCCCCCCTGAAAAAAATCCCAGCTACGCCACTGGTAACGTGATTACAGGTCAAAGGTCAGCATTACCTTAATGTACAGCATTAACTAAATGATAGATTATAGCGAGTGCTAGGTGCAAATGCACCAAACTACTTTTTATTACTTTTTGTGTCGATTAGATAACAAGTTGAGTACATCTGAGAAAATATTGACTTTGATATTTTTTTGGTCTATTTTTGACACCTGATATCGGATAAATATAAAACAATTGGATTTTTTCGTTATTCTTTTACAGAATCATTTTATTTAATCCTGAGTTAAAGTTTAACTCTGGTAGGAACCTTAAGCAGCTTCCTAAGTTTATAAGTATACTATAAGACATTTTCTAAAACGAAAATTGCAATATTATATTTTCAAAATGTTTACTTTTTTTAATCTTTAAAAATGATTAAAACTGTTACAAATATGTTTTGGGGGCAAAACTTGTTTAAAAATCTTCTTCTTTTTTCATTTACTTTTTTTTTAAACGGAAAAACCTCAAATTTGAATAATATACACGTCCTCAAGCACATATATAGAACAGAGTTTACTTTTCCCTCGGCTTAAACAGAAATAGTTGATGTTGATGTCTCACTTAGTAGGCCTACCACACGCTATGATTTACACTAGTACAATATTAATTGCGTACATTAGTAAATGTTATGGTTTGAATTCGCACTCACCCATCGTTCAATATTACCAATCGTAAATATAGCGATCACAAAGTTGAGTATTGGACGGATAAATGCAACTTGAAGTACAAGTACCTTGAGAACCGTGATATTCCTTCTGTGCATTGATAAAAAATAATATAGAACAAAAAAGTATGTCGAGGTCCTATTTCGTATAGCTGCCAGTTGTTCTAAATATGGGGTTGTTTATATGCTGAGCAACTAAATGTAACTCAGAGCAGCTATTGTAAATATGTATTTGTTTTAAAATTAAAAAAATAATAGTAACAGTATAAAATGTAAAAAGATGAATCCAACGGAACCAGGAACAAAACACACCAAGGATCAGAAAACTGATTCAAGAGGATATCTCAAAAATATAATGCTAAGAGTAAAAGCAAGATATACCAACAGGGTGTGGGGAAACAGGTAATAACAAGGGAGAATAACGCGATAAAACAGATAAATAACTAAAAAACAATAACACACGGAAATGCACTGGGACAAGCAATTGCTGTGCAATAAAACAACAAAGATATATGGTAACAAAATATAAAAAACAAAGGTGTTAAGAACTATAAATAAGATAATGAACTAGAAAAGTCCACCACTGTAATTATAGCACAATGCCAGTAATAGATGTTGACTACTAGACACCAAAGTTAACACTAATCAAACTAACAAGTTCACTATAGAATACAGATCCATGTTGCTAGTTAACACCACTATACATGCTATATGATATGTAGTAAAACAAATAACATTGTAATACACATGTGTGTAGTGCATTGCCGTTTGCTGTATTGATAATCACTGATAATTGTGTGAAACATCTGTAAAATCTCTACATGCTTTCTCATTATAAAATGTTATATCTTACTCAGTTAAGCGCCTCGGTTTGAGTAAGTTGTTTTTGAAACAGCAACAAAATGCCAACAAAGGAGCCACCGTCAGGGGAAAGTTGCAGTCTTGTGTGTTAATCTTAACATCATTCTGCGATGCCCTCCGTAATAGTCCACCAAGATGTCAGAAATTTATAGAGGATCAAAGAATAGACGCTGAAAAATAGAAGCAGATTGTCGATGTTTAGGCTACGTTAGGCTACGTCTCAAAAAAGTTAGTCTACAAAATTGAGAATGGGTGTATATGGCCCCTGACTCTTTTTTTCTTCTTCTCGAGTTTCCCCGCAGAGTAGCCTAAAGATAGGGAGGGGGAAATTGTTGTATTGGCGTAACCTGCCCGACCCTAGTAATTTACCCCGACCTTTTTTCTTTTTTTTTCAAAACAAAAAAAACAAATGAAAACGAACTTTGGTGCTCCTCAACAAAGAGGAATACAGTAAACAGCAAATCTGACGATCGCAGACGCGTACGGCCTCATGATATTTTGTGATTTATTTGACTCTGTGAGATCAAATTTAGTAATATATAGTATATAGACCTGTACAATTCAAAATTGCTTACGCCAATACAACATTTTGGGGGCCTAGGGTGAAGATATTTGAGATGATCAGGATGGGAACCAAAATGAATAGATCTAGACAAAGATTACATTGTAGTTTTGGCAATATCTCGTTTGATAACGGCGTTATACCACTCAGTAATTTCAAAGCTGTATGACACCTATTACTTTACATAACGTCATGGGTTACGAAACACAATATTATCACGGGTATTTTTCTTGAATTGGTTTACATATTTACTGCTCATGAGGGACAGGTGTAAAATAGCTCCCCGAGGTGACTAAAGACCGTGCCTACTATTTTATCGAGACCGAATTTGCACTATTTGCCGAGCATAGAGCAGTAACTATTCCTGCCATTTCAAATTATTTGATAGACAAAAACACCGCCATACTTCTATAAATCCTAAAATCTATAACCACGCGGGGAAACAAATCCATGAAAATCTTATGCTATTGCCTTCATAGGTCCTAATCACAGGCAATAGTACTTGTTATAGGATCTTTTTGCCCTCCTGTGAAATATTAGGGAATGAGTCCGAATAGTTTATGTCACATGTTTTGACATGGGTCACAACATCCACCGATCAAAATTATTCATGTCGTCGCTATTCTTTCAAAACCTTGTATCTCCATCAGCCCTTCAGCATGTATAAAGTAATACTTCCTATGTATGACCTTTATAGGCGGTCTGCTCTAAACATTTTTAAGTGACAAAATCACATCTATCAAAACCTTGTAAGTTCTCTTGTCCCGGAACATGTATAAAGCAACTCTTGCTATGCATTAACCGTTGGCAGTTTTACTTTATACATGCTGAAGGGCCATAAAACATACAAGGTTTTGAAAGAATAGCGACGATGTTTTGTGTTATATAAAAGATGGTATATAAAACTTACATTGTTGCACATGTAGTACAGAACGATGCGACAGACGGTACCCATACACCGGGAAGATGGAGAATAGCATAACACTAACAAATAAAGAGACACGTTGCGAATATTACTGTGTGGGAATATGTATGTGTATAAAGTTGTAAAAGTCAAGGCTTTCTGTGACAACTAAGAATAATAAGATATTAATGAATCACCAGTGAAAATAATGTAAAATATCACCAATCAAAATAATGAGATAATCATCAGTAAAAATTATGTAGAAATAACCAGTGAGAATAACGGGAAAATCAATATGAAATCCTCCATGAAAATGATTTGGAAATCGCTAGTGAAAAATGTAAAATTCACTAAAGAAAATAATGTTAGAATCACAATTATATTTCATTAACGACAGACAGTGCCCATACACCGGGAAGATGGGTAGTTAGTCTATTGGCAATAATTATAATTACAAAACATGAAGACACTGAGTTCCAATTTTGAAAAAAATAAACAAATGAAAACAATATTTGAGGACAACTTACTGGATAGAGTGCCAACATGATACATGTATTCAGCCGATGATTGGCCACTCCACTGCGGGGCACATATTTAGCTACGTGATATACAGACTCGACCATAAGGGCAACTGTCACCACGGTTAAAGTAGTGCATAATACTAATGTCGTAATTAACACCGGATTGTTGAACATATCTGTAAATATTGTAAATCATCAGAGAGATCATGTCAGAACCAGTCCACGGTGAATCAAGGAAGGTAAACTGCAGTAATGGATCAAGTTTTGCGACAGCCATCAACTCGAGAGTCATTGTATAACTCATACATGAACATATTAAATTATGAAGTTGTTGTGAAATTTCCCCTCTTTCATTTGAGATATTGCACGCTAGGAATGGTTTGAGGAAGTTACAATCCCAAATGTAAGGTAAAGTCTGATTTTCATTAACATTTTCCTTTTCAACACTGGGCGAGTATGACAGGTAAAGCGTGTGGAGGTGCCGTATTGATCCAGAATATCCCTTTTCCGGCAGTCTGGTGCTAATCATTGGTTTCCAGTTTCCAATACGATTTATTCCGTTAAAAATATACTACCGGGTTCCAAATCGTCGGTTCCTTTCATCTATGCTTAGCACCAAGCTGCTTAAAATGAGATTCATTGATCCACCTGGGCATCGACTGGTGAATTAGCACTACTGTACCACTACCATTAATCAATCATTTGCCCGTCTTAGTGCGCGTGTAGAAAATCAAAATGCGAAAATGACACTCGTACTTGATATTACATTTAGGATTGTAACTTCCTCAATAATCAACCATTCTTTAGCGTGCAAACCTCAACAACTGTATAATTTAAAGGGACATTAAGTGGTGTTGAAAATTTTAAATGTTTAAAAATTTACTTGAGAATTCAAGATGAACATTAAAAATTGTCATTATTGTTGTTTCTACTAACAAACACACAGCAAAACTTGATTAAAACAATATCAGCGCCATTTATTGAAAAACGCCCTCTATGCAAATATGGTTCGCGTTATGTATCACGCGTACTGCAGGGGAATACTGTCGGACGTAAAATGCTCGTCCCGGCTGTACGAGCATTTTTGAATCGACGTTTTCTTGTACAAAGAGGGCTGATTTTTCTTAATCCTTATAGGTGTAAGTTCATACATGTAAATACAATTATAGAAATATACTAATCCCAGTTTTTATCATAATTGAGGGCGCAGTCTCCAACACATCTCTTAGTGCCCCTTTAATATATTCATGTAGGAGTTTTAGAGTTATCAGCACATGTATTATCATTTATAAATACAAATTCTAAACTTTATCCCAAAGAAGATTTATTGAGCAGCACCAGCATGCTTCACTTTCCTCACGTGACCACAGATATCTGTCACCAGTGTCTAATGGTTCCTGTTGACATTACATTGCAATGAAAGGCTTATAATGTTGTTAACACTTTCCAAAGTGGCGTAACCAGCGGGGGGGGCAGGGGGGCTGGAGCCCCCCCCCCCCTCCCCCTCCCCACCCCCACACACTTGGAACCCTCCCCCCCCCCCGCTTGCCCCCAAATGAAATCAATCGGTGTGGGTAGGGAATGGAGCCCCCATTAGGAGCCCCCCCCCCCCATTTAAAGTCAATGCCACTTCTTGTCCCCCCCCCCCCCCCCTAATGAAAAAGTCTAGTTACGCCACTGACTTTCCACCACCATAACCACGCGGCTATTAGTTTTGCCATACAAAATATATTTTTCAGAAACCTTTCCCAACTTTCAAGGGATTGCTGAACCAATACTAAGCATGTTTGTACCTATTTTAATGCACTTCTCATGGTGATTCCAAATATGGTAATTAAGTTCAATAATGTTGAAACATTTTGTGAACATTTGGAATTCCTGCCGCGTGGAATGTGTTAATATCAAATCTTGCTGCAAGTAGTATAATCCAGGTTACTTCAATTCAGTCCTCTCTTGTTTTTTGAAAAGACCCTTTATTTTTTGAATAGCACATTTTAGTTGGGATTCAACTTATTTTCATATCTGTGGCCAAGATGCCTATCTGTACCATGTATATGAAGGTGGAAGTTCGACGATCTCCAGCTGTTAAAGGCATATTATGTGATCTTTTCCAGAGAGCGCCCTCTATTCATGATATTTTTTAGAAAGTAGATTTTCTTGCAGATTTACATTTCCGATCATAAATCGTACATACATTCCAAGTTACAAAGCGATACGATTCCTAATTACCTCAAAATCATGGTTTTAGAGTGAATTTAGAGTGAAAATATAAACTGTCGTGTTATCACGACAGTTTATTTTCACTCTAAAACCATGATTTTGAAGTAATTAAGAATCGTATCGCCCTGTAACTTGGAATGTATGTACGATTTATGATCAGAAATGTAAATCTGCAAGAAAACCTGCTTTCATTTGTTGAGGGCGTTCCCTGGAAAGATCACATAATATACCTTTAATTCTTAAACACAATATTTTGCGCTGGTGGTTTTTTTGGGGGGGTGGTCCTGATGGGGCACCGTGGTGTTGCTATGCATGCTGGACTACACAATGAATCTTCTTTGCTTTAATCCCGAGGTACAATAATTAGTTCATTCAAATATTAGTTGAGACACAAAAACTAACTCTTACCATCTACAACTTTGCCAGCATTAACAGCAAACTCCTCCAAGGTGCAGTTCGTACTCGCATACGTATGGAGCGTCATATTGTTCACTGAATATTTTAAACTTGGTCTAAATATTAAATGACCATAACTGCTGCATCTGAATTTACTCAACAAAATCCTAATTTAATTTGTTTTTAATGGACCACTTTTAGTCTAGGTATAAATCCAGTATGATATTACTATCGCTATCCATTATCGTCTCCGTGACATATTCCAGATTGTATAGCCAAACCTTTGAACTGATTCAACTGAACGGTAGGTTCCCAGGTCCAATAACCATAACAGACCGGCGAGTTGATACCGTGATTTTCATTAACACTTTCCACAAGGCAGTTTTCTGCAGACGACAGTTCCAAAAATCTCACAAAATGTTTAAAAAATGTCAACATTATTGACATCTCCGCTTAATCTCCGTATTTCAAATCACCATAAGGAATGCATTAAAATAAGTACAAACGTGCCTTGTATTGGTTCGGTAATTCTTGAGATATACTTTGAATGTCGGGAGAGGTTTTTGAAGAAAAAAAGAGAAAGAGTTTTGTATAGTAAAACTAATAACTGAGAGGTGTTAAGGAATAATGGGTTGTGTCAACCCTGTTTGGCGCCAAATTTATCAAGCACTGTAACTTTTAAACTAATAATGTAATGAACATAAAAGTATACATTTTAATAAATGAAATGATTCAGAGAATCCATTTTTGGTATCAAATTTCACTTAAAATAGTGATAATTTTGGCCCAAAAAACACTTTTTGGCGCCAAAATATTTCGGTCAGCCTAACTAAATCATTTTGGGGGAAAAAAATGCCACCAAAATTATCCAAAGTCAATTATCTAGGATCGGTTTGTGTATTTTGGCTTAATTTTTTGTTGTTGTTGAAATTATTGATTTTTTAATTTTTGAAAATCGATTTTTATCTCAAAATTCACTTTGTTGACACATTTTGGTCAATAAGGTTACCTGCATACATGTAGGTGACTCCGTTTGAAATCTACACTCCCTGTGTGGAAGATCCAGGTAGTGTTTTTCATAGGGTTTCAATTGGAATAGCCATATTCGAATGTTCACAAAAATACGAGGGGCATTCAATAAATACCTGCAACCATTGAAAATCTATGAAACGTGACATGTGTCAATAAAATAAACTTTTGATACTTAAACTGTAAGTCTTACCCGTTTCTCACGGAAAATGTCAAACATGTGTGTCATTTTTATCATGTAATTTCAGAACTTTAAACATCATGGTCTCTGGGCACTGAAAATTGACAAGAATCAGCATTATAAATCAATCGCCAATATTTTAATACACTGTTAACGCATATATCTTAATGCATGACATAAACTTGTCTTTTAAATTTCCCGCCATTGTAACATTTAATTCCCTAACCAGTGCCTTGAGATCACGGTATTCACAGTGCTGAAATGTATTGATAAAAATGACCTACGTGTTCGAATATTTCTGTGAGAAAAGAGTAAGACTTACAGTTTAAGTATCATGAGTTTATTTTACTGACACCTGTCACGGTTCAGAGATTTTCAATGGTTGCAGGTATTTATTATATGTCCCTCGTATGTGTGTCGTTCATATGAAAAGGACGTATTGAAAACCAATTCTGGCTTAAAACGCTCAGCATACTCCACTACGCTCGTACTCTTTTCGCTCTCACACATGCGTAGTAGTTCCACCACAACAAATTAGATAACGGGGGTCAACGCTTTGCTTGCGCTCAGCGGCCGAGCATTGCGGAGTATGCTGAGCACTTGAAGGTTGTATAGCTTTACAATAGGAAGGACGAGTTCCCGGGCAGGTTAATCAGGGGTCTGTCTCTCAGCTTGCCGATCTGGTCCACTTTTAAATTGAACTTAGTCAGCATAGAATTGGTGGCGCTATACCGATCAGGCGTGATTGCAGACGTGATTGTAGCAGACGACGCAACGCTGGCCACGCGTCTCTCAGACGACCCAATTTGGCAACGGGAGTGCACCATTTTGAATTATTTTTAACAGTCATCGCCCGGTTAACGATAAAAATCTTTCAAATTATGATGTATTTGTCAAAATGATCGGTTTAAAATTCGCGATTACGTGTAATAGTCACTACGAATTCAAAATTTAAGTTTCGCGTGGCCACCGTCGTCTGTTTAAATCTACAGCGCCCCCAAACCTATGCTGACTAACATGCCGTTTAATGCAGTTAAACCTGGTTAAACAT
Source organism: Ophiura sarsii (assembly GCA_035610835.1). NCBI lineage: Eukaryota > Metazoa > Echinodermata > Ophiuroidea > Amphilepidida > Ophiuridae > Ophiura > Ophiura sarsii. The sequence continues at coordinate 15,533,222 of CM069457.1, read as the reverse complement.
TGTTAAACGCGTTAAACGCCGGTCACCGACGCATTCCAGACGATTATCATAATTTATTCAAAAGGACCGTTTTCGCTATGTACGTTAGTATACGACTTTCCTATCCCAAAGTTAATAGTATCCCTGGGTTAATCCTTCAATATGTTTTAGCAAATACACATACTGTAATTATCTTTGGTTCAAGGAAACATCATTCCGGAGGTGACAACATCATTTACAATGTCATTGGTTATCATCGATTAAAAGTTCACTAAACCCTGGTGAAAACCCGCAAATCTTGGACCCATTGTTTTATACATGCACACACAAGAAACTGAATCTAGTGTTTTCTCTACTGGTAAACTCTAACATTTATCAATCGTTACAAAAAATACAGGAATCCCGCAATCAGTGTACCGAAATTATTCACAATAATATACTAAGGACACAACCGTCATGACCGTAATCCATCCAATCAATGTACCTTGGCACTGCACTAAATAAATCAGTGCACTTTATATAATACCTTTATTGAATTACGGACGTGTACACAATTAGATGTCGAAAATATGTCCTGTTACAATATTGATTTTGATATAAACTTTGCACTTTTTTATCTCCTTATAATAGTTATGCAAACACAAATGTCTGTCCTTATGAAATAAGCTTATTATGGAAATGCACTTTTCGTTTGCTACCCCTTCACTATTGTAGCTCCACAAATGGATGTTATCACACCAACTTGCCCATATAATAGTATTATATGGGCAAGTTCAAGTTTTCTGCTAAGTCTTGCATGGATGAGTTTATTTTAGCGTTGAGTGTCAGTGGCGTACCCAAAGAGTGAATAATAGGGGCGGCTGTACTACCCCACCTCCCCCGGCTTTCATTGGTGGTCTCTCGGCAAATCGAGGCCGGGTGGCGAATAAACGAAGCTGGATCCTTGCTTAGCCTCCAATGTATGGAATCATAACGATCAAATTAGTACAAAAAGCAAATTTTCGTGCGGTACCCGCGCATTTCAACAGAAAAATCATTGTAGAAGCTAAAATTAAAATGTACCTCAGCTATGGCCAAATTAGTGTAATAATAGACCAACTAAAATATGTTGGAATCAGCCCACGATGATTCAAGGAATGTAATCTACAAAAATGGATCACGTTATGCGACAGCCATACACATTTGGTTCAGTCAGTAAAAGGTACGGTGCTTTTGTCGGCAAATTGGCAAATTTCGGCCCCCTGATATCCACATCCAGGGAGGGTACCGTATGTATATTACTGTCGAGGTATCTTGCCAAATACTGTAGTTAAGACATTTTAACAACTGATTGGTATGGATGTGAATGTGTTAATATGGGCAAGTTTCCTGCTATTCTTTTCCTTGATGTCATCAAATATGTGTTATTTGTTGACTGTACTTGAAGAGATGTAAATTATCATAATGATAATAATGGAAACGTTTGCTGATCCTATTTAAAGGAAATGTTGACTGCGTAGGCCTATGGGTTGTTAGAGGGACTGTAAATAATCAAAACATTTTCACTTAGGAACCAGGAACGGAAATCTCGAAGTCCAAAAGAAAAATGTTACCGATAAAAACAATTGATCGAACCAATTATGATTCAAAACTGTCAGTTAAAATCGTAATTTGGCACAGCTGCGTAATGCTACATACCGGGGCTACATACATCCTATTGAAAACTAGACGCACATTTTGTTTAAATAGGCCTAGTGTTGTTACGCTTTATTACCGCGCAGCGGAAGCAAAACACGAAAACCGAACTATTATATGCGTACGGTCAAAAGGAATATGTTGGCCAATTCTGACGATCCTAGGTCATTTCACTAAATTGCAAATGCGTTTTAAGTGAAAATCACGTTTTGACCCCTAGTTACTCTTGTTTGACCTTTGACCCCTTATGCTTTACAACCTGAGTAGTGGTGCCCATAAGGGTACTTATGACCAAATATGGTCAAAATCGGCTCAATGGTTACGGAGCTATAGGTCCCATGACGGAAGAAAGAAGAAGAAGAAAGAAGAAAGAAACAGGACGAATACATGTATTCGTATACTGCAGTATATTAGTCGTTTCTCGACTAATATAAGAAACAGGAAGAATACAGTATATTAGTCGCTTCTCGACTAATATAATAAGATATTGCTCTTTTTTTTAGGTGTACTCCACCATCGAAAACCGGCGGCGCATGCGCTTGGTTGGAGAGGTACTTAGGATTATCTAACCAAATTAATTGATTAATGTATATTGTATAATATCTTGTCTATTGGTTTTTATATTGTACAGCGCTTTGAGGCCTCTGCTATTAGGCGCTCTATAAATCTCAGTTTATTATTATTATTAGTTTCAGTTAACCATTTATGCCAATCAGACATGTACATGTTATAGTTATACAAATGTCACAAAAAGATTATCACTCCAAATTTAGATTTCATTAATAAGGAGTCCTGATTATGTACTATGATGATATTGTGTCATATTGAGAGTGAAATTACAAATTCAGATTTCAAATTTAGTTCATGCACAGTTTTGGATTTAGGATTTTCTCACAGATTATCATGTTGATTAGAGTATTAATATTTTGCATGAATCGCTCAAATTTGTGATTAGTGCGATTGGGGCCGGTGTAATGTCCGACTGTCCATGATCAGTGTTTACGCCCTCTATCGTATAAGTAAAGTTTTCAGATGGATTCAGTGTTTCTAGGAAGTAGCTTTGTTGTTGTTGAGAAATGGCTGCTTCTGAAGGACAAGCGATATCGTCTTTACGAATAGTAAGCAGTATTAACAAAGTCAAGTTTCAGTGAAAGGAAGAACGATATGATTATCCGTAGGTGATTAAACGATTAAGTATAAGACTCAAGGAACAAACTTGGAACTGTTTATTGTCAATGCGTGTTGCATGGTTTCCTTTTGGGAGTTCTCAACCACCCTCCGTATTTAGAACACAATGTAATTGCTTTCTCCGTGTAGCACATTACATACCGAGATCCATGAAGAAAATACGAAAAGAAACGGAACAAGACCGGACTGTCCATCATCAGCTTTACTTGGACCTTAAAAAACTTGTTAAAGACCCAGGCATCTACTAAATGTTGGACAATTTGACTGTAAATCTTAATATATAATATTTACAAAATACAAAATCTATGGTGTTAATTCAATAAAACATGGGCATTGTCAAAATAACATTTTTATGTTTCTTATCGTTTATCTTAGCTTAAATCAACTGATTTTTACGAACAATATTTGAAAATACATTTAACCATATTTTTGAAAAGGAAACGGAGTCTACTGATCATGGATATCAAGAGTAAAAGGCATTTAAAACATTTGGTATTGCAGCGCCCTCTATTGCTCAACTGTGTCAGATTGGCAGATTGGCTGGATTAAGCCACTGGTGGAATGAGTAGATGCCTGGGTCTTTAACTCTATGATTGAGAACTCTAAGAAATCCTATTTAAAGACCAAATCAAAAGGGGCTGATGTCAAAGCAGTTTATAGAACTGTTAATGGCCTTTTAAACAATGGCACCAAGATCTTGCCAACACATGACTCTATCCAATGCCTGGCAGATGACTTTGCTTTGAATTTGTTTTTTCAAGAAAAAGTTGATAAAATACAAAATGATCTTGAAAAAGAAAGGGTGCAAATTGACTGTAGTTCTGTGGATAACTTGTATAATGATGGTAATGTTACTGGTGAACTATCTGAGTTTAGGATGAGGTCACACAATTAATCAATAGGTTTGCAGCTAAGAGTTGCATTCTTACCCCATCCCAACATGGTTTTTGAAGAATAACTCTTATACCGTATCTTTGTTTCTGCCATTACCACATTACCAAAATTGTTAATATGTCCATATCCTTAGGTTTTTTCCACAGAGCTTGAAGCACGCCATTATCAGCCTTATCATCAAGAAGCCATCTCTCGATCCAAACAACCTGAAGCATACCGACCAGTGTCAAACATTCCTTTCTTATCACATGTTGGTAAACAACCTTGGCGAACCACTTCAATCAGCGTACCGGGCGCGCGGCACACAGCACAGAGACTGCATTACTTAGCGTCAAAAATGACATCATGATTTCTCTCCACCAACAACAACAAGGCGTGTTCATTGTGCTCCTGGATCTTAGTGCTGCTTTCGACACTATAAGTCACAGTGTACTCTTTGATAATGAAGAACGAAGTTGGACTGACAGGCACTGCTGTAAAGTGGGTCGTCTCTTATTTCACCGGGCGAACCACAAGTGTAAATATCAATGGTGCTCATTCCAAGAAATGTTCGCTGAACATGCTGAACTACGGAACGCCTCAGGGCTCCATAGTGGGACCATTATCTTTTTCCATCTATACAATACAAATTGGAAGGATTATAAGGAAGCATGGTTTGATGTACCATCTCTATGCTGATGATGTGCAGCTACTGGCGAAGTTTGATCCCTCAGATGACTCTTCCATTCAATCTGCTCTCTACTCACTTGCATCTTGCATTCGCGAGATCAGCTTGTGGATGACAAGCAACTCATTGAAACTTAACAGTGATAAGACAGAGTTTTTCGTAGCCATTTCACCGCATAATAAACGCCGTTTGCCTCCTGTGACACTGACAATTGGTAATGAAATCATTCACCCATCTGAGACTGTGAGAAACCTAGAAGTCATATTTGATACCCATCTGAGACTGTGAGAAACCTAGGAGTCATATTTGATACCCATCTGAGACTGTGAGAAACCTAGGAGTCATATTTGATACCCATATGACTATGTCCAGGCAAGTTTCAACTCTTCGCAGTAGTGTATCATTCCATCTGAGGAACATTTAGCGAATTCGTCGCTTTCTTGATTTCAACACATGCAATGACATTGTCCGTTCCCTTGTTCTGTCCAGACTATACTATGGGAATGTGTTATACTCATGGGTGATAATGCTAAAGAAATTGCTCGTCTGCAAGTTCTGCAGAACTGGGAAGCTAATCTTCCGTGTTGCAAAAAATGAACATGCTTCCCCACTTTTGAAACAACTGCACTGGCTACCTGTGACGGAGCGCATCTACTTCAAGACCATGCTCTACATTTACAAATGTCTCGCAGGTTTGGGTCCGGCTTACTTAACATCTGACCTGACTCTGTACTCACCAGGGCGAGAGGGATTGCGTTCTGCATCCGATTTGTCTCGTCTAACAGAACACAAAATTCATAACAGGACTCTTGCATCAGCTGCTGACAAAGCTTTCTTCGATGCTGCACCAAAACTATGGAACAACTTACCAGTTGCAGTCCGCACATCATGCTCTGTTACAGTGTTTAAGAAAGCTCTCAAACATCACCTGTTTTCACAAATCTGATTGCTTCTTATAATTAATCTTGTTATATATTTATGTTTATTGCTTTTGATGCTATGTAGAATTTCATGTGTTTTTGTGTATATATTTTTGCGCCGTGGTCTTTTAGAAATGGCGCGGTATAAAAGCCTTTCGTAGGGGTGTAAAGGTGTATGTATGTATGTGTTAAGACTCGCAACCAACGTGTTCAACAAGTCACTATAACAAAATACGGATCTTGAATACACCATATACGAGGGGGTATCAACAAGTTTTTGAAATCACCCAGAAGTGAAGGAGCTATATCGATAAAATGTTGTCTGTGTAATTACTGGTCCTTATGTACATTAGGGTGTAAAAATTGTCTCATAAGTATGTTTACTTTCTGTACAGGTAGCGCTAGATGCCAATGCCATGGAAATCAATGACGTCTTCCAACGGTGCTGTGTAAATGGTAAATAAAAAATGGTCCAATAACTGATCCTTGTGGGACGCCTTCCAAAGGAGTATGAGGTACAAAATGTCAAAACCTTCTAAGCTTCATACTCCTCTTGAAGGCGTCCCACAAAATACAGTTATTGGACCATTATCATTTACACAGCACCGTTTGAAGACGACATTGATTGACAAGGCCTTGGCATCTAGCGCCACCTGCAACGAAAGTAGATATACTTATATGAGACCATTTTTGCACCATAATGTCTGAAGGGCCAGTGATTAAATGTACACTGATAACATTTCATAGATATAGCTCATTCACTTCTGGGTGATTTCAAAAACATGTTGATACCGTCCCCCTCGTACCTACTGTTAATTTCCAGACTAAAACTAACCTTTAAGAGGGCACATAATGATAACATTTAACAGGGACCCCATTAACACAAAATCACCAGGCCCTTCAGTCACAGTAATACAATTGTGGTATCATTACGTAAAGCAGTAATTCATTCATTCATTCATTCATTCATTCATTCACCTACCTATTCACCTATTCACCTATTCATTCATTCACCTATTCACCTACCTACCTATTCATTCATTCATTCATTCATTCATTTTAAATAGTTAAAATAAAGGGTCATGAAGATAAGAAAACTATCTATGGGTCATTCCATGTCAAATCAACCAATGGTCCCCAAGTGGCCCTATCAGATTTTGATGAAACTTCATCAGAATAATGGTCTCTGACAACAATTAACAAATACAAAAAAGTAAAATCATACTCCATGTCCTTTTCCCGATATGGCTCGTTGAAATTTGGACGAGAACGCCTTTTTCACCTTCGCGATTCGCGTAAAGTCCCCGGTAAAGTCGCATTTGTAATATGTTCCGACTCTGGAAGCTTATATCTCAGTTCTCGTATGTCTACTAGGATAGCTATACTCTGCATGCCGTTACCATTGTTTTATCTTAAACATGGTGGGCCTTTACTCTATAGGACATTCCCATCCTATTTGTCTCCTCCCTAGCAGTTAATACTCAGGGGAGAGGACATTTTAAGTTAAGAATGTTAAGAAGACATATATACAAAGCTCATTGTATATTATAAGTCACTCTAAGTCTAGAATGGCATTTCGTTTTCCGCATTAGTCCAAATAGTATTGGACTAATATCAATTTTGTACTTTCCCGGAGTCATCTTAGTTACGAAAGCAAGCGAGCTTTCTTTAGCAAACAGTTTCATAAACCTGAAGTTCCATAGTCATGAATTACCGGGTGAATGTCAACAAGTCGTCTCCATAGATCATCGTTTACAGAAGGCAAGAAAGGCCCTGTCATTGTTTTAAATAACTCTCAGTAAGCCAGTTCGCTCTTTGTTTGATCGTAAGGGGTCTACCCGCTATGAATGTCGCTAGTCATAACGTGTATTTTCCTATACCAGCGCGCTAGTCATAAAAGTATCTTAGGGTTGATTTAGGGTAGAGTTAGGGTAGGTTTAGGTTTAGGGTTAGGGGTAGGGTTAGGGTATGGTTAGGGGTAGGGTTAGGGTAGGATTATGGTTTATGACTAGCGACCCTTGTAACTAGTGATCCTTATGACTAGCGACCCTTATGAGTAGCAAGTTTGACCCTATCGTACGATAAATAGGCCTACTGCCATAATTATACACATCAAACCTCATATCAGTTTAATATGATGTCTAGAACATTCAATACCGCGTGTCTTTTAGTCCAATACGGTAGGCCAACACAACATTCAGCAAGACATTTAATTGTCAGATTTTAATAAGATATACTTTCCTAGTTTGGAAATTTATCATTTAAATGTCGGATAAAGAGCCAGCGTTTATCGAGTTTCAATCGGGAGCATTTACCGTTTGACATAGAATCAAATATATTTTGTGAGGTAAGACAAAATAGGAATTTCAAGTTTAAAAAATCAATGTTGTTTATTTTAACAACACATCATCCAATAAGTTTTGCCACGAGAAAGAGTTTTGTTGGGTACGTGCCTTTAGTTAAGGGTCTGGGGTCAAAAGCCGCTATATAGGATATCGATTTCAACAACTGTCCCAAAACTGGGCCGATATGTGTTATATACCATAATATAGCCAATATCGCAAACTTTCAAAATTGACCTAAAATGTTGCTCTGGTTGCCATGGTAACCATACAGGGGCTCTGATTGGCTAAACACCGTTCTGAATGTAACTCAACAACGCTAAATAGTAGTGTGCTGGTATTTGGGTTGAAGGTTAACAGTAACATTCCGCACAAAATAATGAAGCCGGATTTTTGATACCGTTGCTATGGTAACCAGGGGTCGACCAATCAGGTAATTTTGCATGCTAATTCAAATTTTGAAAAGAATTTTAAAAATTAGGCTTCATTATTTTGTAGCCCTTCATGAGCTTATTATGTATACCAAATATTATACAAATCCGATATTTCGTTTTTGAGTTACATCCAGAACGGTTTCAAATTTTCCGCTTTTCGAGGTTTTGAGATATCGGGGTTTAAAAATCACATAACGTAGAGGGCGCTTTTCACTCGTAAACTAACCTTTACATCCATTTTTTTACATTTATGTTTGCAAAAATAATTATTGTAATTTATAATCAAAGTTTTGCTAAGATAAATGCAGCCGATTAATTGATTTAATATGTTTTATACTGTAACCATGGCAAGTTGTTAAATATAGCAGGGTGGAAAAACAGTAAAATACGTGAGAAATACACCAAAATTACGAAATATTAATCAAATTTCATGGTAAATGTAAATTCAATATTTATAATACCATTTTTGAATACAAGATGTTTTACTAAACCTTTAATAATATTTTTTTCAAAAATGTAGTTAAATATCACTGCTTGAAAAATATTACATGCTAATCTATAAGGAAACCGCAATGTTGATACAAATTCGCGTCACCGATATAACTTTCTTCAAACACAACATTAAAATGGAATGTCCGATTTCAGTCGATTAAAAAGCATTTTGAAGCTAACATTTTATTGCATATGATGTATGCGATATCTCATATTTCCTTACCTAGCCAAAAACACATATTTCTCAACCCAGACTCCCCCCTTAATTTCTCTTTTAAATCAACCACCGCTTAGTAAGCATTACACTAAGTAAATGTCGGAAACATTATGAGCAATTTATGATTTGAGTCCGAAAGCAGGTACTCTTGTTACCCTCCCGTCCTTTGTAATGTAAGAAAGCTGATATTTGGTTCTCTAACTGCTAACTAACTTTAAGTCATATTTCAAGAATCTGCCATCAAATGAAATGCTTTTCTTATGCTATTGCCACCCAAAGTAGCCACTTTATTCACCAGAAGTGTTTTTCGGGATTTTCGGGGTCATGCTGTGCCCACAAGGGGGGTGGGGGTCACATGTTTCCCAAATTGCATATGTGTAATCTATGGTTTAATGTCTATAGGCATGAGCAAGTACAAGCTCATCATTTTGTCTACAGGCTGTCCCAAAATGATTAGTACCCAACGATGCCCAAAGTTCAATAATGTTTGTCATCATCAAAATCGATGGAATTATGTCCGTTGTTTTTACATCATCTTTGACAACTGTACTATTTCATTATAATTTTAGATCATCAATATCGGATTTATCAAACTCAAGATACATTCCATTATGTAAAACATGGTGATTTTACCTGTTTGGCAAAGTGCTAAAAAATGTGTGTGCTATTACAGCTTGTTTGAAAGAAACTTGTGTATTCTCATAATCTTTTGTCTACCCAATATAATCTTGTGTGTCTTTCTGTTGTAATTGTTATTAGTTATGGGTGTTCAAATCATTAATAATTCTTCTCCTTAATTAAATTTAACGGGTAAAAGAAGTTTGTCACACTTGAGTGACCCCATGCATTGTTTTATTTGACAAGTGTTTAGGGACTTCTAAATAAAGTGGTATTTGGTGAATCACCAATGGCTTAGATTTCATTTTCACATTGGAGAATGGATTTCGTTAGGTTCAACACTAATGGACTATATCATTTTTTATCAAGTTTGTAGGAAATTGAATCCCCAATATGAAAAAGAAGTCTAAGCCACTGCTAATTACCCATGACTACGTCTTTACCTGTTTAAATGTCCCTCAAGTTAATAGCCTCAATACTAGCTTATTATAGAAACAAAGCTTGTGTCGCTCATGCGTGACGATCCATTTTTTCTCTTCAAATTGAATCAAAATTAAGAAGTATTAATGGTTTGAACAACAATATGATACAACAACAGTTTAAAATAGAAAGGAACCAAAGATATTAAAAGACAAGAGATTAAGAGAAGGTATAGCTTCTTTCTGGCCGGTCTGATCTTATATCTTACATAGACCGCTACCGTGGTGCACAATATTCCATCCCAGACGGTACAGCCAGCGAGTGCACCAGTGGGAGCGTCTGCTGATGCCTGAAAGCAGAGTTCAGTGCAGGTGATCAATCTGGGTGTGGTAGGTAGGGTTAATACCTGGAAGTATTAGAGCCTTTGTGAGTTATGTTCCGGCTGGACTTGTTCCTTAAACTGCGGGAGAACGGGGCAATACTATTGGGTGCTGTGTTTTCTGGTAGGGCTAGAATTATATCCAGAGGTATTCCCAAGTTGGTCATCCGGTACTCAATCTATCCATCTACTTCTGCTTTTGGTTACAGACGGAGCTCCGGGGCAATCTGACCAGTAGGCCTTGAGCTATTGGGGTAGCTCTGGGTACTACCATGGAAGTAACTGTTACTTGCATGGTGCTACTGATCATTGTCTTACCAGCTATGGTATAAAATAGTCCCAGCTATGGGTTAAATAGTGTCCCATCTATGGGTTAAATAGTTTCCCAACTATGGGATAAATAGTTCCAAACTATGGGTTAAATAGTTCCCAACTATGGATTAAATAGTGCACCCGGACCAAGGCTAAACAGGGCTAATCACATCACCCGTATAGCTTGCCAGACCGGGCCAAAATAATCTGGCACCTATTCGATTACAAAAACCACAAAGAAAAAAACGAGTACTATAAATTCGAAGGTAGCTGGGCGGCTGTCAACAAATGACTCTATGACGGGCCAGCGGGAAATCGGCACAACATCACGAACTGTTGGTCCTGGGAAGCGTCGTCTATCTGCCTTCAAACCTCTTGTTGTATCTACATACAACGTGCGTACCCTATACCGACAAGGGAAGGTACACCAATTATTTGTAGGCTGCGCAGATGCAGGTATAGACATCAGTGGTATACAGGAACATCGCCTCATTACTTCTAACAACACCGATGAGTTATGGTCCGATGACAGGAACTGGGTCCTAATATATAGCTCGGCCACAGATCAGCGTCAGGGAGGTGTGGGCATTCTAATGTCGAAACACAGACACAGGTGTCTACAAAGTGTGAACTCCATCAGCAGTAGAGTTATTACTGCCACGTTCCATGGTAATCCTAAACTCACCATTACATCCATTTACGCTCCAACTGAAGGTGCTTCACCTGATGATAAGAATGAGTTCTACATCAGCTTGGAGGACCATCTTGAGCAGGTGAAACCTCATAATATCCACTTGGTTTTGGGAGACTTCAATGCCAGAGTAGGATCAGACAGCCACTCATCACACCCCGATATTGTTGGACCTCACTGTTTTTATGACTCAACAAACAGCAATGGAGAGAGGCTTGTGAGCATGTGCGAGGAGTTCAAACTTCGTCCCGCACAGTCAAGATTTCTTCAACCCAGACGTCGTCTCTGGACATGGATGCATCCAGCAGGGTCAAAACATCAGCTGGACCACATTCTAATAAACAGCAAGTGGACTAACTCCTTACGGAACTGCAGAACCTACAACTCGGTGGAAATAGACTCCGATCACCGGATCCTCAGCATCAAGCTCAAGTGCAGCCTAAGATCCACCAAAGGGAAACCCTGCAAGAGACCGAGGTTTGACTGAAAAAAGCTGCAGAATGCTACCAATGGACCACCAGCGTTATTGTACCTCTACCAAAGAAGGGAGACCTATCTCAAATGACAAATTATAGAGGAATGTCGGTACTGTCAATTGCAGCCAAGGTGTATAACAAGATCCTGCTAAACAGAATTAGAGATCATGTCGACCCCATCTTGAGAAACAACCAGGCTGGTTTCGGTCCTGGAAGAAGCTGTGCACAGCAAATCCATATCCTCAGGAGGATTATGGAAGGGTTCAAGGACCATCAGTTACCTCTCACAGTCACATTCATAGACTTCAAGAAAGCTTTCCACTCAATAAACAGGAAAGTCATGTTTGCAGTGCTGCGAAATTACGGAATACCAAAACATCTTGTCGATGCCATAGGTGTGATGTACAACAACTCGAAAAGTGCTGTGATGGTAGATGGCAGCATCTCAGATCCTGTTGCTGTCTCCACCGGAGTGCTACAAGGTGATGTCCTAGCTCCATTCCTATTTGTGATACTGGTAGACTACCTATTGAAGAAAGCCACATCTGACCTTGACTCAGGAGTTGTGACACATCAGCGTCGCTCTAGACGTCATCCCGCCGTTGTTCTAAACGACCTTGATTTTGCTGATGATATTGCCTTACTTAAGACAACAATTCCACGAGCTCAGACCCAGCTGACAAAAACTGCTGCAGCAGCAAAAGACCTTGGCCTCATCATTAGCGTTCCCAAAACAGAGTATATGACGGCCAACTGCAATCCTCACCCAACACTACAGGTCTATGGGGAAACCATCAGCCATGTGACGGATTTCAGATATCTGGGCTCTACGATGACATCGGGTGCAAGTGACCTTAAAAGACGCAGGGCGTTGGCATGGTGCGCATTCTGGAAGTTGGAATACCTCTGGAGGAGTCTTCAAGTAGCTATCGCAACCAAACTGATATTATTTAGCACCACCTGTGTGACCATTTTGCTGTATGGCTGTGCATCTTGGGTGATATCTCAAGATATGGAGTGCAAAATAAATGCCTATGCTACCTCTTGCTACAGGATAATGCTTAACATCAAACGCATGGATCATGTCCCGAACACCACCATTTATGACATGACCCAGACAGAGCCTCTTATCAACCGTGTAAAAGGTCGCCAGCTGAGATTTTTTGGACATATTCTCCGTCTCCCTGATGAAGAGCCTGCTAGAATGTATGCCACTTGCATACCAACACATGGCCGAAGGAGACCTGGTCGTCCAAGCACATCATACTTGAAGTACATACAGCGCTTACTTGGTGACAATGAAGGCATGTTTCAAGAACGTCAGATAGCCACTCTTGCTACAGATCGCCGTGCTTGGAGAAAACTTGTGGTCGCCTGCTCCGCAGCCGAAGGATGATGATGATAGTTTCTTTCAAACAAGCTGTTTAAAAACACATTTTTTTGCACTTTGCCAAAAAGGTAAAATCACCATGTCTTGGAGTGTAACTTCATTAAAATAAGTCCGATATTCATGATCTGAAATTCTAATGAAAGGGTACAGTATAGCAAATATGATAGAAAAACAACGGATCTAATCTCATTGATTTTGATGATGACAAAATGTATTGAACTTTGGGCATCGATGGATACTAATCATTTTGGGACGGCCTGTATACAAAAAAAGCATGGCTCCAAAGTTGGGACCAGGTGAAAAAATGTCGAAAAGACCCCCTTCGTCTTGCCAATGGATGACACCGCGAGCAATTGAACATGTTTAAAAATTTACAGCAGTTGAACATATGTATCATATCTACTTGTAAACCAAAATTCAGCTCTAGTCCTCAACTCCTTCATGGTCATGCCGAATTTTCAAAAATCTTTAAATTGGGGTATTTTGCACAATTGTCTACGTATCATGACTGCTAAATTCGGCAACCTATTTCAGATTTTGAGGAGTATGAGGCTTAGAGGGCTTAGACATTATGTCATTTGCAGAGATAAATTGAGACCTACGAGTGACAAATGACAACATTTCTAAGCCTCATACTCCTCTGGAGAAGGCGTCCCACAAGGATCAGCTATTGTACCATTATAATTTACCATGTACATATCACCGTTGGAAGACGTCATTGATTTACATGGCCTTGGCATCTAGCGCCAAAGGGTAACTGGTTCATGCCAAGTAACATTACTTTATTTGTAAGGTTTTTTCCTTTGTATGGCAACGCATGTAGTGTATCAGAATACTGTTCCATGTAAAGCGTTTCTCACAATATTCACATTGATACGGTTCTTCCCTCGTATGTTGTACACGAATATGTTCTGTCAGGTGACACTTCTGTGAAAAACATTTCTGACAATATTCACACTCATACGGTTCTTCCCTCGTATGTTGTACACGAATATGTTCTGTCAGATGACACTTTTGTGAAAACAATTTCTGACAATATTCACATTGACGCGGTCCTTTCCTTGTATGTACACGAATGTGTTCTGTCAGGAGACACTTCTGTAAAAAACATTTCTGACAATATTCACACTGATACGGTCGTCGTTCATTCGAATGGGTACGAATGTGTCTTGTCAGGGAATTCTTCCATGTAAAACATTTTTGACAATATTCACACTGATGCGGTCCTTCCCTCGTATGTACACGAATGTGTTCTGTCAGATGACAATTCTGTGAAAAACATTTCTGACAATATTCACATTGATGCGGTCCTTCCCTCGTATGTACACGAATGTGTTCTGTCAGATGACACTTCTGTGAAAAACCTTTCTGACAATATTCACATTGATGCGGTTCTTCCCTCGTATGTTCACGAATGTGTTCTGTCAGGTGAATCTTCTGTGAAAAACATTTCTGACAATATTCACATTGATAAGGTTTTCCCCTCGTATGTACACGAATGTGTTCTGTCAGGTGAATCTTCTGTGAAAAACATTTCTGACAATATTCACATTGATACGGTTTTTCCCTCGTACATGTATGTACACGAATGTGTTCTGTCAGGTGACACTTTTGTGAAAAACATTTCTCACAATATTCACACTGATACGGTCGTTCATTCGAATGGGTACGAATGTGTCTTGTCAGGGAATTCTTCCTTGTAAAACATTTCTGACAAAATTCACACTTATACGGTCGTTCATTCGAATGGGTACGAATGTGTCTTGTCAGGTAACTCATCAATGCAAAGCACTTTTTACAATA
>CM069457.1:15472783-15518226 GCA_035610835.1 Ophiura sarsii | reverse complement strand
AAATCAATTAATTACTTTTGGGTGCGCTGTGTAAAGCAGAGTGCTGTGGCTTGAGACTAAAATACGGTAAAATACCCCCGCCCCCCCCCCCCCCCCCCAAAAAAAAATCCACAACAACACCTAGGGTATTTTAGTCTTAGACTACGGCTCACACAATGTGACATTAGGATTGGTCAGGGAGGTGTCAAATAGAATTGACACCTCCCTGGACTGGTCATTGAACACTTGCAGTAGTGATTGGAGTGATAATATCGATCTCCTTTGTGTAAACGGAAATGATGTTGAAGTAATTGTTTAACAATCGATTGTTTTGCTTAGAGCTTTATATAGGGCCACATAAAAGTTAACATGTTTAGCGTCCCCCGCTGTAATCAGCACAGTTTTAGCTTTCTTATGATATAAAATATCTCCAATATGAAAAATGCCACCATGATTTTGAAGTAATTTAGGAATCGTATCGATCTGTAACTTAGAAAGATCTGTATGATTTATGATCAAAAATGCAAATCTGCAAGAAAATCTGCTTTCATAGTAAAAATCAATGATAGAGGGCGCTACTTGGAAAAGATCACATTTATGATGGAAGCTTAATTAATGTATCGATTATGCATGAATATAATTATATTGTTATTTTTTTTTCATCAACAGTGACACACAGATCATGGACTGAGTCATAGTGGAAATTTTGGAGTACATTGTAGAATATAAATTGAAAAATGGTGCTGATTCTCTGAACATCAAAACTCTAAGATCAAAAAACGACTCATTTTCTTGCACTTCAATTTGAAATTAGCTAATATTACGAATTCAATACGGTACTTGAAAAAACTATGGATTTCGACAATACTACTAATTTGTGTGACGAGAAGGACCCAAATGCGACTGCATGGCTGGAAGGTAAAATAACCGTAGTTAACACAGGTTAACCTAACCATCGGGATTTTGCGCAATTTAAAACTGCCAAATGCGCCGCCGAATTTCGCCATATGCGCTAAATGCGCCAGTTAAAAAGCCAAAATGCGCCATTCGCGCATTTCCATTGTCTTTGAACAAAAAAATCATACAAAAAAAAAACAAACCCTGGAAAATCACGAAATGCGCGCTCAGACCCGAAATGCACAATTGTTTGCGCGATTGCGCGATCGCGCAAAATCCTGATGGTTAGGTTAACCCTAGGTTTTGTTTTGTATATAAAGAGCAAATGTGAACAATAGCCCAACAAACATTAACAAAGTTAATGAGCTGAGTGATTACAAATCAAACTGGTAACTCTCTACAGAGAGCTCTGATTGGGCCAATCAATTGGTTCACTGCAACTCAGAAAATAATCAAAATACAAGTAAACACAATTGGGCCAGTAAAAAAGCCAATGAAAGTGGCGTGGGACAGGAATAAGTTAAAAGCCCAAACATAGAGAACAACATCAAAAATATAAGAGAAGAAAAATAATATCTGGAGGTCATTTACATCAAGAGAGCTTAGCCAACAAACTCTGAAGAGTTGGAGAGACGGTGTCTGTTCACATAGGTTAAACCAGGTTAACCCAGTTAAACCCTAGTTAAACCCAGTTTGACCCTAGTTAAGCAGTCAAACCCTAGTTAAACCCATATTAACCCAGGTTAACCCATGTTAAACCAAGGATAAAACTAGTTAAACCAAGGATCCCCAGCTAAACCAATATGATAACCCAAGTTTTATCAAAATATTTTAACAATTTTCCAAACAATTGAAAATTCAAAGAAACAAAGTCGGTCAGTCGGGCCCGTAGAACAGGGTTATTTTGTGTGGCCTTAGCAAGGGAAAAAATCATTTGGATATTATTTAGTTCTGGATATAAGCAGTAGTGGAAATACCCACATGACTTTCCACCCGGGGTTGACGATCATGTGTGTCGCAGCTCTATTAATAATATTGTATGTACTGATAATAACACAGTACAGCTTTATTCCGTAATAATAAGAGCGATTAAAATCATGTATTTGCCAGTTCACCCCTTGCTAGTCTAGTGGTTGACTTACATGCTTTACAATGCAGAGGTCCATTGTTCGATTCCCACTAGGACCACTTTTTCAACTGATTTATTTCTTTTTGTAAAAGTTGGGTCAGAACATAGACGGTAACCGTCTATGGTTAGAAATATTCCAAGTCCACAAAGTGTGTAGTTCCTAGTCAACCCTTGGTGGAAAATCATGTGGGTATTTCCATTGCTGCGTATAGATAACATGTTTTGTTTCATTACTTTTCTCGCAGAAATCTTTGATGACAAGAGCTTGACAGCTTGGTTTATTACTTTAATAGTGTGTACAGCCGTTGTGTGTATATTCTATATTGAAGCACTCATACACATAGGAATCAAAGTATCACACAAGGGAAGGAGGCTCAGCATATTCTGGATACTCTCCATGTGTCCGGTAAGATTCTGTTCCGGGGGGGGGGGGGATACTCGGATTTGGTTTGGTCGGGGGGGGGGGGGGGGGGGGGGGGGTGCCGCTGGAGATTCAAAACCTCTACCCATTTCTAAAGGTGATTTCGGAAGGATTTCTAAGGATTCTGCTTCATTATAGACCCAATTTTCGTAAAGTATTGAGACAATGGACACAATTTGTGATGCGATCTGTGAAAACCAGTCGGATGTCGCAAAATGTGAACTGGATTATGAGTAAAATATTTTTTTAATATTTTTTTATTATTTTTTTTTAGATTGTTTTTAAAGAAAATTAAATTCCAATACTTTGTGTCATCTTCTTTCATGAAATTGCAACTTCAAAAACTTACTAAAGTCACTTTTATTATTAACCTTATAATGTTATTCTATGGAATTATGTATCTTTTTTGTCCTGTTTTTACTAGGCACGGGAATTTTTTGTACTTATTTCAATGCATTTCTCATGGTGATTCCAAATATGGTAATTAAATTCAATAATTTTGACATTTTTGAAATATGTTGTGACTTTTTGAAATGTCGTCGGCAAACCCCTACCGCATGGAAAGTGTTAAAGACAGTTATAACTTGTGCGAAGTACCAGGCAAATATTTCTATTAATTATACCTGGCTTCTAAGCAAACAATGAATCTATCTGTAAACAACATAAAGGCTAAAGGTTGTTGACAAATTTAGATTGACTACATTGTACCTGTTGTTCGAGTTGTATCAATATTTCTTTTTTTAGAAAAAATAAATTCAATCTATTTTTGTGTTGAGATAGTCCTATCTTTTTAAAATATAATACATTTGGGTGAGAGAATAGAAAACTACATTGGAAAGAAAATCTTTTTGTTTTTGGCAACAATGTTTCAACATTTCTCCCACAAGAGTTCTATGGATAAAAGAAAAAGAGTTGACAAACTTTCAAATCCCTTAAAAATGGCTCTTTTAGGAAGAGAATGCTAAAACAAATTGCCCCCCCCCCTTAACCCCCTGAGAACTACCGGCTGATTGGTTAAAAAGATGGATACATCATTTATTGCACCAATGAGAGACATTGTTAGAATAATTGTATCACTGATAAAGATGGAAGTGAAACATTTTACAAGCTGCATTTGAATTGGCTATTCATATGAGTACATCTTGTAATAAACCAATCAGAACCACTGTAAGATAGACAGGTAGACCCCAGGGGGTTAAAAAGACCCTTTGGTGACAATTTGTCAAGAAAGGTGATGTAGTGGAAAAGTAATTCAGAGATATTTGAATTACGGTTGCAAATCTTTTTAAAAAAGGAGGACTTTTTGAGTAAATTGTTTTTCCAAACAGCTAGGTTCTTTTTTGAGGGAATGACTAAAGAAATTGTCCCCAAAAGGAGGTGATACATTATATCGAGGAAAACTTGAAAAAACAAGTGGTCTTTGAGTGAAAAAGGTTGCAAAATTACTCCAACAAGGGGTCTTTGGATTCATGAGTTGCAAAACTTACTAAAAAGTAGGGGTATTTTAGCATTTTTTTTCTTAAGCAGGGGTTCTTGGGGAGAATGCCAAAACAAATTTCCCCAGAAGCATACCTGCCAACTGTCTCAGAATTTTCCTAATTTTCAACTTTCCAGGTCGTAAAAATTCAAAAGATCCCGATTCCTAAGTTTCAGGCAAAAGAAAGTGCAGCAAAAACACAATAAACCACTGGACTCTACATAGTTTTTGTCCCCTGGACCCCGGCCACAAAGTGTCCTGATTTCTGGGTTTTCGATGTTGTCAGGTATGGAGAAGGGGTCTGTAGGTTTTGAGTGAAATTGTTGCAAAATTACTCTATAAATTTCCCTAGATGCATACCTGCCAACTGTCTCAGAATTACCCAGATTTTCAACTTTCCTGGTCGCAAAAAATCAAAACATCCCGATTCCTAAGTTTCAGGCAAAAGATAGTGCAGCAAAAAAACACTATAAACCACTGGAACCTACAGAGGCTTTGTCCTCTGGACCCCGGCCACAAAGTATCCTGATTTCTGGGTTTTCAATGTTGTCAGGTATGGAGCTGGGGGTCTGTAGGTGACAAATTAGTTTGCTGTCATTGTTGACTATAAGATCATGTATGGCATTTACATCAAAACAGCGCTTTAGGGTATGACTTTAACTAGCCTGCCTTATTTGGGAATTGGAGAATTTATGACCGACCAATAGTTAAATCTCTTGTATAAAAGTGATTCTAGAACACAGTGTCAATTGCAGCATTTTTGTTTATGCTGTTGTTTATTTTGCAGGGTCAGAATTTTGAGGAGAATCCGAAAATCCATTCTCGCAAAGATTCCCGCCGGTAAAGTTGCGAGAATCCAAGTTGATTCTCAAAGAGATTTCTGTGTACACATAATTTGAATGAAGGAGAATCCATAGATTCTCGCAAAATCCTTTGCAGGAATCTAAATGGATTCTCGCAACCTTTGACGAAATTCTGACCCTGATATTTTCTTCTTTTTTTCTTCTTTAGGTTTTCTGTGTGACATCTCTCATAGGATTCTGTTTACCGAGGGGAATGGTGTTATGTAACATTGTAGCTGCTTTGTGAGTATACTATACTAAGGAGAAGAAAAAAAATTGTTATGTTGTCCTCGACCGCCCGCTCGTCATTTTAGGGCCGCTCCGATTTTTTTTTTTTTTCAGATTTTTTTTATTTTTAAATTGTTACCGATTTTTTTTCTTCTTTTTCAGATTTTTTTTTTTTTTTTCAGATTTTTTTCAGATTTTTTTCAGATTTTTATTTTGACAGTTTAAATGGCATTAATATTAAATTAAGTGTTTATAACATTATATGTGCGGCTCTTAGAGTGATTTTAACTTCTCGTTGGCTGAAGTTTGAGCTTCTGCTGGTAAAAGAAAATTTAAAAAAAAATTAAAAAAAAAAAAAAAATCCGCCCGCCCGCCCCTCCTCTCTGAAAGCTGTCGAGGACAACATAACATTTTTTTTTGTTGCCTAACCTTGGTGGCACTACAAAGAAGATTTTAAGGATATCCGACAGCAATGCATTGCCGGAGCACCAGCCATAGTTTTTTCACACGATGCATTTGTGGAGCTCTTACGTTTTAGAAATAAGAAAAAGGAACACTGATAACTATATATTTTTGCTCCAACAATGAACGTGCTATGAAGCCATGATTGTGTGCATATGTCTATGGGAACCGAGACAAATTGGAGACCAGAATTAGGGCATTTTGCGAAAACGCAATGTATTGTGGGTGGTGTCTTTAAAATCTTCTTTAATTTTAAAGTTGCAATTTTCATTCTTTTTTCTCCATGACAGATTTGGAGCTATTGGTCTCTACTTCTTTCTCTTGCTTATGATATACTACTATGGCGGGGACGAAGCAGCGGTTATGAAGTTGACACATACCAAAGTCCCACTTCTCTGCTTCAAGACAATCACACTCAGAGAGTAAGTTATTGGCAATACAGGGTGAGTCAAAAAGAAGTTGTACGGGAATGAATATTTGATTAAAAATAGACCAAACGAATTTGGCAAACCAATGAGGTTAGTATTCAAAGAGCTACTTATTCTGCTCATATGACAAAAGGAATCATTGAAATCAATCAATTATATCAGGAGCTATGCCTGTTTTAATAAAAGAACCCCAGTTTTAGCTGTCCACGGAACGCTTAATTCTCTCGAATTCTTTACACTCTAAGTGGGCAATAAATTGATTGCTGATGTTTGTCCTCTAAGGTGTCTTAATTGTTTTAAGTGGGCCTTCAATGTTTAATCGTTTTCTTATTGTTGTCACTGATTTTTTATTTCATGCACACCATTCCCATCTGTGTTTGAAACTCCCAGGCTTTAATCTCATTTGAATATGAATGCCTGTGTGTACATTTTGCTGCCCACTTAGAGTGGATAGATTTCAAGAAGATAAAGCGTTCCGTGGACAGCTAAAAAAGGGGTCTCTTTTATTAAAACAGGCATAGCTCCTGATATAATTGATCGATTTCAATGATTCTTTTTGTCATATAAGCAGAATAAGTTGCTCTTTGAAAACGTGCCTCATTGGTTTGTCAAATTTGTTTGGTATATTTTTAAACAAATATTCATTCTCGTACAACTTCTTTCTGATTCGCCCTGTATAATGTTTTCTGCCTTGTAAGGTGCCAACTAAATACGTACCCACCTTGATAATGTTGAAGATCCGAGTGATCCATTCGCCCTTAGAACAGGTGGGTTTTTTCGTGGCCTAACAGTATAAGGCCCAAAAAAGAAAGAGTTGTGTTGCCCTCAAGTGCTAAAAATTTAAAATTGGGTCGGTCGGTCAGAAATCTTTTTTTTCTTCTTTTTTTTTTTTTTTTTTCTTGGCTGAAAAGAAAGTAAATGGTTTATGTTGAAACAAAATTGGTATAGGCCCTAAGTCAATTTAACTAATGTTTTTAGTGTGATAATACTCCAAAAACATTTATTCAAGCTTACTTCATTCATTTCAAGCAAACAATAGTAACATTTAGACACAAAGATCACATTTAAATCTAAATAAAATTAAAAGAAAAGAAATGCGACCCTAGATTTTAGGGTCGGTCGCTTAGGGCAACACAACCTTTTTTTTGTTGGCCTAAATGCAAACACTTTACAACTTTAGTCCGTAGTGGCACACATTCATCTTTCAGTAATGGGGCAGTAAACAAAATATTGCGCATAGTCAGCGTCATAATGAAATGGACATAATTATATAATATTAAATGGCTTTGAGGGTTAATACAAGAATATATTTGAAGAGTGCAATATATTCTTATCACCCGAAAATAAGACATTCAATATTATTATTATCATTTATATAACAGACTGTCTTTATAAAAACTAAATAAGTTAGCCCGAACTGACCTTCTCAGCATATATATTCTCACATGCACATCTTCTGCGCCGCACAAAAGATATTGGATGGCACTATTTTTTGAATATTGGAGGCACATTCGGGAACTTGGTGCACAATATTCAATACGCACTTTTATTGTACCATTTGGAAGGCCCATATAAATAATAATTCCAGATATTGGTGTGTGAATAAGGCCACATTTTTTTTTGTTTGATTGTCCATAGATCACTTTTAAAAGTTGGGTAGGTCGGTCGGGATTTTTTTTTTTTTTTTTTTTTTTTTCTTCTCACTTGCCCTTTTTTCAGGTACCAAAAGTAAAATGAGATGTACTTGCTGTGGTAACCAAAACGGGGAACAAAATCTTTAATATTTTGATAAGTATTTTTATTTTCTCAACACTAAAAAAAAAATGAAAAATGAAAATTTTGTGGGAAGTTATATGATCAATCACTGTATCATTTTGGGACACCCTGTATTATTTTTTATTTCAACAGAGCCAGTTTGTTTTGGATCCGGATGTGGATTGGCCAATTTGTAGTTATCAGATCAGCATTGTTGTATTTAGAGGCTATGTTGTGGATGGATGGTTCCCTAAACCTCAGTAAGGTATGTATTTTCCCAATTTCATTATGTTCCCACTCCCTTAACACTTTTGGACCGGTGATTTGACATTTCGCCAGTTTGTTTTGGATACGGATGTGGATTGGCCAATTTGTAGTTATCAGATCAGCATTGTTGTATTTAGAGGCTATGTTGTGGATGGATGGTTCTCTAAACCTCAGTAAGGTATGTATTTTCCCAATTTCATTATGTTCCCACTCCCTTAACACTTTTGGACCGGTGATTTGACATTTCGCCAGTTTGTTTTGGATACGGATGTGGATTGGCCAATTTGTAGTTATCAGATCAGCATTGTTGTATTTAGAGGCTATGCTGTGGATGGATGGTTCCCTAAACCTCAGTAAGGTATGTACAGTCATCAACAAAAGTAACTATACAGGTAATAAATGAGCTTCTAACTCTAAAAATATATATCCTACCTAAAAATATTGAATTATAAAGTTGTTGAGAAATCCACCTTCTTTAATGTGAGATATTGCACCGTTGCTGGCTAGGATCGGGTGATTGAGGAAATGACACTCCCAAATGTAAGGTGAAGTTTCGATTTTCATTTTCACATTTTTATTTTCTACACGCAGACCGATCTACGGGTACCTTATCGATTTCCAGTAGTTCAATTGGGGATGCATGCGAAGTTTGGACAGTCGGCTACCTGTCATACTCTCCCCAGTGTTGAAATGTAAAATGTGAAAATGGAATTGTGACTTTACCTTACATTTTGGATTGTTACTTATTCAATATTCAACCGATCCTAGCGTGCAATATCTAATATTAAAGAAGATAAATTCCTCAACAACTTTATGATTTAATATTTTTAGGTAGGATATATATTTTTAGAGCTAAAAGTCAATTTATTACCTGTATAGTTACTTTTTTTGATGACTGTATTTCCCATTATAGAATTTACAGTTCTAAGAAAAAAGTAACTTACCAGGTAATAGATATGCTCATATCTCCAAAACTATAGCTCCTACATGTATGTCGTAAAAATATTCATTTATGAAATTGTAAAAGAAATTTTGGCTAAAGTGTACTTTAAGTCACAGATACTGGTATACCAGCTAAGTATGTTCTTTCAATACTGAACATAAAAGATGCCAGTATCGCACGATACTGGTACGATTTTACTGTTTCAGTATCGGTCGATACTGGAACACCAAATTGTGCTATGTTTATATGTTCCAATAGCAGGTGATACTGGTACACATGATACCAGTAGTGATGTGTCCCAGTATTGAATGATACTGGTACATAATGGTGTTCCAGTATCGCCAGATAACTGGAATATCTTATATGTGCCAGTATTGTCCGATACTGGAACACTGACTTTGTATCAGTATCCTCCGGTGTTCCAGTATCGGACGATACTAGTACAGTCCTGTGTCCACTCAAGATACTGATATCAGTGCATAATCACACCACATCGGACATTCTCTTTGATTGCGCAGATATGGAATTAAGCATATTATACCATAATGTTCACCAGATCACAAACTGATTTAACCCTCCAAGTTGATTCAACACTAAGTATACGACTGCTTTTTTGAATAAAAGAAATATAATAAGAGATGTAGCATTTTCAAATCATGTCAAATCCCTATCCTTTAATTAGGTGTGTCTGGTGGAGGCCTATTCCATAAAGTTAAGCTCATTCTCTTGAGTGAAAGACTGGATCTGCCAGCCTCTGGAACCATGTTGCCTGTGTGGAAGTCCTGCTCCTATATGGAGTCAACTTCGAAAATCTTAACCCTTTCCACGTGGCAGGCATCTGCAGACGACATATCAAAATGTTTCAAATATGTCAACATTATTGAATTGCATTATCATATGTGACCCAACACAAGTAAATGAGGCACAATGAGGGAAATATGAATATTGAGTTATTGATATCATGATAATATGTATATTAAGGGACATTTTGGTACCAACGTCAATGTCATGTCACATTCCAAACTAAAGTGACAGATGATTAAAAATCACTTTGTCTCAAAACATCAAATACAAATTGTCAAGTTATGGGCAATTAAAGTTTTTGTTTTGTTAACAAATCAATGGAGTAAATGAAAATTGAATACCTCAAAATGTAGTTTAACTCTTTATTTTCATGAATTTGGTTATATACTGTAGAAGATGTATCAAAGGCAGGAATATTACTCGTTCTGAATTTGACTTAATTTGACCTTGTCCCACATTTTGTGCTCTCAAATCAAATTAACTACTGCCGAAATTCCGCCTCATTTACTCATGTTGGGCCACATATTTGTAATCATCATGAGAAATGCATTGAAATAAGTACAAACATGCCTAGCATTGGTTCAGTGATCCTTGAGATATACTTTGACATTAAGGATAGGTTTCTGAAAAATCTGTTTCGTATATATATGGTAAAACTACTAGCCGCATGGAAAGAGTTAACCCTCTCCACGCGGCTATTATTTTTACCATACACTAAACAGATTTTTGAGACGGAAGGGGCAAAACAGTACAGAACGGTCAACCGAGAAGTCAAGAAAGGTATGAAGAAGGCAAAACAGAGCTGGATTGAGCAACAGTGCCAAGGGATCGAAAAGAACCTTCGGCAGAACAACAGCAAGAAAGCCTACAAGCTTGTAAAAGACCTGACTTCCACAAAGCAAGGACGAACCACCACCATACAAGACAAGGGTGGGAAATGCCTTACTGAAGAGAAGGACATCCTGAAAAGGTGGACTGAGTACTGTTCAGACCTGTATAACCATACAGCCTCAGGTAATCCAGAGGTCCTGAACGTTCCTCCAGCAAATGACATCGAATACTATCCCATTCTTCGGGCGGAGGTGATATCAGCTGTAAACTCACTGAAGAAGGGGAAGTTCGCAGGAGTTGACAACATCCCAGCAGAGCTTGTCCAAGCAGGAGGAGATACCATGGTCGACACCCTTCTAACTATCTGCAACAAGATCTGGCAGACAGGAGAGTGGCCCGCACTTTGGACACAGTCAATGGTCATCACACTTCCCAAGAAAAGTAATCTTCAGCAGTGCCCTAATTACCGCACGATCAGCCTCATCTGTCACCCAAGCAAAGTCATGCTGAAGATCTTACTAAACAGACTGAACCCACAAGCAGAAAAGATCATTGCTGAGGAACAGGCAGGCTTCAGACCAAGACGTAGCACTACGTACAGAGCAGATCCTCAACCTTAGGATAATTTGCGAAAAATACCTTCAACATCAACAAGACCTCTACCATGTATTTGTGGATTTCAAAAAAGCATTTGACCCGGTTTGGCATGCAGCCCTGTGGTCTACCATGAGGATGTACAATATCAACACCAACCTGACCAGAGCCATTGAGAACCTCTATAACAAGGCCTCCAGTGCAGTATACCTCAACGGCAGCTTAGGGGAATGGTTCAAAACAACAGTCGGGGTTAGACAAGGTTGTTTGCCCTCACCTACTCTATTCAACATCTAATTGGAAAGAATAATGACTGACGCTTTGGAAGACCATCAAGGATCGGTCAGCATCGGAGGCAGAATAATCACCAATCTGCGCTTCGCCGATGATATTGATGGACTAGCCGGGTCAGAGGGAGAATTAGCAAGGCTCGTCGAACGTCTGGACAAGACCTCTTTAGCGTACGGCATGGAAATTAGTGCAGGGAAAACTAAACTGATGACCAACAACACCAACGGTATCAGCACTGACATCAAAGCCAACGGCGAGAAGCTGGAAACAGTCAAAAGCTTCAAGTACCTGGGGTCAATCATCACAGACCAAGGTTCCAAACCTGAAATTCTATCTAGGATCGCACAGACAGTAGCATCTCTGACTAAACTGAAGGTCATCTGGAGTGATAAAAACATCTCACTTAAATCAAAGATCAGACTGATGCACTCCTTGGTCACCACGATACTCCTCTATGCGTGTGAATCGTGGACCCTAACAGCGGACTTAGAGAGGAGAATCCAGGCTGCAGATATGAGGTGCCTTCGCAAACTCCTTGGTATTTCCTACAAAGACCACATCACCAACGACGAAGTCAGAAAAAGAATTGTTGCAGCCTTCGGCGCTTATAAAGACCTCCTAACCACAGTGAAAAGACGCAAGCTACAGTGGTATGGGCACATGTCACGATCAACAGGACTTGCCAAAACGGTATTGCAAGGCACAGTGCCAGGAGGGCGAAAGAGAGGTCGGCAGAGAAGAAGGTGGGAAGACAACATATCTGAATGGACTGACCTGAAGCTTAGTGATACTTTGAGATTGGCAGAGAATAGAAAAGGATGGAGAGAGCTGGTGGTCAGGGCATCTGTGGCGCCCCAACGGTCGACAAGACTATGGATAGATAGATAGATAGAAACAGATTTTTCAGAAACCTTTCACAATGTTCAAAGTCTATCCCAATTATTACTGACCCAATACTAGGCATGTTTGTACTTATTTCAATGCATTTCTCATGGTGATTCTACATATGGTAATGAAACTCAATAATTTTGACATTTTTGAAACATTTTGTACACATTTGGAATGTCATCTGCAGCTGCCTGCCGCATGGAAAGTGTTAAAATTTCCGTCTGCATATGAGAGCCTGTCTGATCGTACCACACCAGCACATAATAGAGTAGTATAATCAGGGCTGTTAGGGTTCAAATAAATAAATGTCTCTCTTGTTAAAGCCCCAGGCATCTACTAAATGGTGAACAAACTGACTGTGAATCTTACTAGATATTATTTACAAAATACAGAATCTATAGTGTGAAATTAATAAAAAAGGGCATCGTCAAAATTACATTTTTACATTTCTTATCGTTTATTTTTGTTATATCAACTGATTTATACAAGCAATATTTAAAAAGACATTTAACCATATTTTTGAAAAGGAATCGGAGTCTACGTACTGAACATGGATATCAAGAGTAGAGGGCATTTAAAACATTTGGTATTGCAGCGCCCTCTATCGCTTAAATGTGTCAGATTGGCAGATTGGCTGGATTAAGCCACTGGTGGAATGAGTAGATGTCTGGGGCTTTAATAATTAGTAATAATTGGTATTTGTTTCAAATTTGGCTCTTTCCCCCTGTCTTTCAAATTGTAAGATGATTTGATTTTTATGTATATATAATGATAAACACTAAACACCATGTGTTTTTCCCCATTTCAGATTACATTCAATGATGCCACAATATACATCTATGTAATAACGTTGGCGTCGGCCGTGGGGAGCATACTTGGTTTATTAGTGTTCCTTTCTGCCTCAAGAAAGCATCTGTACAACTACTACATCGCTCCAAAAGTGTGGCTAATGATCGTGGTTCTGTTGATAAGTAACCTACAAGTTGTTATACTTGGTATACTGGCCAGCGCCGGTGTATTGCCGTGTAAGAAACCTTTCCACACTGAGATGCGTGCACACTGTAAGTAGATGAAAAGTAATGCAATCCCGGAGGGGGGGGGGGGGTACTTAGGGGTCGTTTCCATATACTCTATCACAGCTATGAATGGTTGAATGCCGGGTAGTACTGAGTTATCCCCAGTAAAGCTGGGGAAAGCTGTAATAGAGTATATGGAAACGATCCCTTTATGGATATGAGGTTACGGGGGATGTGCCAAATAGGGTCCCATTTTTTCACCCTATGGTAAATGGATGACCCCTTTTTAAAGCAATTTTTGGTAGATTTATGGGTCTAAAATCCTTAATTTTGCTGTTTAGCTGAAATCTTAGCAAAATCTGTCAAACATAATTACAGGAAAATTATGGGTTTCTGGTAAACGTATGGGTCCTTTTTCTCCCGAATTTACAGGCGGGACATCCCTACCAAAAAATATCTAAGTACCCCCACCCCCCGGATGCGATCAAGCAGTTGAGTTTCAAGTCGAAAATCTCACATTATCAGTTTTTTATAATATGTGACGTGATTAAGGGAAACGAGTCACATGTCGGCAGTTTTGAATTTTGATATTTGTCCATCATTTTAAAGCAGGGGAACAATGCTACAGTTTGATCTAAACCACACTAAAATCAAACTTCTAGTTTTTTTAAAAGTTAAAAGTTACAAACAGTTCGCCAATTGAGAAAATCAGTTGTATATATATAGTACTGGTTAAACAAAAAAGTTTTCAAAACGAATGATCAACTTGGTGCTTCGGATTGTTTCTGGTAGATTGTTCCATAGTGCTGGAGCTTGTACCTCAGAGGCCCAGGCCCCACATGTCTTTGTCCTTGGTGCTTTGGGGACAGCGAGCAGTGTCAAAGTTGACGTACGTAGAGTGTGTGTTGGTTTGTACCGTGATCAGCTCACACAGGTATTAAGGTGCCATACCGTGGAGGTATTTGAATGTCAGTAGAAGAATCTTGTATGTGAGCCTTTGACGTACAGGGAGACAGTGGAGCTTGAGGAGAAGCGGGGTGATGTGTTTGGATCGTTTAGTGCGACAGATGAGGCAAGCAGTGGCATTTGCAGTCGTTGAAGTTGCATTATGAGTTTATCCGGAAGACCTAGAAGAAGACTGTTACAGCAGTCAATTCTTGAAGTAATAAACGTGTGAGCGAGCATCTGTGTAGCAGCCTCATCAAGATATTTTCTGAGCTTTCCTAAGCGGCGAATACAAGCCCATCTGACATGACAAATAGTTGAGATGTGCTTCTCCATTACTAGGTTATCGTCGAATATAGAATGCCCAAGTTTGTAGCTTCATGAGATAGATCAATAGAAGAGTCTCCGATTGTGAGGGAGGTCGGGGGATTGCAAGCAGAGAATTTGGAGTGAAAGTGAAGAATTTCAGTTTTAGCATAATTGAACCTCTTCTTGTTCTGAACTGCCCAGGCTTTGATGTCTTTGATACAACCTTCAAGGAGGTCTATCTTGCAGTCGCGATCACAGGGGTAAAAAAACAGATACAGTTGTGTGTCGTCCGCGTAGATGGTGTGGTTTAATCCATGTAAGTTGATTATGTCACTAAGCGGAGCAGAGTAGTAGGTGAAACCAGGTGTACTTGCAACTGAACCATGAGGGACTCCAAATTGAAGATGATGCGGAGTTGAGACTGCCTTTCCTACAGAGACTGATTGGGATCGTTCATGCAGGTAAGACTTGTACCAGTTAATGGCAGTGCCTCCGATACCATAACGCTGAGCTAGTCTTTGAAGGAAAATGTCATGGTCAATGGTATCGAAGGCAAGGATGGCTTCCTATTTACCATCAATAACACGGAGCAGGTCATTTTACACTCTGAGCAAGGCCGTTTCACAGCTGTGGTTGGGGCGGTAAGCCGACTGAGCACTAATATAAGCAAATTGTTCGAGTCCATATAGCTTTGAATTTGTTGCAGGCAGCATCTCTCAATGAGTTTTGCAATAAACTTACACTGACGTGACACAGATCTATTAGTTCTTGAGTGTCTCCTTATCAAGTCGAGGCTTCTTGAGAGTGGGACATACATGAGCGATTTTTAGGCATGATGGAATTGTACCCATAGAGAGCGACATGTTTTACTGGCTGGAGACTATCAAGACATTTCTTGAGGAGCCATGTTGGAATAGAGTCAAGGGAGCAGCTCTTAGTTGGAGAGTCAAGGATGATCTTCCTAACTTCTTCTACAGTTAGCTCCTTGAATCTATTTAAGGAGGTAGTACAAGATTCATTTAGTGTCACTGATAGAGCAGGTGGGTCACAGGAGTCTATATCAGAGCGAATGGTGTTAATCTTCTCTTCAAAGTAGTCAGCGAAACGTTCCTGTTCAGATTTATGAGATGGAAGAGTGTGTTCTGAGTTAGGATTGCTAAGCTGCTTTACCATCCTGAAAATATCTTTTGTACTGCTGTCAAGGATGTGTGACTTATGATAGTCAGTCTTTGCGTTGTCGAGCAGTTTCTTATAAGAATTGCAGTGATCTTTGTAGATCTGTTTATATACCTCCAGTTGTGTTTTGATGCATCTCCGTTCAGCTCTGTGTTTTTCCTGTTTTGCTTGCCTCAGCTCATCAGTATACCAGGGGGCACTTGATCGCACAATAACAGTTTTCGTTACAAGTGGAGCGTGACTGTCAAGCAGCTCAAGTAACACAGTGGAAAATTGAACAGCAAGATCGTTTAGGTTATTGAAGCTATTGAAGGGTTTTTGAAAACAATAGAAAACAAGAAATTCTACCCTTTGTTTGGTCATATCTCAAAATCAATATTTGCGAGTCCAGACTCATTTTGCTTGATCACATCATAATCATTCTCTTTTTAACTTTATGTAGTTATGTCAGAGAGTACTCTAGTAATGGACGCAGCAGTTACTAGTTAGACTCGATCCTTCATGTCTTTCTTATTTTACACATGTCCCCTTCGAAGGTGCTCAAATGTGATGACTGGGGGGGGGGGGGGGATCGTGACGTGGGGTCCCCAAACTGGCGCGAAAACCGAGCTTGATAACTAATAGCAGGACACAAATTGGTGCCTTTTCGCACCAACACACTGGTTTTACAAAAACATAATAAATCACTTCCACCTTTTAGCTTTTGAGCTATTCTTCCCAGTCAAAGCTGTCAGGAGGGGGCACTCTACCCCCACCCCCTGACCCGGTGAGATATGCTACTGTGTGACTTCAATATGATCCTCTCTTGTTTTTCTTAAAGACTCATTATTTTTTTGAAGAACACATGTACATTTTAGTTGAGATTCAACTTCTTTTCATATGTGGCCAAGTTATGCCTGTCTGTACCATGTATTAGAAGGTGGAAGTCGGACAACTTGCAGCTGGCAATTACTTTAAGTGAAATGTTGGGGAAAAAAGGGGGAAAAAACGCAAAAAATGTCTGACCAACCGACCCTACCTAACAGGTCTATTTGCCTGTCGAACAGGTTTTTTCCTATCACCTAACAGCATATTTCATATTTGTGTGCTTTTATTGTAGACTGGCAGAGCTTGCTTCTCACCCTGGAGTCCACCTTATTGTATCCAATCTTCTTGCTCTACTACCGCACCAAGAAAGGTAACGTCGTTGGTGTGCTGGATTTGTCGGAAAGGCCCAGGCCTAGCAAGTTCTTTAAGCCAAGGGGCAAGTCATCACTTCATAATGTCTACACTGTATTGTGAGTAGTGTGATGAAGCCCAAATTCTAGACAGTCTCTGGTTAAATTGTAGCAGTTCACAACACTTATGATGCTGTATTCTGGGTATGGTGTCAAATATGGCAACTGTGTCAAATATGGCAACATCTTTGCCAAATACTGCAACAATTTTGCTAAATATGGCAACAACTTTGCGAAATACGGCAACAATTTTGCTAACTATGGCAACAACATCGCCAAATATGGCAATAATTTTGCCAAATTTGACAACATCTTTTTCATCACCTATATAATTGTATATAGACATTTGCAAATCCTGTTTTGAGATCATCAGAAGATTGCTTACTAATCAGATCATGTTGAGGGTTGACTACCAGATGTAACTCACTTTTTGGTAATTTTGAGATATCGGCAGTAAGAAAACAATCCTCGTCAGCCAAAGATTCTAAGGACTAAAAAGACTAAGTCAAAAACAGCTCCCATTGGAATTTTAACACCATTTTTACACATAACTCAAGAATCAAGAAACCATCTAGGGATTGTCGAATGTGTTACTAATTTTGCCCGGTTCTCAGAGTTCTGGGCTTATTTTTCACATTGACAAACATGTTAAAGAGGGGGTAAGAAAGTCATCAAGTTGACCAATTCATATTTTTTAACTTTGATTTGTAGATTTGACATAATATATAGGATTGGGATTTGACATGATTTCATAATTCTACATCTCTTAACCCCCTGGGCACTACCGGCCTATCTTACAATGGTTCTGATTGGTTTATTGCAAGATATACTCATTTGAATAACCAATTACGATACAGTTTTTAAACTATTTCACCCCGATCTTTATCAGGGATACAATTATTTTAACAATGTCTCTGATTGGTGCAATAAATGATATATCCATCTTTCTGACCAATCGGCCGGTAGATCTCAGGGGATTAATAATTATATTTTTATGCAAATGAGTAGTTTCTTGTTGGAATGGGGGAGTCGTAAGAGGAGAAGAATGATACTTCATATTTTAATCAGTACTAAGATATTATGCGTTTTTCAAATTTAGTTTGTATTGAGTTTAATTCAGCCTGAAATTGTATACAATAATTGTAACCTTATTTAGAGAATAAAGGTATTGTTTTTATACCGTACCCGTGTTATAGTGTCTGACATAAATGGGGGACATTAGTATCATAATTGAACAACGACACTGCAGGCAGATTTGTTCTACGCAAAAATACTACTACTGAACACATTTATATCAGGAAATATAGCATAGGTACACTCTAAAAACAATACCTCGTTCACCCCCCATAAATGTTTTCTTCAATGACATTTGTATTGCAGACATCCTCATATGAGCTCATTTATGCATTTGTAAGTTTAAAAAATGACTTAAAGCTGAAATATACTATAGATAATTTTATATGATAATTTTGTAATTTTGTAATAATTGACAATCATATTTTATTATATTTTGTAGCGTATGTATTTGATGAATCAGCATGATACTGAAACACCCTGTGTATTATGATTTACTGTACTCAGTCTATCATGAGATGTGTAGGGTAGTGAAATGAAACTAATCAATTATGTTATATATTTTTGAGTTGAGTTTTTAATTTGTTTACAAACACTTCTCTTTAATATACAATTTGATTTGCCTTAAAATGTAATATTGGACAAATATTGATAATGGCCGTTACCAAAGATCTGAATGTATTTGTTAAATGTGGTCATGTGGACCATAAGTTAGAAATTTGCCTGATAAAAGTGTATTATAGTAGCATATTATTTCCCTTTCTGAGGGAATTTAATCGAATTTCCCAATCTACAGCAAAACACGGGAGAGCTGATAACTTTTGAAATAAAGTAAAGCGATTGTTTTATATATTTAGGAATAAAAAGGAGTAAACACTTAAAGGTAGATGACCCGATCACATTTTCGTAACACAGAATTATTTCAAACATACGGAGATTTTCATATCATATGAAAGCTCGTATTTTTCTCATCATCATACTGAAATTTGACGGCCTAAATCGGTATAATTACGGAGAAATCGATGAAATAACGTCGAATTACCGCGAATGGTGGTAACCACCGATATAGTTTGTGTACTACTCAATGGGTACAGTTCACAGCATCTTGTGCGTCTAAAATAAGAACCATTAGAGCTATGCAACTCAAAATTTGGAACACGACTTTTTTAAGGATAACCTTTCATGTAGAATAGAAAACTTCAAGTTGAAAATCGGAACATCTACCTTTAACCGTTGAAAGCAAAAATACATTGGGAATTTGTTGAGATATAAACAAATCCTGCCCTAACGCCTTAAAAAAACCCAGCCTATTCTACGGGCCCGACCGTTCCATTTGTTTAAGAATTTCAGAAAAAACACCTTTTTTTAGAACCTTTTGAAATTGTGAAATATTTTTGTAAATTGCCTAAAAATTAACTACATTATTTTTCGGAACCCCCCACCCACCCGTTCTCAAATTTCCAGACATTTTGAAGAAGAAAATCCAACAAATAAAATCGCCAGACAGACCAACCCTACCTCAGAGGTCTGTTTGCCTGTAGAACAGGGGTTTTGTTTTTTGTTCTCTAAGCATAAAATGCATGGCTTGGGTGGTATTCTCATAAAAGTGGGGCAGACCGTTCCTGACATGCCCTACTTCAACACTAGTAGGGGCCAGTATGTAGACATAATAAATAATGTGTCAAATTTGTAAAGCAAATGTGGACTTCATTCTGTATCTACATGGTATAAGGGTTGAGAATTTCTTTTTGGTACCTGGTATTAAGGAGGGTTCCCTCAATTCGAAATTGTTGCTACTGTACAAGGGTCAAAAATAAAAATTGTTTCAATTTAACTCATTCCAATTTCAACACATTGGTCGTATGACCACACATGCCAACAAAAAAAAACCTTACATTTTCTAACCCCTTATACCATAAAGATATGGAATCAAGTCCAACTTTGCTTTTAACAAACAAAAAAACCACATAAATATGTACTGGCCCCTATTGTGTATCTTAAAAGGTTGATATTGAATTTCCATAAAATATATTTAATTAACCCCTTGAGAACTACCAGCCGATTGGTCAGAAAGATGGATACATTATTTCTTGCACCAATCGGAGACTTTGTTAGAATAATTTAGTATCCCGGATCAAAATGCTTTGTTAGAATAATGATCAAAATTGGAGTGAAATATTTTACAAGCAGAAGTTTAATTGGTTATTCAAATGAATATATTTTGCTATTGGCCAATCAAATAGACTGGTTGTGCTGATTGGGTTAAAACGATGCTACTCTTCTTCCAGTAAAGTAAAGGCTTCAGTTAGTCTGTAGATTCATGTCTTCCATCACTAAAACAACTCAGAATTGTATATATATGTTATATTTTTATTATGTGTCTTGTGAAAAATGATTTACTACAGTAGCGTAGCGCCCCCCAATATTGACGTCGTGTCGGTTGAGATTGGCACTGTCGGTTCATTTGACCAGAGGAATCATGGAATTATGATGGTCAAAAGTACACATATGAAAAAAATGTGCGCGCTATGCGCGCATAACAGTCACCTTAATGCAATATTCGTTGGTACAAGCTGGTGTTCGTTGGTGTAAAGTCAAACAATTTCGCGCGCTACGTGCGCATTTCTGGACTAAGAACAATCCTGTCGGTTCATGTTCAGTTCTCGCCCCCCCAATTTGAAAAACCTGGCTACGCCACTGATTTACTAAGTGTTCTTTTAGCGCTTTGCAAATCTTGAACCAT
Source organism: Ophiura sarsii (assembly GCA_035610835.1). Classification (NCBI taxonomy): domain Eukaryota; kingdom Metazoa; phylum Echinodermata; class Ophiuroidea; order Amphilepidida; family Ophiuridae; genus Ophiura; species Ophiura sarsii. The sequence goes on along the minus strand of CM069457.1, from coordinate 15,497,510 downwards.
TTGTTACAATTTAGACAATTTTTGAACCTCCCCCGACCAACAGACTCTATTACCTGAGAGGTCTATTTGCCTGTCATAGAACCATGGTATTATTCCCGACAGTATTTTGTATGCCAAACAGATATATATATAAGCATATCTATACATAAAAGGGGACATTCCACGGTGGCAAAAAGGGCCTCCCCTTTCATCCTGTCTTCAAATGTGATATTTCTTTTTCTTTTATTTGGCAGTATATTGTAATGAATGTGTTTGATTTTCTTGATGTGGAACGACAATTCAATAGCCTTACAATGTATAATGTTCATCTTGAACATTATGGGAGATGACTCGGAGTTGTTAAATTTGTGGCCCAGGACCACACGAGACTGTCTCTCAAATCCTAACAGTAATCCAGAGTTAAGGGTTAAGGTTGTTCTAGGCATGTCACTGAGCCAAACTGAGAAAGTTGCGCCTTAGCATTTCAATGTCAATAAGCTTATGGCACGCAAGATATTCTGACCCTCTTTCCAGCGCCTGGGCCAGATTTACGGAATAAAGCGCAATACATATATTTAGCTTTATTCCGTTTCGTGTTTAGGCTAGTAGGCTATCCCGTATCCCATGGAAGAATTGTACTTCCATGAATATCCTTACCATAAAACTGCTTCAGGAGCATGAAAGAGCTCTTTTAGGGCCTGAATCTTTTTGCGTATCTGTAATTCACCACATATTATACACTGTATATCCAGAGTGATTTGGGACATAACTGGAGAATGATTTCATTGTATATTGTGTGTATAAATAATTCAATTCGGGTCTATATTGCAATTATTCAAAAAAATCATAACATAGCTTTATATTTGTACATCAATCAATGGATGCATGTGTATTAATGAAATAAATATATTATATCTAATGTTGATTTATTGCTCTATTATGTTATTATCTATGTGTCTATCTACTGTTGTTGAGGTTTACTTTGTGGATGTACAGAGTGTACCTTCCCAGAATGATTTATACCGTGTTTGAAAAATGATAACAATATAAAAACAACATTGCAATAAAAATCCAATCCCTACAATATAATGGGGAACTTGTTTCCTAATTGCCCTGTTTAGTTTCATCAAAACATCTTGATCCGTTCCGATATGGCATGACATTATTGAAAATCAGTGAAAACCTGTGTTTCACTTTCAGCGTATTTCAATTGATAAAACTCCCAAGCTTCAGAACTGCCGCTTCAGAAAGAATGATATAAATCGTTCAAGGAGAACAATTCCCTAACACCATTTAAATATGGCTTCAGAAACATTACCAACAGTTGATATCTACTAATTTTGTAATGGCCATCCGAGTGGACATCAAAAGAAGACACATCAAATTACCTGAAGATCATTTAGAATAGATAGAGCTTTGTGCCGAACACGGTCAATGATTTTATTAGTTTCAAAAGAGGTAATTTTGTTCAAACTTGGAATATACCATGTTCACAAAAGAGTCCATAAAATCTGTCACAAACGTCCATTTTTTACGATTCAGTATTCCCAGGAAAGCTAAATATATGTAGAATTTAGATTCATTCCCGGTATAAATAATTCTGAGACACCATGTACATCATAAAGTCATTAGAAAGTCGTTTCGACTAAGGTCACGCGTTATGAACTCGCCTCCCAAATAGGGTGGTGCCGTTACATTTTTTAGCTTTATGCTGTCATTTTCCTCAAATATTTTTAAAACCACAAAAGCTATCTCAACAAATTTGGTATCATTTTTAAAGCCCTTATAACAAGCTATCTGCCTGCCAAATGGCATTGGTATAGCTAATAGAGAAAGGGAGATACAGCTGTTTGATGTTTGGGGACCAGGGGTGGTGCTGGAAGGGGTGCCGCTGGAAGGGGTGCCGCCTGTACAAACTCAATGGGGATAATCCCATGCTTTGTTCTTTTTACAATAACTAGTCATCCCCTAATGTTTAAAAAACACAATTTTGGTCCCATTTCAAAGGATATTTAGTAGTCTTTATATATGTGGTTCAACAGACTTGTCAACTATTATTAACAACTAATTAATTATGGACAAGGGGGCAGATCCAATCTTGAAAGTGGGGGGGGACATTGCCATTTTTTCACTAGACAATCTTGAAAGTGGGGGGGGACATTGCCATTTTTTCACTAGATCGCCACAAAAAGTGGGGGGGGGGGGGGGGGGACATTTGATATTGTGTCAGGAAGTGGGGGGGGGGGGGGGGGGGGGGGGGGGGGGGGGACGTGTCCCCCCCCGTCCCCCCCCGGGATCTGCGCCCTTGATTATGGATAAGACAATGATTATCAGCTTTCTTCCTATTCGCTACACAGTCAACATGAATAATCAGCCTCAATTTACCGGATTTATAAAAATGACTATAACAGAAAAAGTTTTCAACCTATGATAGCAAAAGTATACATTTTTGGAAAGCTTGTAACTAGAGGAATTCAGAAATGCAGTTTATATCAGGGAGGGGTTCATCCTTAAACCAATAATTTTGAAAATTCTAAAAATATATAAAATAAAAATTGGAGATATTCACTAGCCGGTATAATTACCATACCGACGTAGTAACTTTGACAAATATATATCATCTAATGGGTAATTTCATGAGGAATTCAAATATGTAAAATAAATAATGATAGGGGTAGGTATAAAAAATATATGGATCTCAAATTAAAAATTAAAAAAACTCTGATATTTTCCGAACATTTCCGATCATACCATTTTAGTTCTTGGTCGTACTATAATTTTAATGACATATTTGGTTTCCTCATGCAATTTCCCTTCAGAAAATGTATACTTTTACTACCTCAGGGGGGTATACAAGCAAATATAAATGTGTAAAGTTAAAATCATGTCGCGAAAGCCAAAATCCGTGTGTAACGCGAAAGGAGGCGAGCTTAAAACACATGACCCTAATTAAAGGCATATTATGTGATCTTTTCCAGAGAGCGCCCTCTATTCATTTTTGTTTTTGGAAAGTAGATTTTTCTTGCAGATTTACATTTCCGATCATAAATCATACATACATTCCAAGTTACAGAGCGATACGATTCCTAATTACCTCACAAATCATGGTTTTAGAGTGAATTTAGAGTGAAAAATAAGAAGGGGTTGTGACTTGAAATGGGGGGGCTCCATTCCACACCCACACCGATTGATTTCATTTGGGGGGGGCAAGCGGCGGGTGGGGGGGGGGGGCAAGGGCGGATATCCCGGGGGGGATGGGGGGGATATATCCCCCCCCACTTTTTGACCTGGGGGGGATGGTCAATGTAATCATCCCCCCCCTGATTTTTCATATAGTGTATGTGATGGCCAAGACAAAATGAAACAGTAGCTACTGTGAATTTAGATGGTACAAAATCCAAAACACAATTTTTTCCCTCAAAATAATTGTCACCTTCTCAGCCTGTGTAGTGTACTAGGCGTAGTATTATTAATACAGTATCAATGCATTTAATTTAATTGAAATGGTGATTTGCAGACTTATATTATGTGTATGCAGAGCAATGATACGGCAACACCCTTGAAGTTGTTACACATGAGCCTACGGGCTGTCATTAACTTAGTAAACGTGTGAACACAAACTTTTAGCCAGTCGCGTGTGATGATTTTTAACTGAGAAAAACCCGGGCACTGAATCAACGAAAGTGATGGTAAGTGAGAGGATTATATTTGAATAATATTATAAACTTAATATAGTATGCATATAGCTATAAAGTATTATTTTGAAAGCTTTATACGATTGCCACTCGATCAGGACATCAGAGCAGAGTCAGACATGGAATTGATATTGTTTAGTCTACATACATGTACAGGCTATTAAAATATTACCACCCCACTAGTTAGTACTACCCCTGGCCTTGTCACTCTTGCTCAAGACCGTCTGTGCATGGATGAAATGTGTGGTTGATGATGATGATGACCCCTGGCCTGGCCTTAGTGTGTCTCCCAATCCCATTATGAATTCCAATTTTATTTCCCGTATTTGATCGAGTGGTATAGACCTACACAAATTGCAGGCCTGTCAGACGCTCTACTATTCTATAACCTGATGAAATGGTATAAACAAAAATTTAAAAAAGGATCCAGCTATTTAAATTACTATTCTAATTTACAATTTAATTATATGGAGTGTTCATAAATACTTTGGTGGGGGGTGGGGGGGGGGGGGATTTTTGAGCCTCAGACATATTTTTTTCTTTTTTCTTGATCCCCCAAACACCTTTACATTTTTTCTTGATCCCCCTTTTATGGTGAATTTTTTTTCTTGATCCCCCCCCCCCCCCAGTATGTCTAAATTTTCGAATGTTATTACAAATTTAAAGTTTAAAAATGTTTGTTGTTTTGTGCGCAAAGCGTGGATAAAATGTGGATTCTATTTTGTGGGCGCGAACTCGCGAAGCGATATCAACATTTACCAACAATAAGTACCAACATTTGTTGTGATCCCCCTTTTTCGGATCATTTTTTTTCTCTGACTGCCTGCCCCCCCCCCCCCTCCATTTTTCCAACCGTCCCAACAAGGTATTTATGACCATTAAGTAGGCCTATTAGGCAAAAAATCTAAAAAGAAGTTTGTTTCCTGTATGTCGTGACATCGTTCTTTGAACAATTTTTTGAACAATTTCTAGTTGAAAATCCTGGAATTCTTTTCTAAGATACTATTTTTAGATAAAAAATGTCTGAAATTGGCACAACACTGGGCATGGTTTTAGTGGTCAATGAACTATAATGATTGTAATAACACAATCATGCTATTGATTTCACTATGAATATACAGATGACTTGAAGCATATTTTAATTTATGCTAAAATCACATACTAAAAAAACAACAACTGCAATTAGGTTTCAGGTCACCTACAGGAAACAAAGTTGTTCTGTTTTTGCCTTAAAAAAGGCCTTATATATTGACCAAGGTGTCACTAACTGTTGATGATGTCACTCGTCATACCATTCACATAATTAATTTGATGTCAACTATGAATTAGACATTTCTCTGTATAAACAACATCTATGATTTATACCTTTTTATATATTTAGAACCAGAGCCACACCAAGACCCCCAACATACTACAACTGCAAGTCAAGTTAAAGTTGCATCCAAACCATCATCCAAACCATCTAAAACAGGTAACTAATATTACAATTCAGTTATTAACATATTGGCATGTATTGAAGGTGAACTGATTTTAAGCCAGGACTAAACTATGGACTCATAAGAGTGATCAGTTTAACCATTAGAAAGATTTTACCATTACATAAAAGGACATTGGAACATTGGGTGAATCTTTAGTTTTCATGATACATGCATTCTAGGAATGTCACAGGGTGGTCACAGGGTGTGAATATAAAAGGTCTCTCTTAAAGGGCTAACTTCTAATTCATCCAGGACAAAATCCATTTTGTGAACAGCAGGCAGTTATCATAGTGGTTCAACAGATCTTAACAAACAGAATGTTCACCACCGATGACAGAAATAACTATTGATGTTGAACTGTGCTCAAATGGGCCCATAATGCACTTATAATGAGTGCTGATGGTTATAATTGTCATAACAAGTTAACAAGTTACTACTCACCCTTAAGTATAGGTACTTTGGTAAATTATATCACACAGTTAATGTATTCTTAAGTAGTGTGCAATGTCCAAAGTCTCGACTTAGAACCCAGGATCAACTTAAATTAAGGCACAACAGTGCCGAGAATTTCACACTTTGCATTAACAAAATTAAGTAGCCTATTATGCTGTTATGTACTTAATTAATAACTGATGAAATCATTGTTATTGTAAATGTGATTCTTTATGTTCATATTTTTAAATATATAATGATTAAATTCAATTCACAGGAAAAAGCAAGCAAGCAACCATTCAGTCCTACTTTCAGGTTCCAGTACCTATGAGGTAACTATGAAACAGAATTTGGATATTAAGGAAATATGAAATATCTTAAATATATCAAGACGTATACTTTAAGCGAAGTTGTTCTTCCAAATTTAATCATGTTATAATTTCTAATTTTGAAATTTACGTTTTCTGACAATTATTGTTGTCAATAAATCAATGTGACTCTCACAAAATTACATTGCACTGGCCCTTTCTCTGCACAAAATCTTGTTGGTCCTGAATCCTGTTTTACCATTCACTTTGCATGTAAATTCAAAACCTCAGACAATAATTGTACGAGGGCGGATCAAAAAGTTCTGTCACTTGGCCCATGTTTTTGAAGATGGCCATACAATTTCAAAAACTACAGTCACATTCCCTTGAGGCATTGGCGTTAATTCAAAGTAGAGATTGTCCTCATTACTGAATGTATGGATTTGGCTAGGTCTTGGATCCTTGAAAAAGGCCTCCCAGCAATCTTTGATTTTATTTTTGCAAAGAGCCAAAAGTCACAGGGAACCAAGTTGGGTGAGAGTAGGGTAGATGTTCCATCCAATTTGGATACCATTTTGATCATGGTAAGTCTGGGTGTAGCAAGCTTTGTGAGGACTTGCATTGTTGTGATGCAGCATGATTCGAGACCGTCTTTGTAGGCTTCAATTCACAGGTAGATAAGTAGCTGCCGAAATGGGCCTGGCAAATTCTATACAGGTTATATATTGCCAGTAAATTTACATAAGAGGAAGCCAAGAATGTGGTGTAAAGGATGACATAAAACAATAAAGACAGTATTGTCTTGTGTAGCTGGGGAAGCCTTTGGTGACAGAACTTACCGATCCACCCTCGTAGCCTATCCATTCCATTATCACTACTTGATCCTTATGTACCATCGCTAACATTTTCTCATGTGACTTTGCAATTTTGTTGAAGCCTTCATACCTTAATTGTTGCGGTTTCATGATTGTTATCAGTGCTATCATATGTAAAGTATAGTATATAAGACCTTATATTCGAGTGATCGCTCATATATGTTGGCACACAAACAGTGTTGCACATTTAGATCAATTAATTATCTTAAAATTAAAGAGGAATATATCAGTCACCATAATCATGGATTTCTGTTTACCACATTATGATCCATGTCCATGTGTAAATGCTAGACTGGCTATGTAAAGTATTCTTCTATAAATGTATGTATTAATACAATCATCAATCTATGTTCCTAAACATTGTAGGTGTAGACCGAATTCATCAAGTACAACTGCGGCACCCCTTAACACTCCAATACCAAGCATGGCCTCACCACCTATGGCTCTGATAACAAGCACTGCCTCACCACCTAACACGCTGATACCTAGCACAGCCTCACCACCTAACACTCTGGTAACAAGCACGGCTTCACCACCTAACGCACCGATACCAAGCATGGCCTCACCGGCACCTAATGCTTTGATAACTAGCATAGCACCTACCACGCTGATACCTAGCACAGCCTCACCACCTAACACTCTGGTAACAAGCACGGCTTCACCACCTAACACACCGATACCAAGCATGGCCTCACCGGCACCTAATGCTTTGATAACTAGCATAGCCTCACCACCTATCACGCTGATACCTAGCACAGCCTCGCCACCTAACACGCCGATAACAAACGCATCCTTATCACCCAATGCGCCAATACCAAGCACGGTCTCACCACATAACGCTCCGATACCAAGCATGGCCTCACCACCTAATGCTTTGATAACTAGCATGGCCTCACTACCTAACGCTCCCATAACTAGTACGTCCTCACCACCTAACACTGTGATACCAAGCACAGCCTCACCACCTAATGCTCCAATAACAAGCATGGTTTCACAACCCAACACTTCGATACCAACAAGCTCTCCATCCATTGGTTTACCTGCCCAGCCATATCAGCCATGTGACACCAGTATAATCCCGCCAAAGAGAACAGGGACTCAAAATATTTACTTCCAAAGTAAGTGGTTCAAGACATATCCCTGGCTTCACTATTCACCAGGAATTCATGGCGTTCTTTGTTTTACCTGCATGTCAGCTAAACAAAAAGGTCTACTTAAATTAGCAAAGTCTCCAGAAGATGCTTTTCTGTGTACTGGCTTCAATAACTGGAAGAAGGTTACAGGTGGCGGTAAGAAGAAGGTAAGCCGATTTGAGGAACATGCACACTCTCAAACCCATCGGTTTGCAACCAGCCAGCTCCAATCGCATGCACAAAAAACAGTTGTGAATCAAATGTTAAGGCAGAAAGCAAAAGAACAAGACACCAATAGAAGGATGCTGGTTAAGCTAATGGAATCATTGCAATACCTCCTGCGCCAGGGTCTTGCCATCCGTAGCCATATTGAAAGTGAAGGAAATTTTGCCCAGCTGTTAAACCTAAGAAAGATTGATGTCCCTGAACTTGATGCATATCTCCAACTTTCCACAACCTATACATCGCACAATATACAGAACGAAATGATTAAGCTTTTCAGTGACAGTGTACAGCACAGCATCACAGAAGAAATTAAAGCTAATGGCACATACTCAATTATGGTTGATGGCACACAAGACATCACTGGAACTGAGCAGGAGTCCATTTGCATTCGCTATGTTGATGCCAATACGCAAGTTTTTGAAGCGTTCATAGGACTATATGAAATGAAATCAACTACAGGTCAAGATCTTGCAAACATGATCGTCGATGTCCTGACCCGGTTGCAACTGCCAATTGAAAACCTACGTGCCCAAACATATGACGGCGCATCAAATATGAGTGGGAAATATAATGGGTGTCAAGCAAAAATAAAGGAAAAGCAGCCACTAGCCATGTACTTTCATTGCAACTCCCACATAGCCAACCTAGTCTTACAGCACGCAGTTGAAGATTGTCCACTAGCACGTGATGCCATGCAGTGGGTGCACGAGTTAGGTATACTCTACAAGAGATCTGGAAAATACAAGGTAGGTCTCTACTCTATAGACTCCTTTAATTAATATCTTGTCAAACACAGCAACAAAAGAAAGTTCTCCTTCTCTTGAATGCAAGCCATTGTTTTCAAACAATTTAACACAATGATTGTGATTCGTGAGCAGGTACATGATTGTGATTCGTGAGCAGGTACATATTTATCGAATTCTAGCTATGTGTGACATTGATCACTCATTACTATTTACTAACTCAGGGCTAACTCATGCTAACCTGTAGTCAATTTCTAGGCGCTGTTTTCAAAGTGAGGACCTTTGTGTGTTGTGTTTATTCCATACATACCATTTAAAATATTAACTATGTTTGCTGTATTAACATAAAGTTGATTAAAGCTTGATACAGCCAACCAAATTATGTAACTTGAGCGTGCACATCATTACCATAATATTAGATCGATTGTATGTTGGATCACGACACATCAGATTGGCAAATCATCTATAGTGAAAAACACATTCCCAAAGATCCAATTCTGGCTTCGGAGTGGATCATTTAATGTCACCCTGTGTAAGTTTCCTGTTTTGAATATGATCTTCACAATTGATATTTTACTATAATGTTGCTGTTAGAATTTTGATTGGGTTTAGAAATATTATTTTTGTCAATATAAATTAAATACTTTCCCATGTGTCTCAGCTCTAAACACCAGCTGTATATCTCTCTAAACCTATGATGTCTAATAAAAGTGATTCTTCAAACTTATTTCTTTTAGGACATCTTCAAAGAAATTGTCATAGACCTAGCAGATGGTAGTAACAATCCAAATAATTCAGGGATCAAACCTTTGTGTCCAACTCGCTGGCTTTGTCGTCATGCAGCAATTGAATCAGTCATCAACAACTATGGTGCAGTCCTTAAAAGCTTAGAGGATATGTCACAGTCCAAGTCTGACAGTGCTACCAAAGCCAATGGACTCTTAGATAGATTTCAGAAAGGAGAAATTCTCCTAGGATTGAAGATGGCAACCAAACCACTAGCTCTACTAGAAACACTTAACCGAGGACTTCAAGGGAGGTCAGCTACTGTCTCAGGTACATTTGTTTATTCGCTCACTTCATAGCAGTGTAGAGGGCTAGTCCAAGATACGCTTTTAAATATTTCCCCTTATGAATACACTGCCATAGCCAATTAAAGCACATTGAAACCATGTCATATTTATCATTTCATATCAGGGCAACTCCACAATAAACAGAATGACAATCCAACTTGTTTGGGAACTTTTAAACATGATTGTCCAATCTGGTATCTTTTATTGTAATGTAATGCATAATCCATACATCATACATAGTACCAGGTTGTACATTTTCCACATATTTTCTTTTCCCAAAAAGTATTTTACGTTATTGAGTTGTGCATATTAATGAGAACGGTAATAAATTTTAAACAACAAAATACAGGTAATATTGAGAGACCAACAAAATGTTCAGTATATCGTACAGGCATGAGAATGTTCAGTTTTAAAACTTGGATGTATTGTTTGATCTAAAAGTTAAGGAAGTAATAATTCAAATACAAACAAATGTATGAATTATGTTACTAACCTTGCATTACTTGTCTAACGCACTCGACCCTATGGGACTCTTGTATTAGCGCATGAGTATGTTGATTTATATTATTTCAACAAGTAATGCACATTTATTATGTACTTTTCATTATATCCGTTTTTAGGTATGTTGGTGTCTGTAGGTGCTGTAACTAAAAAGATGCAAGAACTTCGCAAAGAGAGTGAATTTTCAGAACTATTTGATGAGACATCTGAACTGGTTGTTAGATATAACCTTGATCCACTTGAAATCCCAAGACGCAAGCAACCACCAAAGCGCTTTTCAGGACCTGCTGAGTCATATCACCCACTCAGTGCTGAGGAATACTACAGAACAAAGTACCTCCAGCTGATAGATGGCATACTCGGAAACATAAGAAAGAGATATGACACATCTTCTGGGAGCAGTCTTTCAGAGTACAGAAGTTTTGAGCAAATGATGGCAACAGGTAAACAGAATTACTGTCGTCAAGGGTGCAGTCACAATAAGTACCGTAAAACGGGGTGAATAGGGACATGGGGCCCCCATGTTCCTATTCACCCTCGGTACACAAACTGGCCGGGTGACATTTAAAAAACCTTTTCCCATTTTTGTCCCTATTCACCCCCATGTCCATATTCACCCAGTTTTACGGTACTTCAACAGTTTTTTCCTTTAGTTTTCCTTACATTTTGCGCATTTTCAAGTTTTATGCTGAAAACATATCATTTTTTCGATTTTAGCTTTGACGTGACACCCTGAACAATGTACGCACCTACATTGCTCTATCATGAAAAACTACCCTTTTACACATTTTTTCTCGAGCATGTTATCCATGTGTGCCCCATGGTTATTTCGTCATGTCTACCATCAGCAAGACACTGTAAAACAAATTGTCATAATGCAAAATTTGTGTACAGTATACAGGCTTTATTATATTGAAGCTAAATTTGGAAAGTTTCATGGTACAAAAAAACCATTATTACCCATTCGTGAAAGTTTTGGGTCGCAAAAGTTTCTGGTTTTATGGTATAACTGCTTGGGACTACAGCCTACAGGCACCCAATACTTCTGCATTTCTTACTTGAAGACACAAGAACATTATATGTTTAAAGAACTTTTATGATTGACTAGTAATAGTTGTATTGAATGTGCATTTTAATTTAATTTTACATAGGTCGGATAGAAGACGGAATATATCGCAGATACCCTGAACTGAGCCACAGGGCTGATGGGCAAAACCTCACCAAAACCGAGCTTCAACTACAGCTACAAATGTTCTGCAGCACAACACATGCTACAACGGTTCATGAAGCAAAGGAGGCATTCCAAAAGATGTCAATTGAGACAAGGTGTATATTTCCAGGGGTGCTAAACATCCTACGTCTCATGTTAGTTTGTCCTGTAACGTCGTGTGAGTGTGAGCGCAGTTTTTCAGCACTTCGTCGTTTAAAGACCTGGCTCAGAACCACAATGACCCAGGAGAGACTACATAATGTTGCTGTGTGTCATGTTCACAAGCACATTCTTGATCAAGTCAATATAATTAAACTAGCAAAAGAATTTGTGAGTAGATCATCAACCAGAAAAAACATGTTCGGAAAATTTTAAATGACTAACCATGTTTTTTTCCACATGTAAACTTCACTACTTTAGAATGGGGATTCTTTGGCCCTTGCAGGGTAACTTAACTGGGAGTGATGAGCTTGCTGAGAAGGAAGGAGTCTTTTAAATCAGCAGATGCCAAGCCCCCCCCCCCCCCCCCTCCACACACAATTAGGGCCTAGCCTTCCTTAAGACCCAAACCTAATTACAGGTAGCGTGATTGAGAGTTATCATATCATCTAAGATCCTATTAGTAGCCCCCCTTCACCCCTGATATTTTAATTCCCCAATCCCTCCTTCATGAAAGTTTAATACTTAAGAAATCATACGTAATATGAGCGTATATATAAAGGTATTAAGCAAACCTTGAAATTCAAGCCTATAAGCCTATTTATATGCTTAATATCCAGTGAGCTTAATTAGAGGCCTACATGTTTTCTGATACATGTTCATGTATGTTGCACAACATTTATAAGTCATGACATGGCTCCTGAGTTATTTGGAATTCATCCATCACCATATACTGACAACATTTTACCATGCACTCAAATTTGAATGTCCTTGTATTTATTATTAAGTGTAACATAAAACTTATAAATGTTACGGTTTCATTATTATAAATCATAAACTCATTAATCATTTTAAAAAAAAATTCTTGTCCTACTTTTAGTGAACTTTTATGCACCGTCTGATTTTCAGGGGTGGGGACATGGAAGTTGGGGTCGGGCGGCAAAGGCCTTTTTCTACATTTTAAATGTTTTCCTCAATATTTAGTCAGATGGGCCAGATTGAGGTGTTTTCTTAGGGTTTTTTCACATTCAAAATTCCATGCCCGCCCCCTGAGAATTTAATGGTGCGTCCCTAACTTCAAGAATATGAGGCCTTTTAAAAATGTTTTTATTTCATAATTCTGGGGGTTGGTAACAATAAACCTTTAAATGATCATTTTGACGAAAGCAACTATATTTACCAAAATGTCAGATTGTTATTGTGGATAAAAAAAGAACATTACATAATTCCTGGATTGACCAGACATAACTTATAAACAAGGTTTAAACAGGTGTCACATGTATGCTCTTCAATTTGTATTCTTAAAAAACTATTTAGGGTATTGTCACCAAGCCGATGTTTGCTTATTAATTCAGAAACAGGTGAACATTTATTATATACTACATGCATGGATTTTGTAGAAATCCTGATATTTAGATTTTACATCTCAAACCATTCAAAATCTTTGTGGTCATAAACCACATACAAAAAACAAAAACACGTTGCCGTTGTAACTTTTGATGAAAACAACATCTTGATCACATTTTTTCTCCAAAAATATCATGGACCTCCACCTTAAAATCGGGTGTCACTCATCTGTTACTTCCATGCTCATATTGTGGTAAACGAGCCTTGACTGATCAGAGGCAACTCCTTAAATTACCTAATGCACAGATAGTCAATTTGTGCCTAATGGTATAAACCGTATAATATTATATGTATGCATGTCCAATGTTCAGTACAAGTGAAACTTTGCAATTATGGGTTTTGTCGAAGATATTTGAATAAAACAGAATCCTGAGTGTCTAAATGTACATGGCATTATAAGAATCATTTTATTTATCTGAGTGGAAACCCTCCCAAGAATATGAAGCTAATGTTACCATTTTCACCAAGCAACTTTGATAATACAACAAAGTAGACATAGGCCTACTTGCCGCCTACAGTACAACTTTTACTAACAGTATAACTTTTATTAACAATATAACTTTTAAATATTAACAATGTATAATTGCAAAGTTTCACTTGCACTGAACTTTTACATATATTTAGCTGCAAAACCATCATGGTGGTTATAAGATGCGTAAGCATTAATAGGCAGCAGAATCGGTAAGAAATATAATGATATTATGTATGTATCGTTATATCATATGTGTCTATACTATTTCTGAGAATATAGCAATAAAACTCAAAATACAGACCATTTAAGGCTGTACGTTCATAACAGTAGTGTATTGTTTTGTCTTTTTTAATACAGTTTACGATTTAGTTTTAAAACTTGTCTGATGGAAATGGCCTCAAAGCACGTAATAAGCATGATAAGTGTTCTGGGTCCCCCATGCAGCCATGAGATGATATGTTCATTTTGTTTACTAAAGATAATTCACTTAGATTCGTCCCCAGGCGTGGATATGGGCCCCCCTCCAACAAAAAGTCGGTCAGGATACATACACGTACGTACGTACGTTGACAAGATATCTGATCTTTTGAAGGTAACTAGTATAACTTCTTTCTGGCTATAGGCCTATATAAAAATTGGAAATAAAGTAATTGCTTTTCAATTAAATATTGTGCAAAAGTACACACCAAATGGGTTCGTTTTTTTTTAAATAAAAAAAAAATTCTGAGGGGGGCACATCACTCCTCAGACTTCCCCCTGTTCGAGCTTTTAAACAATCTATACTTAAATCAAGAAAATATCAGTATATATGCTCAACTTCTTTCTTGCATTGATAAAAACAAAATATTGATTGGAAATGAAGAGGTGGCTTTTCGATAAAATATTGGTTAAAAGTATACACCAGATCGCACCAAATGAGTTCGAAAATTGAAAAATTTTCTACTTCTGAGGGGGGCACATCCCCCCTCAGACACCCCCCTGTCCGAGCATAGCTCGGAGGGCGGTGCTGCGCACCGCTTTGATAGTACCAGCTTCGGTTCATCCCCCCCACACAAAACAAGAAATATCCGCCCCTGGGGGGGGGGGGCACAAGGGTTCCACTAGTGTGGGGGGGGGGGGGGGCGCCTGCCCCCCGCTGGTTACGCCACTGATGCGAGGTCCGGTCTAATGTGAAGTGTTGGCTGTGATGTGACGCATTGGACGCAAACATCATATAGAATCACTATAAAACTGAGACGTATTATGCAATTTTTGTGATATATCATAGATAATCAAGACAGGGACGAACAAGTGTGTAGTTTCTTTTGAAGCTATGTGTGTTTCGGACGGATCAAGGTCGCTCAACACAAAAAGTCGATGTATCCATTCGCTCTGTCATGAAATAAGTTCTCAACAATACATCCATATAAAACGTCACTCTCGTTCTCAGACGCGTTAAATCGGTAGGAATTGATTTCAAAATATTTGCTATTTGTCCGAGTTTAGGGGTTATACAAAACTGGGTGACATATTTTAATATGAGTATCTATAAACTAAACAAATAGCGAATTACGTTCTTCACTGGTTAAAGAACCTTTTTGGGTTCTTTCCTGATAACCCATGGGTTCTTTATAGAACTAAAAAGGTTCGTAAGCCAAGAAAATGGTTCTTTGTAGAACCTTAAGTATAGTGAAGAACCTTGTTTGGAACCCTAGTACAAGTAAAGAACCTTTTAAGGTTCTTGGAAAAGGTTTCTTTAGCCAGAAAATAATTATGCAAAACCAAAAAAAGATTAATGTTGTTAACACTGTATTTCACTCTTTTAAACTTTGTGATGAGCCCGTGAAGAAAGTCCCTAAGACCTACCTAAATTTTTAAGGTTCTCTATACAACCTTTTAAAGTTCTTTATAGAACCTTTAGAGCTCTTAGGGTTCTACATACAGGACAGAAAAAGGATCTAAGTGGAACCCTTTTTTCTTAGAGTGTATGAGGGCTTAATTTTCGCTAGTAGGAACAAATTCGGATGGTAAAATGTTATGTTAAAATTAACACCAAATATAATTGTCAACGATTTAAGTTTAATTCAAGTTCTACATCATTCCGCCCCCATACACCGGCACGTCCGCCCGCTCGACCACCCGCCATGTTGTTTACGGTAAATAACATATTGCCGCCGGCCCGCCCGCCAAAAAAACCACCACCCCGTCCGACCACGACCACCCGCCCGCTTATATACCCTAGACCAAGCATGTGCAACCTTTTCTACCACACGGGCCGCATTGTGATTTTGAGATCTATTCACGGGCCGCAGTGATTGTCGAACATTCCAAAACACGTCCGGAGGAGGAGTAATTGGGAGAGGGGAAGTCCATTGCTCATGGAATAAGCCCGCTTCTCTTCGTGTAATTTCCTCTAATACTCGTTGTGGCTGCTGCAAGCGCCATTTTAACAAGGGATTTTATCACGCAATCACGCCTTGAGTTATATTTACTTATTGCAGCGCGTCACCCTGCTAATTATAAGGGAGCACACAACTAAATCATTCCGCCATTTGTCTAAAACTAGGGAGTTCCGGTTAAAACGGGCCGCATCAATGGGGATTTTATGATTGCTTCGCGGGCCGCAGATTAGAGGTCGGCGGGCCGCATGTGGCCCGCGGGCCGCAGGTTGCACACGCTTGCCCTAGACATTAATACAAATACAAGTCCTGTACTACTTCCGCACCACCATGACCACCGCAAACGTACAAATGTTCGCCGGCGCCGAGTTGATACAAATAATCTGTTTACAAGATTTTGAAATCAAGTTCGGCTTACATCCGAATGACCACCACCACACACCCACCCTCCCTGCTCCCTTCGCCGCCCACCGTAAAGACCCCTATAACTCCAAAACAATTTTAATTGTTAAATTATTTAAAAATAATTTGTCTTAGCGCCTTTTGGCCAAAAAGCTACGTGCTATGCGATTTTTTTTATTTTTTATTTTTTTTACCAAAATAAGCTATGTCCTATGCTTAAATTTTAATTTTTTTATTATAAAAATCAATTAACTAAGAGTCAATAGTTATGCTTTTGTGTTTTTAATAAAAGTTATCCGATGTGAAAAATGCACATTGTATGCTTGTGTTTTCTTTTTCTGTTAAAGGAACATTAAGTGGTGTTGAAAATTTTAAATGTTTAAAAATTTACTTCAGAATTCAAGATGAACATTAAAATTGCCATTATTGTTGCTTCTACTAACAAAAACACAGCAAAACTTGATTAAAACAAAATCATCGCTATTTATTGAAAAACACTCTCTATGCAAATATGGTTTGCGTAATTGCGTTATGTATCACGCGTACTGCAGGGGGATACTGTCGGACGTAAAATGCTGGTTGCGGCTCTACCAGCATTTTTGAATCGACGTTTTGTTGTACAAAGAAGGCTAATTTTTCTTAATCCTTTTAGGTGTAAGTTCATAAATTATGTAATACAATTGTAAAAATATACAAATCCCAGTTTTTATCATATACTTTTGTAATTGAGGGCGCTGCCTCCACCACATCTCTTAATGCCCCTTTAACTTCACAAAGTTAGTTGAATGTGTTCTTAATCACAAGGTTGTCGAGTATCATCGAAACTTATACATTTTTTAAATTTATTTTCAAATCGAACCCCGAAAAAAGGCTATTGTGACGCGGGTAGCTGCTGCTGCTGCTGTTTAGCCATAGTCCTTTAGAGAACCGTCGGCATTCTCTTGCTTGCTTTCACTCTTGCTGCTACCACTCCGCCGTCTGTCCACTCTCTGATGTTGTCTGTCCAAGCAGTTTTTCTGCGTCCTGGTAGAGCCTTCCCTTCTACCTCTCCTTCAATAGTAGCTATTACTATGCTTTCCGCACGTCGCTTCCAGTGACCATACTTTGCACGCTTCCTCTTCCTTAGTTGGGCTAGCAGTCCCTCTTCTTCTTTCATTCCTATTTGCTTGCGCAACCATGCGCGCGAAACCCCATTTTTAGGTTGTCCGTAAGAGAGACACCTCGTGGTGGTGCAGTCAATCTGTGTCAGCCAGTCTGTGTCTCTGTCAACAATTTGGTACACACTTTTTGTTTTGTCCATTTCTTTTCCATACAAAGACCAATTGCAACCTAACTTGGGTCATAGATGCAACATGGAAACCTTCATATGTTAATGAGGTCAAAGATCACATACCACGGTCAAAGGTCATTTGAGGTCAATATGTAAAATTGGCTGCATATGTAAAATTGATTACATTTAAACAGGTGAAGTACAATTGTTTTAATCTACCCATATAAACGGACGACCTATTTAGGACCGCTGTCCCTGGTCCCTATTTTAAAAGCAATGCGTGCGGGCAGGTGATACAAAGTATTACATTTCGTTTGGCCTGACACTTAATATTGTTTCACTAGCTGTTTAAAGTTTAATTCAAGTTCTACATCATTCCGCCCCATCCACCAACCAACCCGCCCGCCCGCACGCCCGACCGCCCGCCTGCCCGCCCGCCACCGCTTAACTCTAACCTCCTACTCACATTTTCCAAGGGAATTTTTTTTCAACGACAAAAACGCGGACAAAAGAGTGATGCCGCCCCGGGGGGGGGGGGGGGGGGGGGTACTCGCCTGAGACGGTATACGGGGGTGTGCCGCTCTAATGGGTAGCTTTTTGGGCACAAAATCCCTAAACATGGGGTATGATTTTGTGCTGGAAATCCCTAATAATGGGGTCACTTTTTACAAATGGGTCTATTTTCGCGAACTTTTTGTCTATTTTTGCGAAAATTTGCCAAAATTAGGTCTATTTTCGCGAAAATTTGCCAAAATTAGGTCTATTTTCGCGAAAATTTGCCAAAATTAGGTCTATTTTCCCGATAATTTGCGAAAATTTGGTCTAAAATGAAGCACTACCCCTAAAAATAGGTACCGATTTTTCCAAAATCACCCCTAAAAATGGGTATGGGTTTTGAATCTCCAGCGGCACACCCCCGACCAAACTAAATCCGAGTACCCCCCCGGGGATGCCGCCAATTAGGCTTGGACCCACCGAGAGGTGGACGCTCTGCCAGTGCACCACGGGGTCAACCATACTTGGCCGAGTATATTCGGCCAATTATGTAGCCTAGGGGGCCACTATTTCATCGAAAAAGTGCCACGCTAGCTGGCACAGACAGACTTTACCGTGGCCATTTGTGGCACGGGGTGGTTAGGGTTAATAAACACCATACATAGAAACATTTGAAAAAATAAAAAATAATAAGAACAAAAAAATCCGTTAACCCTAACCCCTTACCCATATTTACCAAGGGAATTTTTTTCAACGACAAAAACGCGGACAAAAAGAGTGGCGCCACCACCGGGGCTTGAACCCACAACCTATCGGTTGAGAGACGGACGCTCTACCAGTGCGCCATAGGGTAGTCCGTCGAGAAGTCCCACTCGCCCAGTGAGGTATAGAGCGCCCCCAGCGAGAACCGACAGGCCCGGTTCTCGTGTGGGGGCGCTCTATACCTCACTGGGCGAGGGGACTTCTCGACGGACTACCATAGGGGTCAACCATACTTGGTCGAGTATTTTCGGTCAACTATATGTAGCCTGGGGCCACTATTTCATCGAAAAAAATGCCACGCCAGCTGGCACATACAGACTTTATCGTGACCATGTGTGGCACTGGGGTTAGGGTTAATATGCATTATACATTAATTGCAAATACAAGTTTTGAATACTTCCGCACCCCCGCCCGCTCGCGAATTTATTTATTAATCGTAACAAACATTTTGTGCAGTACAATGTACATGTGCATGTGCATACTATACGATTTACTCCGTCAAGGTATCAAATGTTTGTTACGGTAAATAACACATCGCGCCCGCTCCGTGCGGCGGCACGTGGTGTTGACAGAAATATTTTTAAAAAGCTTTTGATTTCAAGTCCTGCTTACTTTCGCGCACCCCACCCAAAAATAACTCACCACCCCTCCCTGCTCCGTTCTTCACCCACCGCCGCCGCTTATAGACCTCTACAACAGGCCTTCTCAAATGGTGGCGCGCGCGCCACTTGTGGCGCATTGCATCAGTCCGAGTGGCGCGCGGAAGGACGCATGAAATAAAAAATAAATAAAAAACAAATAAATATAGAAAGAAAGAAAAAAGAAGAAGAAATATATCCCCAACTTCAACCAGATCGCAAGCATGAAGAGCCACTTCAGCCACTAACTGCAGTGGGGTGAGTCATGATTATTAGTGGTAGGCCTATTGATTATCACTACATTTGCTACCATTTTTTGTACATTTTACCATCAACATTTCTTTATTTCTTGTACCATATTGCATGCAAATATAGCTCTCCTTAGCCTCTTAAAAGGGGGGTAAACCCATGAGCTTCCAGGGGGTCCCCCTGGACCCCACCCGTTATTCGCTCAGCTCGTGTCGCTCGCTACGCTCGCAGGGATAGTGGCGCTTCTAGATCACCAACATCTCAAAAGTGGTGCTTCACAAAATCTAATTGAGAAGGCCTGCTCTACAACTTTAATTAATAAAAAACCCTTTAAAGGGGAAGTGCTAGTACAAATGAAAGACTTTGATATTTTTTAGGAAAGCATTTGGTAGAATAATGACATGTAATTGGGTAATCAGTATTGGCACAAGAGCAGGCAGTGGACGTATTGGCACATTTGGGCATGATATCAAGTAATGAATATGAAGACAAATTTGCAGTAGTTGTCCGTAGGCCTATATATGTGAAAATCAGACACAATTAGGCAAGATATCAAAATTGAGCTTGTATTTGATTATTGTAGTAGAGATCTTCCGCTTAACAATGGTACTCTTTTTTAAGCGGAGTTATATAATTTTTCAGTTATAGTCTTTATGAAACTCCAAACTGAGTTATCATCCTTTAAAGATGTACTTATAATGTACTAACGATGTACTTTTATTTGTATTTTTTTATTTTTTTATTTTGTGGTTTGAATTTTTAATCTGAAACTTTCACATTAATGTTATAAACACTCTGAAAATTAATTATTTACAAGAATCACCTCCAATTAGGGTTTGGGCTATTTCTCAGTTTGGAGCTCTGCCCAATTCGTGAATTAAAAAGAAATTTGGAAGAAATGAAACGGTCATTTGATCTTGTTGTGTGCATTCATTGGCGGCGTAGCTACAGGTAACCCACCAAGGGTCATTCGGGGAGGGGGGGGGGGGGGGGGGGGGGGGGGGGGGGGGGGGGGGGGGTGCAATTAACAATTCAGGGGAGTTAAAGGGTTTTATATACTTATCTCCAATTTCATGGCGTTTCTCGTCGTGGGGAATCAATACCAATCCTAATCACCTGCAGCAGAGGCTTTGTCCCAGGACCTACCGGGCCGGGGCCCTTATGTAATGTGGGCCGGCCCTGGACCCCACGCCACTCTCGTGCCCCCGGGATGACAAGCCTCCTGGCTACGCCCATATGTCGCAAACAGTCCATGAAATCAATTGACAACTCATAAAACGACCGCCAATTTTGTATTTATTTCATTAAGCCTACCAAAGAATGGAAATTAACTACCCAGTATGATTTGTTTGTGCAGTTATAAACGATATCTCCATCTTGGCAAACACGAGAGTAAACATTTTAGAACCACCCTCTCCATAGGCTTTATTGGTATAAGTGTTGTAAAAATCAACACAGATTGTCAGAGGTATATTTGCTCAATAGTGAATTAAAAAAGTACAATAGTTTTTAAACGGCTTTCGTTGAATAACAAAATAACAGACATAAGGGACGCACCATTTGATTTTCGGGGGAGGGGGGCATGGAAGTTGGGGTCGATCGAATTATTTTTTTGGCCACCGAAGTAGGCGCAATTTGTTTTTTTTAAAATTTGTTTTAGCAAAGGCGGCACAGTGTTGTTGTTTTTTAGGTTTTACTGTTTTTCTTTACATTGAGTTGGGTGAGTTGGGTGAGTCATCTTTTTTTTCTTTTCCTGGTTGGTGGGCAAAGTTGTTGTTTTTTCCTGGTTGGTGGGCAAAGTTTTTTTTTTTCCTGGTTGGTGGGCAAAGTTGTTGTTTTTTCCTGGATAGTGGGCAAAGTGGTTTTTTTAAAACTTCCATGCAACGCCCCCCCATTAGACCCCTGAGTATCTAATGGTGTGTTCCTAATGTACTTTTATAGACACTAGCGGCGTACCCTCGCTACGCTCGGGTCCCCGCTAGATGGTTATGCCACATTACCTACCTCTGAAACCACATAAACCCCCTGGCCCTACGACCCCCCTCAACCAGGTTGATTTATAACCATATCCCTCCTAAAGGCATTATAAACCCCCTACAATCCAACCCACACAACCCTCCCTAAACCATTTCCTGTGGCTTCTTCATTAGCCCTCGGTCCCTTAGATTGTTTGGCATGCCAACCCTTGCAAAGCCCGTGGTGCCCTCCTAACCATTTACCGTGGCTATACTTTATTAACCCCTACCTCTCGGCACGGTAAGATTACGCTGTGCGGTACGCGCAACGCACAATGTTGTTCAATTCTAAGTGGCATTTATGAGCCAAATCTGAGAGGTTTTTTGCTGTTTTTGGAGCCAATTGTTAACCAATTTCACTGAAATAAACTTAACACCCTTCCGTTATTTCCTCCATCTTTCATGCAAATTAGGCGCCACTTTGATCACAACTAACGGAGAAATAAGGATAACAAATACATACACACACAAACAAACACACACCGTTTCCAGATTTATAGTAAGATGTGAGTCATAGTTCAATAATTACAGCACTCACAAAATTCCTAAGGTTACTTCCTTGAGCCCCCCCATTATTTTGAGAGTGTCTGTGATTTATTACCTAGTAATTATATAAGTTAATTTTATGAGAAAACTGCATTATATATTTTGAAATTTGATGATTTATTCATCAGTTTGTTTGCTTCAAGCGCGATAGCAATCCTAACCTTAAATTTATGAGTGAGATTTCTTTAGAAATACTTACATTGCCACAAGCTAGTGGATATTTATCGCTTTGTTTACCTATCGGAGTAAATATACTTTACACAGGCTAGGCAAACAACTGCGGACAACATCTCAACATTTCACCCCGGGCGCTAAACAACTGAAACACATCTCTTGTCCAATCAAAGCCATGAATACAGATGGATTCGGCGGCGCTTGTAAGTGACCCTGATGCAATACACAATAGCATCCAAGCGTCACACTTCTCGATCAACCAATATACCCGTATGAGAGAGTCATTTGGCTGGACCCGTTCGATAATTATACCGATTTGGTCACGGTTTCCTGAACCAAGTGACTCGAAGTCATTATAAATAACGCGTACTTGAAATATTGATTTTGAATTCAGGCTATAAGAGCTAGCTATCGTGATAGCTAGCACAAAAGATTCAGTTAAGGAGGGTGTGGACCAGGCTTTCTCAACTAGATTACTGATGCGCCACATTTTAGTAACCAACTTGTTGAAGCTCCACTTGGTCATATTTTTTTTAGAATTTACAATGGCAAAATTCCCTTCACAAATATTTTAACATATATATGTAGGCAACATAATAACTAATATTACTATTTTGAGGGCACATGCGCGCGCAGCGCGCTAAAAATTGCTGTCTTTATACATCTGACCGTCATAGGCCTATGAAATCTGGCTATATCATGATATGATTTATATTTGAAACAAATTTTAACCACTCTTGCGCCACTTAGGATGCGCGCGCCACCATTTGAGAATGCCTGGTGTGGACTCTCAGGTAGGCCTACAGCCTCCGTAAAACTGCCGTAACTTCTTCAATATTCATTTAATCTTTATAAACGTATACAGTTTTCTTGCAGAAAAGGAGGGTTCATTGAATCCAACCATGATAATGAAATTGACCATTTGGAAAAAAGTATAAAAAAACAACTTTTTTTGCCCCATTTTAGGTTTGGAAAAGATAACTCAAAATATATTTTGTTAAATGTTGTCATACTAGTCTTATGATAATCCTGATAACATTCCCAGGAGCGGGTTTTTTTATTTTTTTAAAATTAATATGTATTTTTGAGTTATAGACCAAAAAGTGCCAAAAAACCACATTTGGTCTGTACCTCAAAAAATAATTAAAATATTTTAAAAAAAAACCCCGCTCCTGGGGAATGTTATCAGGATTATCATAAAACTAGTATGACAAAATTTAACAAAATATATTTTGAGTTATTCTTTCCAAACCTAAAATGGGGCAAAAAACGTGTTTTTTATTTTTTTCCAAAATGGTCAATTTCATTATCATGGTTGGATTCATTGAACCCTTTTCTGCAAAAAACTGTATTCGTTTATAAAGACTGAATGAATATTGAAGAAGTTACCGTAACGGCAGTTTTACGGAGACTGTACCTGAGAGTCCACAGCCCCTTTAACACTAAATATTGTTTCAAGAGGCTATTTAAAATTGAATTCAAGTTCTCCAGTTTTGTATCCTACGGCCTCTTTCGACACCTAAAATGAATTGCAAAGTCGCCGGGTAGCCCAAATTTATTATTGAAGGGACTTTTAATTAACTGAAAAACACCAATATAACATTTATTTATTCTTTAAAAAAGTCACATCGGCGACAAAACTGAGATATAGTCAACATTGTTAGGTAAGTTCATAAATGTAATACAATTGTAAAAATATACAAATCCCAGTTTTTATCATATATTTTTGTAATTGAGGGCGCTGCCTCCACCACATCTCTTAATGACCCTTTAACTTCACAAAGTTAGTTTAATGTGTGTTCTTAATCACAAGGTTGTCGAGTATCATCGAAACTTATACATTTTTTAAATTTATTTTTAAATCGAACCCCGAAAAAAAGACTGCTGTGACGAGGGTAGCGCTACGCGCGAAACCCCATTTTTAGGTTGTCCGTAAGAGACACCTCGTGGTGGTGCAGTCAATCTGTGTCAGCCAGTCTGTCTAGTCTGTGTCTCTGTCAACAATTTGGTACACACTTTTTGTTTTGTCCATTTCTTTTCCATACAAAGACCAATTGCAACCTAACTTGGGTCATAGATGCAACATGGAAACCTTCATATGTTAATGA
>CM069457.1:15346148-15472683 GCA_035610835.1 Ophiura sarsii | reverse complement strand
TACTGGTGCGAAGAAGCAAGACACGTCAAGTCACGGTGGATGAGTGTTACAGCTCTAAAAAAGATGGGCAAAATTCCTTCAATGAAACTTGGAATAAGTAGAATGAAGTCACCAACATCACAGGCTCCACGCTAATCCTGGCTCAATTATCAGTTGACTTAACCACAGCATAAAGGCTATTGTTTACCACCAAAAATTGAGGGGCGGTCTTAGTTCTGCATGAATGGTCACAGAGTTCCATCATCTACAGTTATTTGCATAAAAACATCTCAGTTACATGCTAAAACCTATGATCTGGGACTTTATCAAGTTATGGTAAGTTCATCTAAAAATCGTTAATGCCATGCAAAAATAAATTGCGAAAGAAGCATAGGCCTACAATGAACATAATGACACGTGAAATTGCAGGAAATATGTTCCTGTATTTTTTTTGCATTAAAACATCATTTTCATTTAATATTTTAATGATAAATAGGTCGGCGTAAAGTCGGGTCAATGTCGGCTAAGCGCAATACGTACGTCTGCCCAACGTCCCGCCGACGTTTCTCCATATATGGTCGGTGCGACGTCATTCCGTGAGCAGCCGACCCTGAGCCGACGTCTCTGAGACGTTTGGTCCGACCAAAACCCGACGTCGGCCCGACGTATATGTGTTATCTGGGCATGGTCAACATCTCATCGGCTTGTTGAGAGCCTTACATGAAAATAGGAGGTGACGTAAATCCTCAATACCATCGTCACAAAGAGAGCAGATTTCGGTCATGTTTTCTGACCAAGAATGGATTCTACCGTTAATTGGAAGAGTATTGGACCGTGCCTTAAATTTGAGATTAGCTCCATAAAAATCTGATTTGTCAAGGAGATACTTTATTAAGAGAAAGATTATTTTTAAACATTACATACTAGTAGTCCGAAAGGGATGATTTCGATTTTGCGCTTTCATACCAATTACATATTCGTTATTTTTCGCGAAATCAGTACCCGTGGACAGAGTGAAATGGGACAGACTTTGTTCAAATAGCTGTTATTTTGCAACCGTAAGGTTATTTGTAACGATATTTTCAGCATAGATGGTCAAAATCATATAGTTGATGAATATTGAAAAAAAATTTTTTTAAATCTACAGAATTTTTAAAAAAATGGCTTCAAAAAACTGTCAACGTTTTATTGAACCACCCTGTATATTATTGCCTATGACTATCCTTTTACATTCGGTTCAAACTTTATACGTTCGGTTCAAGTGAGCAGTGTTGCTATAAATGGTGATTTGTGAAAGGAGCCAAAAAGCGCCCACTAAACTTTATAATTGACATGGTCCATCCGTCTCACATCACGCAAAATGACGCCAAGTCATGCGCCTGTGGCATAAGCTTAGCAACATCGTAACGGGGACTACTTCCGATCAAAAATTCATTCCCATTTCGTAAAAAACTATAAACTAAGCAAAAACTAAAAGGATATCGTCGGCCATGAGGGTTTTCATGGGCGTAGCCAGAAGCGGGGGCATGAAATCTGCGTGTGGTCCAGGGGCAAAGCCCTAGCAAGGGTTCAGGCGCGGATCCAGCCAAATTTGGGGGCCCAAAAAATGAATTTGTGATGGTACCATCTAAGCGGTGCGCAGCACCGTCCTCCGAGCTATGCTCGGACAGGGGGATGTCTGATAGGGGATGTTCCCCCCTCTGAAGTTTTTTTTCCTTCAATTTTCGAACTCATTTGGTGCGATCTGGTGTATACTTTAGACCAAAATGTTATCGAAAAGCCACCTCTTCCATGTCTTCATTTCCAATAATTTTGTTTTTTATCAATGCACGAAAGAAGTTGAGCATATTATACTGATATATTCTTGATTTAAGTATAGATGGTTTAAAAGTTCTGAGGGTGATGTGCCCCCCCCCCTCAGAATTTGATTTTTTCCTTCAATTTTCGAACTCATTTGGTGCGATCTGGTGTATACTTTTGACCAAAATTTTATCGAAAAGCCACCTCTTCATTCCAATAAATATTTTGTTTTTTTTATCAATGCACGAAAGAAGTTGAGCATATACTTATATATTCTTAATTTAAGTATAGATTGCTTAAAAGCTCGAACACGGGGGAGTCTGAATTGGATTTTATTTTTTCAATTTTCGAACCCATTTGGTGCGATTTGGTATGTACTTTTGAGCAATATTTTATTGAAAAGCAATCACTTTATTTCCGATCAATATTGGCTTTTTTATATAGACCTATGCCAGAAAGAAGTTATACTAATATAGTTACCATCAAAATATCAGATTTCTCGCCAACGTACGTACGCGATGTATCCCGACCAACTTCAAATAAACTCCAAACGTTCTTATGTCCCTCGCATGCCTCCCCTCCCACCTTGTCGTACTCCCCCCCCCCCCCCCCCCCCCCTCCCCCACACTTTTCTTTTGTTTTTTTGTTTGTCCCCTCTTCTTCCTCTGTCTCTTTCCCTTTTTTTCCTTTTTCCTTTTCCTATTTTTTTTTTTTTTTTTTGGTGGAGGGGCCTCACCCTATATCCGCACCTGCAGGGGTTAAGGGGCAGCACCCTTTAAAGCTGTATGTTCTCTGCCGTTTTAGGGAAAGTTGTTCAATAAATGGATATTAGGTCTACACACATTTGTTTGACAATGAACAATACAGACCGCTTTAAGAGACAAACAAACCCAATTTCTTTCTGGAGTATGTGAAGTTTAAATTTTTCGTTAATATTGTGCCATCAAGCCGTAAAAATAGCGGAACATTGTTGCGAAGCGAGATCCAGAGGCTCGCTTATGGGCTACTGGTGGGGGTCGAGGGCTGGGCAGGTTTTGAATTTCCCCGTATGAACTGGCACCATTCGACTTGATAAATTGTTCCTGAAAACGCCCGCGCGTGTAGCGCGCGAATTTTCTTTTGACTACCAGGTACGTAGTATTTTGAAGGTACATTTTTGGTATAAAATTGGATCAATTAAGCCCATTATTGGTAGAGCTAGTCACAGGTCACTAATAGGTATATCAAATAAGGTGGAGCCGTTTCAAAAATCCTTAAAATCGTGATACGTGTCTCTATTTTAAATAGAAGTTGTCAAAAAATCATAACATTTTTGGTATCATATTATTAAGACAATTTATCCAGCTACCGAATAAAAAAAAAGGATTAAAGCCACATGTCTAGCAACAGTGAAGTTATCAATCTAAACGTCGAGTGAGTCAAGGGTGGAGCCGGTGGGTGGAATTTTAGATCATGAATATAGGATTTACCAAACTCAAGATACACTCCAAACGTAGTTTTCTGTAGCCAGTGAGTATCTTTGAATTCGCAATTATAACGGCGTTCGGGTCCTACAAGTTAGTAGACGAGTGTCTTTAGATAAAATAAGAAATGGTATACTTTGTTATCTGCAAATTCTTAAACTAATAACTCTACCAAATGAATACCCTTGATAATGAGTTAAGTTGAAGCATTCTTTCAATGATAATTTTGATCGCAAATCCAAACCACCTATGTCCCAAGTTAGTAATATGCGCCATTGTACGGTCGCTATAAATGTAATGCATCTGTAGAAGCCCCGATCAAATTGTTGAGATGTTAGAAAATATTGCACGCGTACCCGGAATGCAATAGGCCTATGCTATGCACTATTGCCACTTCGTTGCCAGTTCGTACTTAGCCGTTCGTCCATACCCATTTCTTCCAATCCCAGTTAATCCAATAGCCAGTTGGTCAATAGCCATTTCGTCTATAGTCCCACTTGGTCCAATGGCCACTTCATCCAATGCCATTTCGAACATGTACTTGGCGCTCGTTGCTAACAACAACAACAACAACAAACGGGTATTTAGGACGCTATTTACATATGTACCATAGCGTTAACAAGAAAATAACAATTTAAAATAAATAAGTCTTAAGATTACTTTTAAAAGTCTCCATTGACTGAGCAGTTCTGAGGTGTATTGGCAGGGAGTTCCAGGCCTTTGCAGCAGTAACCTTAAAACTGCGATCACCGATAGTAAGGTTGGATCTGGGAACAACCAACCGGTTAGTTAGTGTCCATCGCAGATCGTAGGGAGCGAGCAGGGACATACACAGAAAACTGCTCAGCCAAATAGGGAGGAGCCAAGTTGTTTAAAGCCTTAAATATGTACAAAACAACTTTATACACAATCCTTTGTTGAACTGGCAACCAATGCAATGTCTGAATGACGTAAACGTACACTATAGACGTAAGCCGCCTGACTCATTCTCTCCACCCCTCCCCTCCCCACCCCACCCCCAAAAAGTCCAGAAGAAGTATATTGCATAGCATTGGATGACCCATAATTTGACCCGAATTCATACACTCTTATAGTGTCGAACCGATCAGAAAGCAAGAAACTAAAGTATGCGGAGTGCATTGAAAGTGTCTAATGCACTCAGCGTGTCCGCCGTTCAATTCGCGCACCACGTGCTTAGTTTTGACTCGTGTTCAGGAATCGCGGGTTTTGCCGATTTTCACTGCGGGTGTTTGCAAACTTTTTAACATGTTTTCATTCGTTTTACATAGATCAAAACTATGCTCAAATTGTAAATTTGTATTTGTATAATGTCGTGTATGAATTAGGTCAATATATGCGTATGTTTTGCTTCTCGATTTTTTTTTTTTAAATCAATGAACTTGCGCAAATGTTGATATGCTAACGACAGCACTACCCCTGCCGGGTCGCGCCATTATTCAAACATCAACAGTCAGCGCGCGTGCATTGATTTGTCTCATTTATCTTGAAGCAACACATAGCCTACACATTTATCGACCTTCTACATAGTAATTAACCCAGTAATACCCCATGAGTCAAACCTGAAATTTTCATATGATATGACCTGGTTTTTTTTTAAATGTTGGAGTATCACTGATTGACCCAATTTTGGGACTTCTCATTTCACGACCCCTTTATGTGAGTTGAAAATTCAAGCGTCGTATTTTTACCCATAGTTCTGAGTTAAGTTATGCAATCACCCCAGATACTTTAAGAGTTAATTATAGTGGTCTCTAAACCGATTAAATTTACGCTTTCACAAAAGAGCGCGGTCTTAAAATAAAACTCAACATTAAGGGGGGGAGGGGGGGGGGGGGGTTGAGTCAGATTTGGCCTATGTTAGAAAACCATTTTACCCAACTTTCCCGAATAACAGCCGATAAGTGTTGTATATCATATTGTAGCCCTTGATGTCTAGTTTTGAAAAACGCTTTCGGTTCTGCTCTGGTTGCCATGGTCCGAGCAAGGGCTCTGATTGGCTAAACACGGGAACAGTCATAACTCAAAAACCAAATAATCCACTGGGGTCATATTTGAGGGATAGATGCATTAGAACAATACGCACAAAAGCATGTCTCCACATTTTTTGATTGGTTGCCATGGTAACCAGGCCGCAGCCAATCAGGGTATTTTACACCGTAATTCAAAATTTAAAAGGAAATTAAAAAAACCTCTTCATGACTTTGTTAGCATTGCTCTTCTTAACATCGGTGCAAATTTTCATTACAATCATACATTGCGTTTTTGAGTTATGACCGTTCCCGTTTTCCAGATACGCGCTTTCGCTGTTTTGAGATATGAAGAGGTATTTTGCAAAAGGGCCTACATCCACTTTGGCTCTTATTGAGAAAAAGTCAAAAAACTGTTTCTAAATATTCAAGTTGAGCAATTGAAAAACTGAATGGATTATGAAAGAGGTACACTACATACTAATTGAAATTGATATAAATTTTAAATGTGCTAGTTTTAATTTTTTTTTAAATCATGTTTACATTTTTTGAAAATTTGGATGTAGGCCCTTTTGCAACAAAACTCCATCTGTTTGTACATAAAGAAAAAATACCACACACAAAAAATCATTTATTTTAATCATTGAAAATAAATAAGTTTGATATTGAAATGTATAGGTCACAATCATATGTTTCAAGGAAATAAAGTCATTTTTTTCAAAAATACCTACATCTCATTGTAAACAGCCATTGAAGTTGTTGTTTTGTTGCAAAAGGGCCTGTATCCCGATATAATTCTGGATACAGGCCCTTTTGCAACAAAACAACAATTTCAATGGCTGTTTATACCTATATACCTATAGAAATTTCATTGGGTTCCTTTTAGAACCAAAAAAGGTTCTAAAAGGGTTCTTTAGCCAAGAAAATGGTTCCTCAAGCTTCAAGAACCTTTTGGGAAAAAATTATGGAGAACCCTCAATGGTTCTTGGTAAAACGGTAAAAAATGTTTTTAGCCAAGAAGAAATGATTTTTAACAGTTGAAAAGGACTAAATTTGTTTACATTTCTCTTGAATTTGCATATTACATAAAAACAAAAAAGTAAATATACCTTTATGTCTTATTTAAAATTTGAAAGTTCTTCAAAGAACCATTCTAAGGTTCTTTTTAGAACCTTTTAGGCCAAAAGGTGCTCCCCGCGGGACAAAAAAGGGTTCTTAAACGAACCATTTTTTCTAAGAGTGTATAGGCCGTTAAAGTTTTGAAACACATGAGGGCGCTTTTGCATATCGGTCAGACATTTAATTAATTTTCTTTTGCTATTTTCAGTTGGAGATTGAATTATCATAACTTTTAATGAAAGAATCATAAAAATCGAGTGATGCGTTCTCTTTTTATTAATTATTTAATTAATTTCCTTATATATAAGAGGGTGAAAAACAATAAAATACATAAGAAATTCATTGTTACAAAATTTCGAACCCAATTATTGTTTTACATAAATCCTGAAACACATTTTAGCTCAAAGTTAATGCAACATAATTGTTTTAAACTATTTATTTATAATTGTTTTAAAAATGCCTTATATATCACTGGGTGAGCGTTTTTGTGTATAAAAGTATAGGAAACACCGTTTTTTGAATAATTCATATAAGTACAATCGGTCATATCTCGAAAACTACATACCCGATTGCTATCTCAATCTCAATCTCAATCTTTTTATTTCCATATAAAAAATACATCAAATCACAATCACATATATCAAAAAAAACAATATGGAGGAGAAGACTGGAAAGCCAATGAGGCCCGTTTATGGTCTACCCCTTAAAACAAGTAATACATAAACAAACATTGTATCCTACGACTATCTGTGAATAAACAATAAGAATCCCACAACACCATATACAAGACAGAACAAGGACGGGCTCAAATACAAGAGATTACTCGTAATTTTGGATAAGGTTTTGCTTTAACTGGGTTCGGAAATGCTTTAACGATTTGGATTGTTTCATGCTTTTGGGAAGTGAATTCCAGAGAATTGGACCATTGGTTCGAATAGCACGGTCGGGGAAAGTCTTTTTGTTATTTGTCATGTTAAAATCATTGCCATGTCTTGTTGGGTAGTTGTGAACATCTGAACGCTTTGAAAAGAAGGTTTTAAAAACTCTGGGTAAATCATTTGTGGAATGTTTAAACATGAATACCCAAGTTCCATTGTGTTCATATCAGTTATTGTAAGAAAATTATACTTAGCAAATAAAGGTGCTCTGTGACTCCTATAGTGACTATTAGAGATGGTTCTAATTGCCCATTTTTGCAGTTTAACAAGTTTGTCTAGATATGATTTACAAGTGTTGCCCCATATAAGTATTCCATAGCTGAGATAAGGTAAAATTAAAGTACAATATAACGAGTGTAATATACGTGCTGGAATAGAATGCTTAAGTTTGTTCATGACACCAATATTTCTTGAAACTGTTTTCGATATGCAATCAATGTGGTTTTTCCATGTAAGACATTCGTCAATTAATACGCCTAAAAACTTAGTACATTTTACTCTTTCTAGTGTAATATTATCTAAAGTAACATTAAAATCTTCTCGTATTTTGGTTGATGTCATATGAGGTGTACCTAAAATAATATAATTCGTTTTGCTAGCATTAACTGATAATTTGTTGGCTTTAAACCAATTGCTTACTTCATTCAAATCTTCATTTATTACATTTATTTTGCTATTGATGTCCTTGTGTGAGTAAAGAATAGTAGTGTCATCAGCAAACAATATGAAATCAAGTACATTTGAAGTATATGTTATATTATTAACATACAATATGAACAGCAAAGGGCCCAATATGGATCCCTGTGGAACACCACATACAAATTTTTTAAAGTCAGAATTACAGTTATCATAAAAAACACTTTGAGTTCTATTGCTTAAGTAGCTCTCAAACCATTCATGTACTACACCACGAAATCCATAATGTTCCAATTTATGAAGAAGTATTTTATGATCAATAGTATCAAATGCTTTTGATAAATCTAAGAATATTCCTATTGTAATTTCATTATTTTCGACGGCAGTGTTGATTTTATCTACCAGTTGAGCAATAGCCATGTAGGTTGAATGTTTGGAGCGAAAACCAAATTATTTTTCATTAAGGATTTCGTGAGTATTTATGAAGTCAACGCATCTGTTAAATACAAGTCTCTCGAGAATTTTGGAGAAACATGGTAAAAGCGAAATTGGACGATAGTTTGAAAACATTACATGATCAGCCTTTTTGTAAATTGGAATTACTTTTGCTGTTTTAAATTTATCTGGAACTATACCTGTTAACAATGATAAATTAAAAATACTTGTAAGTGGCCGAGCAATTTCATTGCTCACTTTTTTAATAATGAAATTTCCAATATTGTCGTTACCAGCACTTTTATTTGGGTTAAATTTGTCAATTATCTTTATAATATCTATATCAACAATTGGTTTCATATACATACAACTAGAATTCATGTCATGAAGATATTCGTGATAGTTTTTGCCTGTGTTTTGAATATCTGATGCTAATTTAGGGCCTACGTCAACAAAGAAGTCATTAAAATGGTTAGAGATATCCTGAGAATTAGTAACGATGTTACCACTGACGTCTTTAAATTTACACTGTGATGTCTGTTTTCTACCTTTACCAATAATACCATTTATGTCTTTCCACGTTTGTTTCATGTCATTTTTAGATTTTTCAAATTTCGTAAAGAAATGCATCCGTTTAGATTTTCGTAAAAGCATATTCAACTTGTTTTTATAGGTTTTGAACTTTTGTAAATTACCATCAGATGAAACCTTGAGGTATTGTCTATACAACTTATTTTTCTTATTGATTCTTTTAAGCAGACCTTTGGTAATCCATGGTGATATAGGATCTTTTTTTCTCGTGAAAGTACATTTTTTGAGCGGTACACATTCATCATATATTGTATAAAAAGTATCAACAAGTTTATCATAATCATCATTAACATCATTATTGTCAAGAATTTCATTCCATTTAACGTTTGATAACCTTTGTTTTAGATAACTTACATTGCCATTACTATGATTCCTTTTATAAACAAACTTTTTGTTACACTTTTTCGGATTTACAATATCTAGATTGGTTGATAAAATGGTTGTAAAATGATCACTGATGTCAGTAACTAATAGAAGTTTGAATAACATCTTGATTATTTGTAAGTATGTTATCAATACACGTAGCTGAGGTAGCAGTAATCCGTGTTGGTTTGTAAATGGTGGGCAACATTGAATGAGAATAAATGAACTCGAGATAATCATGAGTGGGCCTATCTGTATCAGCTTTCAACAAATCAATATTAAAATCACCCATAACATAGAACAAATTATTTCCTGAGCTAAGATTTCTGTAAATGAATTCAACTTCTTTGATAAAATAATCAATGGGAGTGTGAGATCTGTATATAATACCAACAACAACATTCTTGTTTATACATTCAATTTCAATGAAGCATGATTCAAAGCTTTTGTTAGCTTGACACAAATCTGTTCGCAGCTTATATTTGATTTTATCAGATATATATGTCACCGAGGGGATGACATAACTTTTATTACGATCTTGGTTTCAAAGTTTTCCCTGTTAAGAATGAAGATTACCTTATGTTTAATTGTATATATATGTGATGAAGTTGCATGTATGGTGACTAGAGATGAGTTAATTAATTATGTCATTGTTTTTGTTAACAATTGCATTATGTATTTTGAATCATTCCATTAATAATATTAGATGTTTATCAAAAGTACGTTCCCTATAGCTAAAGGTGGGATGGATACAGTGGACAATAGATCACATAGTTTTGTAGCATCAAGTCACTACTAGAGGTCGGTGAACCACATTACTAATCAAGGGCGCAGATCCCAATTGTTATGTTTCTAGTAAAATCCTCTTTATGGTATTAGGGTTAAATAGTTTGACGTCAGTCATCTCCTTGGCTTATTAATCAAAGATATGATGTTTATTAAGAAAATGTATATAGAGGACAATAGTTTTAATGTGGGCGTTTGGGGTTAATAACCTTATGTTCTTGTGAATATTGTATTGTGATTGGTTAATTAACATGAGCGTAGGTGACTTGGAAGTGAGATAAAAGTTGTATTGAGAGTAACTAAGTGAGTTCAGCTTTGAAAGTTAAGAGAGAAGCATCGAGTTAAACTCCACTCGAAGATAGCGACAAATCTCAATTATACATTGTACTCTGAGTTGGGACGCATCAACTTGTAATCAGTAGAAATAAAGAAACAGCTTTTAAGTAATGACGGATCTCTAACACATTTGTATACCTCTCGTCTCTTGCCGTCTCTGAGCTAATTCACCCTACAAAGCCCGGTTATATATAAATTACATACAGACACCACCTTTTTCCCGACCAACTCTGTTAGTATATTCAATGTTGTATCCATCAATATTGTAAATATCATTTGGTTTATCTTTTAAATGGGTTTCAGAAACTCCAATTACTGTAACGTCACAGTCTAACGATTTCATACATTCTTTTAGTGAGTCAACATTTTTTGATAAGCTTCTGATATTAACATTTAATAAGTTAATTTGTCCACAACTATCATTTTTACCTGAGCGGAACTGTTCTGGAATTAAATAAGAACACTTATGGGTACCATCATTATTACTTGTTACATCATTGTAGCCCTTACTTAATGTGTTGGAATCAAATCGTAGGGGATTAAAAATCATATCATCATATTTCTTAAAATCAACATCAGTTATATTAAATCTAGGTGATTCATTAAGTTCATTCACATCATTTTCAATATCACTTAAGTTTGGGTGGTTCGACCAGTATATTTTTGTTGTTGTCAGTGTTTATTTCCCTTTCCTTTTCATTTTTGATATTTGTTGTTGTATTTATGTGTGTGTGTTATGTCGCTCAAAATTGATGATAACTGTATTGTATGTTTAAAAATTGTAAGAAATTGCCATAAGGATTTGCTTTGTAAATCATGCAAGGGTTATATTCACAACAAATGTACAAAAATGAAACCAAATCAACTTAAGTCTTTAAATGCTAAAAATTGGATGTGTCAAAATTGTAGTAACAATGTTCAAACAGAGTCCGGATTTGTTTGAACATTGTTACTACAATTTTGACACATCCAATTTTTAGCATTTAAGACTTAAGTTGATTTGGTTTCATTTTTGTACATTTTTTGTGAATATAATCCTTGCATGATTTACAAAGCAAATCCTTATGGCAATTTCTTACAATTTTTAAACATACAATACAGTTATCATCAATTTTGAGCGACATAACACACACACATAAATACAACAACAAATATCAAAAATGAAAAGGAAAGGGAAATAAACACTGACAACAACAAAAATATACTGGTCGAACCACCCAAACTTAAGTGGGTTTGAATAAAGTTTGTAGATGGCTCGTAGATATGTGCATGATTCCTGTCCAGAGACAACGCATAAGTCAAATAAAAATTAACCACCTTGGTCATAATCAAAATGATACTTTATATATATAAATCAACATTGTTCAATATCTTTATCCGTTTCATTTTCCTGTCATAAGCAGGAACTGATTATATGTCTCTTCTAAGGTTTAGATCGTGTGGAGTTTTGCAGAGGGGACGCGCTCTCCCCTTTCAACGTGTGGTTAGGTCTCTCGTAAAACGACGCTGGCTTACCATAGCTGTCCCTCCATATACCGGCAATGTAGCGCAGTTTGAAGCCCCTTGCTTGTAGAGAGCACTAACCTTTTCTGAATACCGTTGCTTCTCTTCTAAGTCCGCATGTGTCAAGTCTTCAACAATGTGGTACGGCTCTTTTTTCAATGCTTCACGTCGGTTCTTCATTATTTCTGATTTGTCCTTGTATCTTAGCAGCTTCACTAGGATATGTCGAGGACGTGGTGCTCCGTGACCTTTCGCTTGATTTCTACCAGTTCGGTGGGCTCGTTCAATTTCGATATCGCTTCTGTCAAACTTTGTCTTGAATATCTCGCTTACCATCTGCTCAACGTTCTCCCCTGAAGTTTCAGGCACGCCTATGAAACGGACATTGCTTCGACGCGATTGTCTTTCTAGCTTGTTTACACCATCCCATAGCTTGTTTACACCATCTTTGGTATCAAACAAAGACCTTCTGAAAGAAGGAATTCCACAAATTATGATCGCTGCATTATCTCACTTTTACCAGTGTGTACAATTTGACAAATTTTCCTGACTCAACCCCCCCCCCCCCCCCCCCCCCCTTAACAAAATAAATTTAAAACGAATAATCAAACGAAAACCAAAACAAACACTACTGCAAACAAGCAAAAAAAACCAAAAGGGTCACGCGTTATGAACTCGCCTCCCAATAGGGTGGTGCTGTTACACTTTTTAGTTTCATGCTGTCATATTCCTTAGATATTTTTAAAACCACAAAAGTTATGTCAACAAATTTGGAATCATTTGAAAGCCTTAATAACAAGCTATCTGCCTGCAAAATTGCATTGGTATAGCTAATACAGAAAGGGAGATACAGCTGTTTGAAATTTGGGGACCAGGGGTGGTGCCGGAAGGGGTGCCGGCGGAAGGGGTGCCGCCTGTACAAACTCAATGGGGATAATCCCATGTTTTGTTCTTTTTACAATAACTAATCATCCCCTAATGTTACAAACACCATTCTGGTCCCATATTTAGTAGTCTTTCAGTATGTGGTTCAACAGACTTGTCAACTATTTGTAACAACTAATTAATTATGGATAAGACCATGATCATCAGCTTTCTTACTATTCGCTACACAGTCATAGCCTCGATTTACCGGATTTATAAGAATGACTATAACAGAAAGTGTTCAATCTATGATAGCAAAAATATACATTTTTGGAAAGCTTGTAACTAGAGGAATTCAGCAATGCAGTTTAGATCAGGAAAGAGTACATCGTTAACAAATAATTCTGAAAATTCTAAAAATATATAAAATAAAAACTGGAGATATTCACTAGCCGGTATAATTACCTTACCGACGTAGTAACCTTTGACAATTATATATCATCTGATGGGTAATTTCATGAGGAATTCAAATATGTAAAGTAAATAATGATGAGGGGTAGGTATAACAAATATATGGATCTCAAATTAAAAATTAAAAACTCCGATATTTTCCCGAACATTGTGAATCATACCATTTTAGTCCTTAGTCGTACTATAATTTCAATGGCATATTTGGTTTCCTCATGCAATTTCCCTTCAGAAAATGTAGACTTTTACTACCTCAGTGGGGTAGGGAGGATGGGGCAACTGGACCGGTTAAGCATATTTCATGATATAAAAGCTTAAAGCTCGTGTAAATATTTATGGAATTGCTATGAAAATATCACCCATGTAACTGTTTACATATAACATATAATCAATGTTAAAAAATATCCAAACAAAAGGCCAATTACCACTAACTAAAAACTTTACTTGGCACGGTCCAGTTACCCCATCGTTGGGGCAACTGGTCCTATATGTTGCAACGGTTAGAATACACAGAAATCATTGATTGACAACACGGTAACTAAGCAGTATTTTCTTTACAAACTCATTTCCATATTATTTAACGTGTAAAAATGATACAGGTCTCATGAAACCCATGTTTTATACAGTTTTCGTGGTTAACGTGTAAAAAGCAGTAATACTAATGGTGTACAAAGCAAGCGCAATTTTCGACTGCACGTTTATTAGATAAAACGGTATGAACCTAGTTAAATGGTTACATGGTTGTGATATTCAGACGCCCCATACATTTGTCTATATATACCCCTTTCTTTATAGCCTAGGACATGTAACCAAAAAAAGGGGTGTACCTAGACAAAATTGCAACATAAACCATTTTTGATGTAATTGTTTCAAAATGCTCTTCCGAACATTATATTAAAAATCGATAAAATCTGAAGTTGGGGAAAAAATGCTAATTTGCATAACAATATATTTGTATATTTAGCCATATTAGTCGGGTATATACAGAGGTTACCGTGCAACCCCACCACACAGGAGTCCCCAAAACCAATTTTCTTGACTCTTTTCATGGTCCTAAAACATATTCAGTATGTTAACAAAAACAATTTCGTGTTATTCAAGATGGCGTCCAAAATGGCCGCCATAACTGGTCAAATTTCATAAAATGACATATAACAATCAAAATTCGTGGTGAAAGAAAAGTTTTAATAGTGGGATGTATGTATTAAACCCCTAAGACAATAATACCCTGTATTTGTGCTTTGTTAACATACCTAAATCCAAGATGGCCACTAAAATGGCCGCCAAAATGATGGTCAAAATTCCATAAAATTGCACAATATCAACCAAAATGTATGATAAAAATATAGTTGTAACAATGGGATGTAAGTATTCGACCACTAGTAACTCATGTCAAGTATGTTTGCTTTGTTTACATACTTAACATAAAATATGGCTGCCAGAACGGGCCCCATAATGGGTCCCAAAATGGCTGCAAAAATGTCAAAAATGTCAAATCCCATAAAATGGAATAATATCAACCAAAACGTACGATGAAAGTATAGTTTTAACAGTGGGATGTACGTTTCAGACCACTAGTAACTAATATCCAGTATTTTCGCTTTGTAATGACATACCTTTAAATCAAGATGGCTGCCAAATTGGCCGTTGTAAAAATACTCTATAAGAGTATTATAATAATAATAATAATAATAATAATAATAATAATCAGTATTTATATAGTGCCTTTTCCAAAGGGCTGAAAGCGCTGTAATTTTGCAGCACATTCACCAAACAGTATGTTATAAACTGCTAAGCTATTGTTTTTAGATAGGAGACCCACCTCTGTGACAATTTTGATTATGTATGACTTTTCAAAATGGCTGCCAGATGGTTAAGTTTATGTTAAATTTTGTTTTTAAATATTGTAAATGCCTATACTAATATGACTATGTAATAATAATACCCCTTAATCTATGGGACAGCATTCGCTATATTTCTATGATAAAGCCTAGGGGCTGTATATCTAGTTTAAGTATTTAAAAATATCCAATTTGTTGCAAAAGGTTAAAATAACTGAAAAGCAGTATTAGTTTATTATTAGTGTTACACTAGAAATGACCAAATTATATATATCTATATATATATATAAAATGTCATGAACATCGAAACTTGAATTTTTGAATTTTTATATATATATATATATATATATATATCTTTTAATCCGTCAAGTAAACGTATTTGTACATTACACGATGTGATTGAATGAATTTTGACAATGTAATGTTATTAAGATGGCCATCATAATGACAATACAATTAAAATTACCTCAAATGGACAATAAAACTACCTCCAAATGGTCAAAACAATTACCAAGGTGGCAACTACTGATCTTAATATGGTCAGAAATAGCCGATTCGACATCATCCAGTACTATAAACTAAATACCTGTATCGGTCAGTGATGTTATGGTGTTAATTATTGACTTGAAAAACCTACCTTAGTAATTGAAATATCCATCCAATAGGATCAACAAGCAGTTAAATTTGGCCAAACCAGTATTTATGGCCAACCATATATCGCGAGTTATATGAATGTATCAATGAACATAATAATCAGAGATAGTATCCAATATCCTTTACTTACTGTTATAATATCTGAGTGCAATTAACCGGCTATTTCTGACCACATTTTGATCAATTGGTGGCCACCTTGGTAAATATTTTGACCATTTGAAGCGGGAATGTTATTGACCAATTGGAGGTAATTTTAGTGGTCATTATGATGGCCATCTTAATAACATTACATTGTAAAAATGGAGTCTATACCATTCAATCATACCTTGTCATATACTTAAAGAGTATTCAAATACGTTTACTGAGTAGATTAAAAGCTATAGATACAATAATTTATTAATAATGTAACACTTAAACAATAAACTAATACTGCTTTTAAGTTATTTTAACCTTTTGCAGCAATCCGGATATTTTATAAATACTCAAACTAGATAAACAGCCCAAGACTTTATCATATATAATAGTGGATGTTGTCCCATTAGATTTGGGGTATTGGGTACAGTAATGGTCATTAACAATACAAAACAATTGATTTATATAAGTCATTTAGCATCAACTTCAACCATCTGGAAGCCATTTTGGAAAGTGAATACCGAATCAAAATTGTCACAGAGGGGGGTCTTATACAACTAAAAGCAATAGCTTAGCAGTTTTTCTTAAAGGAATGGTCCCGCAAGCACAACATTGAGCATTATTTGTTAGAAACATAATTATCGAGCCGAAGTTACGTAATTATATAGAACAAAACACCGTACTAGTCACAAAAATGAATAAAAACTGCCATCACTCAACATGCACTTTTTAAAATTCGCGGCGATTGAAAGTCCCGGTGTCGATGACGTCATGGGTATCGGTGCTCAAATTTGCGCATGTGTATTGTACAACTATGACATCATCGACACTGGGACTTTTGATCGCCGCGAATTTTAAAAAGGGCATGTTGAGAGATTGCGGTTTTTATTTGTTTTTGTCATAAGTGTGGTGTTTTCTTCTATATCATTACAAAAGTTGGGCTCGATAGTTATATTTCTAACATATAATGCACACTTTTATGCTTGCGGGACACCTCCTTTAAAAGAACATAATACTAAATTGTATTTGGGGATTGCGATGCAATAGTATACACTCTTATAGACTATTTTTACATTGACAACGGCCATTATGGCTGCCATTTTGGACTTAAAGTATGTGATTACACAGCAACAAATCTGGATATGAATTACTAGTGGTCTAATACATACGTTTTGGTTGATATCATCCCATTTTATGGATTTTCACAATATTTAGAGCCATTTTGGGGCCATGTTGGCGGCCATTTTGGATTTCAAGTATGTTAACAAAGCCAACATATTGGATATTAGTTTCTAGTGGTCTAACATACATTCCATTGTTAAAACTATACTCTGATCATTCATGTAGGTTGATATATGCCATTTTATGTAATTTTACAATATTTGGCGGCCATCCTGGATTTTGGTATGTTAACAAAGCAAAACTACTGGATGTGAGTCTCTGGTTGTCTAATACATACATCCCACTATTAAAACTATACTTTCACCACGCATTTTGATTGCTATATGTCATTTTATGAAAATTGACCAGTTTTGGTGGCCATTTTGGACGCCATCTTGAATAACACGAATTTGTGTTCGGTAACATCCTGACTATGTGTTGGACCATGAAAAGAGTCTTGAAAGATGGTTTGGGGGGAGTCCTGGGTGGTGGGGGTGCACGGTAACCCCTGTATATACCCGACTAATATGGCTAAATGTACCCATATATTGTTATGCAAATTAGCATTTTTTCCCCAACTTCAGATTTTATCGATTTTTAATATAATGTTTGGAAGGGCATTTTGAAACAATTACAACAAAAACCATGTATGTTGCAATTTTGTCTAGGTCAAACCGTACATGTCCTGGGCTATTAATGATTTTATTTACTTCATATAATCATCATTTAGTACTTATAATAAACCATCTTGATATTTAGCCAGATTTTCATGTTACAGGGGAAGTTAGTCAATATGACAATGATGACCCAACGGTTGATATGCACAAAAAGCAGCGGATAAAATACATAAATCATGATATTTCGTCATAGCAAATACCTTTACAGACACCATTCAAAATATAATAAAGATGAAATTCTTAATACCGAGGTTTTAAACCATTCTAAAGCAATTTCATGTCGTATTGTAATCCTTCAATATCAGAAATAGTGGTATTATACCTGAAATGCCCCAAAATGTCTAAGAACTTGAAAGAATGTGAATTATTTCATATCCTATTCACATTTCAATACCGAGTCATGTTTTATTGACACTAACAACTCATTTTCAAAATGAATTTTACAATTTTGATTAAGTTTTTGCAGGCGGTCCAGTTGCCCCACACCCCTTCGGACCACTTACCCCAACAAATGACGTAGCACTTTGTCGAGATGAAACGTTATTAAAACACGCCTGCGACGTGATACATTTTACGCCGAAATGTTTTAAAACATACCACCATTTGTCATAATAATCAATAACTCCAATACATTTCAGAAAAAAAGGCAAAACTGCATTTTTGTTTTTAGCCATTACACAGATTTCTGTAGCCAGTGAGTATCTTTGAATTCGCAAATATTACGGCGTTCGGGTCCTACAAGTAGACGAGTGTCTTTAGATAAGTAAGAAATGGTGTACTTTGTTATTTGCAAATTCATGAACTAATAACTCTACCAAATGAATACCCGTGATAATGATTTAAGTTGAAGCATTCTTTAAATGATAATATTGATCGGAAATCCAAACGACCAATGTCCCAAATGAGCAATATGCGCCATTTTACGGTCATTTCAACCACAACCTATGGTTTTAATCATATTTCGGAAAATCCCTAAGCACACTACAATATAGCACCCATCAAATGCAATATGCACCTAGTATCTTAAGACGACTGTACTGCATGTATATATTTACTGTTGCATATCTGTCAATCATATAAAGTACATTAAACATGATCTAAACCCATCTTCATATATCGCCCATACTATCTGTGAATTTTCAATCAGTCACTCAAGGAGTTAGCTTCAAAGATATGGAGAAAAATCACATGTGTAAATACCCTAAAGTTCCAAATGTTTTGGATTGTAGAAGGTAAAGATATATGTCAAGTATCAACAAAAGTCGTATTGTTCAAAAGAAAGCAGTATGCCCATACAATTACAAAATCCTTCATTTCGGTCCACTTGCCCCACGGTCCACTTGCTCCATATTCCCCTATACAAGCAAATATAAATGTGTAAAGTTAAAATCATGTCGCAAAAGCCAAAATTCGTGTGTAACGCAAAAGGAGGCGAGCTTATAACACATGACCAAAGATAAATAAACAACACTAATAACAAAAACAATGTAAATAACAATATGTCCTAAAAACAAGAACCATATAAAAATGGAAGGACGCACTGTAATGAAAAAGGCCCCATTTATTATTTTTTGCAATTAATAAATACCATATTAAATCGCGAATAGTAGTGGGCCCTGACAAGCCGCGATGTTGAAATATTGATATGAAAAACATGTATCCATCTACGGGTTTTTTCTAATGAAATACTAGATTTTCAACAACAACAACAACAATATTATTTTAAAGTCATTTTTCTTTAAATGTCGGGCTCTGCGAGCGCATTTGTAAATCAGAGCATACATTTTGGACTTTGTCAACCAAATGATTTTCCCAAATTCTCAAAAAGTTTGATTAATGATAGGTTGATTATATTTTATTTTTCAAAATAATAGGCTAGTACATGTATCGCAGTAAATCGATACGTAATTATGTTGAAACTAAACATGCTTAAAATCACGAGTTTTCTTTTGTAAACATTAAAATACTGCATTCCCAATTGATAAAAGCAGACAGCCAGGCGTGACAAACAATTGTTTTGATTTGGGTGCTCGGTGGGGGAAATCGGGGTGGGGCGACGCTGACGCAGGACA
Organism: Ophiura sarsii; assembly: GCA_035610835.1. Classification (NCBI taxonomy): domain Eukaryota; kingdom Metazoa; phylum Echinodermata; class Ophiuroidea; order Amphilepidida; family Ophiuridae; genus Ophiura; species Ophiura sarsii. The sequence goes on along the minus strand of CM069457.1, from coordinate 15,452,877 downwards.
GGAATGGGTGTCAGGTGGGGGTGTCAGGTGGGGTGTCGGGGTGGGTGGAGTGGGGCGGGGTTTGATGAATAATATAAATCGGGTTCATATTAGGCCAAATAAAAAATATATAGTAGTTTCTCGTCCCCGCGTGCATCCATTTTGGCTGCCGCATCAAAAAGAGTTGTGGTTTTTCTTTGTGTTTTTTTAATTGTTTTTTAATTGTTTTGTTTTTTTAATAATCTCAAGATCACACTGATGTTGTTGATGGAGAACGTGTCAATATTTTAAAAAAAACTGTGTTAAAATTAAAGAACAACACAACAGGCGAAATGTACCCATTTTAAGGTTATAAAGCCAGTCTTAGATAAGTGGTGGTCATTTTGAAGCAAAAACATTTCCACCATGTTGGAAAAAGCGAAACAAGTGTTGGCAAAAGGGGCGTCCGCCATCTTAGATCGGCCATTAGAAGAGTTAGAACGAGCAACTAGGTGTTTTTTTGCCTTATGATGGAGTGCGGTGCACATCAAATTACTCATTTCTGAATTTACTGCAAAATACTGTGAGGATTTCACCGCTTTCCAGTTACTAGTGTAGGTAGGCTACCGCTATAGGTAGGTAGTTTCCGACATCATCAAGCAATCGTGTACTCGGGTTTTCTTTGGAAAATGTGAAAAAGGGCTCACTTTTCAAGTAAAGCCAAGCATGTCTGATGTAACCTCTCGCTGATCACGACATAAACTGCGCGACATGTAACCTCGTTGCCTTTGCGTCAACGAAACGCTCAATTCCTAACGCACCGTACGTATGGGCGGCCAAATACGCCAAAAGGGTACAAAATGTGAAAGGTAGTGTAGAAATGTAAAAGGTAGTGTATAAAATGTAAAAGGTAGTGTAGAAATATGAAAGGTAGTGTATCAAATGTAAAAGGTAGAAAATGTGAAAGGTAGTGTAGAAATGTAAAAGGTATAGTGCACAAAAATGTGAAAGGTAGTGTAGAAATGTAAAAGGTAGTTTAGAAAAAGCGATCGGTACGATTTAGTTAACATGTGCACATTTCCAGATATGTGCGCTTTGGTTGAGAGGTACAAATGCCGCGAGGTACTTATTCTCGGCGATGTACGTATTCTTCGCAAGGGGTACAAATTCGTCGCGAGGTACAAATTGAAATAGGTAGAAAAATTGAATTACGTGAGTAATTTGTACAATACCTTTCACATTTTGTACCCTTTTGGCGTATTTGGCCGTCTATAAGGGCGGCCAAATACGCCAAAAGGGTACAAATTCGTCGCAAGGTACAAATTGAAATAGGTAGAAAAATTGAAATATGTGAGTAGTACGGATAGAATTATATATACGACAGGAATTGGTCGTTTAAGTTTGTATTCATTTAGGAGTGTCATCAGTGTTACTACATCAGGGGAGTTGGCACTTTGCTTGACACCGTTTTTTAGGCGTTTAAGGGGGTGTTCAGGGGGTATTAAGGGGGTGTTCAAGGGTTGTTAAAGAAGTGTTCAAGGGGTGTTAACACTTTCCACGCGGCAGGCGGCTGCAGACGACATTCCAAAATTTCACAAAATGTTTAAAAAATGTCAAAATTATTGAATTTCATTAACATATTCAGAATCACCATGAGAAATGCATTGACATAAGTACAAACATGCCTAGTATTGGGTCAGTAATCCTTGAGATACGCTTTGAAAATTGTGAAAGGTTTCTGAAAAATCTGTTTTGTGTATGGTAAAAATAATAGCCGCGTGGAAAGTGTTAAGGGGGTGTTCAAGAGGGTGTTCAGGGGGTGTTAAGGGGGGTGTTCAAGGGTTGTTAAAGAAGTGTTCAAGGGGTGTTAAGGGTGTGTTAAGGAGGTGTTCAAGGGGTGTTCAAGGGGGTGTTCAAGGGTGTTCAGGGGTGTTCAAGGGGGTGTTCAAGGGGGTGTTCAAGGGGTGTTAAAGAAGTGTTCAAGGGGTATTCAAGGGGGTGTTAAGGGGGTGTTAAGGGGGTGTTCAATGGGGTGTTCAAGGGGTGTTAGGGGTGTTCAAGGGGTGTTCAAGGGGGTGTTCAAGGGAGTGTTCAAGGGTTGTTAAAGAAGTGTGTCAAGGGGTGTTCAAGGGAGTGTTCACTACCTTTTACATTTCTACACTCCCTTGAACACCCCCTTGAACACCCCTTGAACACTCCTTTACCGCACATCCAAAGCACCCGGGTGCATATCAGCCTGGAGTAGCGACGGCCGTATTTTTGCGTCAGTATCCACATCCACACCGGGGAAGACCGCCAGAGTCCCAATATTCTCTCTCAACAACCTACAGGACATCCCTAACCCAAATCATGTCCACGCTTCGTTCAGAAATGAAAACAAACCATCAGAGAGAAAATCACCAACTGTCTCTCCAAGAATAACTCGATCATCGTCAAAATAGATTAGATGTTGCTACTGTATGACTGTCACGTTGTTGTAATACGATAAATGAATCTGATCCATGCGATCAACTCTCTTTCTATAATTATCTTGAATATATCAATGGACGCATATATAGAATGCCAATATTGCAACTTATCGCATACATACGTTGTATAATGCCAATATTGCAATTTAACAAGATACAAGAGTTACATCAGTTGTTTAATAAGTGATTGCCACATGAATTGTTTGTAGCCTATACTTATTATTAAATAAAAATGTATCAACCCTATGAAATTTCTATATGCATGGTATTAAATCAAATTTTTGATATGGCTAAATAGCTTCCAACAATGATGCCATATGATGACGGATGGTATAAAATCATTAACACTGTGCCTTTAAATGTTATACTGCTGGGTTATCAACTATCAGATTTAGTGATGGTATCTGTCACAAAATATATTCTAAACTGTTTTCACAGACTGTTTGTAAGTTGTATATCAGTCAATAGTTAGGTCACCCAAGCCCTATATGGCCATGTGTTTTGAACTCGCCACCCAAAAAGGGTGGTGGCGTTGCATTTTTGGTGACGAATCATCCATCTCTCTCTATTAACTCAACAACTAAATGTGGTAGAGCTATGGTTGAGGTGTCATGTGAAAGCCTATTTATCTAGCTACATTGTGTTAATAAATCAGGTATTTCTATAAATGTTTGGCTGAGATATGATTGATTATGTTGTGAAAGTCAGGGGTGGTGGCGGTGGCGGCGGCGGCGGTGGCGGCGGCGCTGTGTGCAATCTCTATGGGAAATATAGAAAATGTTCCCAATTCTACGTTCAATTTACTATAACTCCTCATCCCTGTACGGTACAAACATGATTTTGCTCTCATTTTATAGATTTTTTTATATTCTATAAGATTCTGTTTCAACAAATGTGACAACTATTGTTCAACAATTGTAATCATGAATCGATTGCGTTGTCCTTGGCTTTTTCCCTATTCGCTACACAGTGAACTTGCCCTAATTCATCGGTTTTACATACATGACTATAACAAAAGAAATATTTAACCGATGATAGCAAAATTATACATTTTTGGAAAGCTCTCAAATAGGGGAATTCAAAAATGCCGTTTAAATCAGGATAGGGTGCATACCAAAAAATATATACTTGTAAACTCTAATAAATATGAAATTTAAACGTTTGTGCTCATTTACTTCTCGATATAGTATATTTCAACATGTTTACCATTAACAACTATTATGTTCTGATGGGTAATTGCATGAGGAACTTAAATATGCACAGTAAAATTATGATTGGGATAGGTATAAAATTATTATTGAGCTTAAATCAAAATATGAAAAAAATCGATATTTTTTGAACATTCTTAATCACAACATGTTACCATTAAGTCTTATCTAAATTCCAATAGCATATTTAGATTCCTTGTGAGATTACCGTTCAGAAAATATATACTTTTTATGGGGTAGAACAAATAGTTATTGCGATATGCTAATTCGAATCTCAGATGGTGTAAAATGTAAAAATCTGAACATGCAACGGTAAGGGTGGCGAGTTCAAAACACACGGCCATATGAAAGCTATGAAGATTGTTAAACGGGGTCAGTCGTCACAAACATGCACAAACACAATAGTCAAACGACCTTGCTATTGTCATGCTATTGTCAACACTCCCTACAGAGGTTTGCTGTGCAAATCTGTACGATGATATTCGCATGTAATGTCTATAGCAGATTTCATTCCATGGTATAAAGCTATGAGGTTTCCGTGGTCTTCGCTATCTCCAAGCAGATAGAGCAATACGTACACGGACTTTTTTGTAGACGAGGGTTCATTTCATGATTTGGTGAGGTTTAGAATGAGTTAGGATTCCTGTAATTTTGAAGACCACGGATTTTCAAAACGTGAATTGTCCAACATTTTACGACATAAATTTGGTCACCAAACGTATTTAAAACTATACATTTTACCATTCTGCAGATGTAATTGACCCTCCTCTATAATTCTACATGATTTTTAACACGTTTCTCAGTTTTGAGAAGCCCAAATAGACCATTTTCCGAAGCTATTTCTAGCAAATATTGCAGTCACTGATACTCCATTGTTTTCTTGCGTATAACAAAATATGACATGCAGCGTGACCTCCCTACTGGCTGTATATGCCATCCAAATATTTATGTAATCGTCTTATTAAAAATCAAGTAAACAACAATTAGAAAGAATTTTGTTATTGATTGATGACGCTTCATGATGAAAACGTACATTCTATGATGAAGAAATGTATGGGTTATTTGTATGTCAAAATGTTTAAATAATGTATCGCAAAATTATTCTATTGTAAAAACTCTTGCGCTGTCTCTAATTGATGCCTGTATTTTAACGATACAAACTTATTGCATAATACTGTATGTCAAGTAGATTTTTTTCAGTTCCTCTCTATTATCACTGCATTTCTGTAAACACTTTCGTGTGCTTAAATTGTTTATTCAAAACATGCTAAACTTGACCAGTTACCTCATAATCCCATAGTCTCCTCTTAAAATATCGGGAAATCAATCTACATATCTACTTATCATGCTTATGAGGCTTGATAACTGACAGCATCAATTATTTCTTATTATTTGTAACATCTTAAGCACGGTCATGTAAAAAGTGTGCAGTTACACATTATAAGCGTTGCTGTTATTTATATATTTACCATGCCAACTGTTTATAAAACGTGAATTTTATGATTTAGATATGTATAGGCTCTTTATACGTTAAAATGTGTAAATAATGTTTTTGTCAAAAATAGCTTAAGTGTTATCACTCAATAATGCCTGTATTTTAACAAATGCGAACAATTTGCATAGAATCTGCAAAGTAGAGTTTCCAGTTGGTAGTTATTGATGCTTTCTATATTATCATTGAAATTCTTAAACACTTACGTGTGCTTAAATTGCTTATTGTTTATACCAAAATATGCTTGATCAGTTACCCCATCATCCCCTATAATCTTCTTTTTTTAGTAGATCAGGAATCAAATACATATTGATTTATAATGCTTGATGACTGTCAGCATCAATGGTTTCCATTATATGTATCATCTCATGTGCGTCATCCCAACTTTCCTGATTAGACTGAATATTCAATCCAAAAAGCTTAAACAGTTGCTAACTTAACCCCTAATCTTCTCTTAAAAAGATCCGGAAATCAACTACATATTATTGATTCAGAACGCTTGATGTCTTTCAGCATCAATGGTTTTTCCAATATTTTTGTATCATCGTAGTGCGTCATATACTAGACTGAATGTATTCAATCCAAAGCTTAAAAAGTGGCAATCTGTTATCGTGCTCATTATCTCATTACGTATCTGTTGTGAAAACAGATTTTATATGGTTAGTCACTAATACGTGAATATCAATCGTTGGGGCCTATCCGCTTTATTGTATGAGCCATCTACAAACTTTATTTAACCCGCTTAAGTTTGTGTGGTTCTTAACCAGTTTACTTTTTTTTGTTTTTTGTTTTTGTGTTTTGTCATGTCTTCTAGTTGTTCAGTGTGTAACAAGCATGTAAAAAAGAATCATAGAAAGTTGCAATGTACTTTATGTAACAAATATGTCCATAAGTGTTGAAGTAATTTGACAAAAAGGAATTTAAGAAAAAAGATGTATCTATGTATTGGTATTGTTTTTCTTGTAATGATGATATAAACTTGCCGTTCAATCATATAATTGATGAAAGAGAATTCCTACTTGGGTTATACAAAATGTATGAAGACAATAATGTACTAACTGAATACAGCTCAAATAATTTTGAGCACTTACTGTTTGACCCAACTGAGCTTCAATACGATATAGAAGAAGGTAATATGAATAGCTTTTCATCATATTATACTGATGATAAGTTAAAAACTCTACAGGATATCTCTGACACTAATTTATCACTGCTAAATATTAACATAAGAAGTCTTTACCGAAACAATGAAACCTTAACAGACTTCTTACACGGTTGTAATATTAACTTTCAGATTGTTGGTCTGGTTGAAACCTGGCTGAGGGACACACCTCAAGAATATTTTCACTTAAGTGGGTATAACCTTGAATTCAAAAATAGAACAAGAAAAAGAGGTGGTGGGGTGTGTTTGTATATACAGGAAAATGTTAAATATCACCTACGAAATGATCTGATTGAAAAAGGAGAATGTCTAGATAATATTGATAGTTTGTTTATTGAAATAGAAAGAAGTGGATCAAAATATATAATTGTCGGTATTGTGTACAGACCGCCAGATGAGGATGTAAATGAATTTAATCTATTTGCTGACCATTTGCTTTCAACCATCACAAAAAATGAAAATAAACTCGTGTATATAATGGGTGATTTTAATATAAATCTATTGAATAAAGATGTTCACACTCCGACAAACGAATTTGTAAATATCCTTACATCGCATTCATTGTATCCTAGCATCACTAAACCAACTAGAATCACATCTACATCAGCAACTCTGATAGATAATATATTCACAAACTCTTTGGCTCATCAAACTTCTGGCATCATAATGACAGATATCAGTGATCACATGCCAATATTTATAACTACTGATTTAAGAGTGTATAACAGAACTTATTCTAATCCAACTCAAAAAGATGTACGTCAGTATAGTGCTGATAATATTGAGCATTTTAAAACAGAATTGATGAGCAATGTCGATTGGGATACCGTTTGTTCCTCTGATGACCCAAACAAAGCATATGTCAAATTTATGGACAAATTCAACAGTTTGCACGACAAATGTATTCCGATTAAAAAGGTAACACCTCGTAGTAAAAAGTTAAAACCCAAATCGCCTTGGATTACAATTGGTCTCTTAAAATCGACCCGAAGAAAGAATCAATCAAGAAACCTACTGAAGCAAATATTGACCAGTACAAAAGTTATCGCAATAAACTAAACACTACTCTACGCTTGGCAAAACAAAGCTATTTTGTGATTTGCTAGAAAAGGAAAAATACAACATGAGGAATACATGGAAAGTTCTAAATTCAATTATAAGAAGAAGAAAATCAAAGACCCCCCAAACTTTTGTATCCGATAACGAAACTTACACCAGTCCTAATGATATCGCAATGCAATTCAACAAATACTTTGCGAATATAGGATCATCCCTAGCTTCAAGTATCAGCCACACTGGAAACGATTACTCTTCTTATCTGAACGAGAACACAAGTTTAACCTGTTTTTTTAAACCAACAACTGATGAAGAAATAATAAAGATAATAACTAAACTTGGTAGTAATAAGAGCGCAGGTCATGATCATATTAAATCGGATCTAATAAAAAAAGATCTCAAAGGAAATAGCTTATCCTCTTACGCTTTTATTAAATGTATCGTTAAGTATTAATGGTGTAGTGCCTCATGATTTGAAAATAGCTAAAGTTGTACCTATCTATAAAAAAGATAATCCACAAATGTTTGGAAATTATAGACCTGTTTCTGTACTACCATGTTTTTCAAAAGTATTGGAGCGTATTGTGTATAATCGCTGCTATGATTTCCTGTGTAAACATAATATTTTGTATGATAAACAATATGGATTCCGTCAAAAACATTCTACTTATATGGCAGTTCTAGATGTTGTTAATGATTTGACTAAGAAAATAGACGAGGGAATATATAATGTAGGTATTTTAATGGATCTATCAAAAGCGTTCGATACCATTGACCATACCATTTTATTACATAAATTATCTCACTATGGTTTCAGAGGTATTGGGTATGATTGGTTTTCAAATTATCTTTGCAATAGAAAACAGTATGTTTCTTATAATGGTATAGCATCTGTAAAACTTAATATATCTTGCGGTGTACCTCAAGGATCAATACTCGGACCACTGTTATTTATAATATACATGAATGATATTTATAACTCATCAAAACTTTTATCCTTTATACTATTTGCGGATGACACCACCGTTCTCTATAGTCATAATGATCTTTCAATGTTATGTGACACTTTAAATATTGAGCTCTGTGAGGTAAGCAACTGGTTTAAAGCAAATAAACTGTCACTTAATGCTAAAAAGACCAATCAAATGTATTTTGGGACATCTTATCAGACAAGGAATATAGATGATCAACACAACATTTACCTTGATGGGACCAAACTTGTTCGTGTGCGTGAAGCAAAGTTTTTAGGTATTACAATTGATGAAAATCTTACATGGAAAAAACAGATTAGTAATACGTGTAGATCATGTTCTAGAAACATAGGGGTCTTAAACAAAGTTAAATATTTTTTACCAAAACATGTTATGTATCAGCTATATTGCTCTATGGTCTTATGCTATCTTAATTACGGTATATTATTATGGGGAAATGCCCCTCAAGGGTATTTAAACAAAGCATTTCGATTGCAAAAAAGGGCACTAAGAATTATATCAAATAGCTCCTACCTAAGCGCATCAAAACCTTTATTCGAAAAATATAACACACTTAATGTTTTCAACATGTATAAGAAAGAAGTAGCTATATTTATGTATAAGTACAAACATGGAATGCTACCTAAACCATTCATTGGTATTTTTACGAACCACAGAGATGTTCATACATATAACACAAGGAATAGAGATAACTATCAATTAGGCATGCACAAGACAAAGGGTTATTGATCACAGGGCCAAAGGTGTGGAATAGTTTGCCAAATTATATCAAAAATGCTACTAGCATAAGCCAATTAAAAAGAAAAATCACAACCTACTTGCAGCTTTAATTATATTAGATGTTGTCTCTATCATTCTATCATAATTTGTATATTCACTATAGAAATAGTATATGTTTGAAATTTTTGAGCTCAGTGTATATTATTATATTATTATTAGTGTTATTATTACTATTATTATTGATAAGTTCATACACATATCGTATTTGTTATACCATAGATTAATTAACTAATAGACAAGATGTTCGAAATCTTAGCTGGTGTACTTCAGGGCGACACCCTTGCCCCATATCTGTTTGTTATTGTACTAGACTTCGCCCTGAGAATGGCTATAATAGGAAAGGAAGAAGAGCTTGGATTCCACCTTGAAAAGCGAAGAAGCAGAAGGATTGGACCTGTAGCAGTGACAGACTTTGACTTTGACTTTGCAGACGATATTGCCCTGCTGTCTGAAGAACTACACCAGGCACAAGATCTGCTTCAGAGGGTCGAGACATCAGTGGCTAAAGTTGGCTTGTCTATGAATGCAAAGAAGACAAAGTTCATGGCATACAACCAAACAAGTGCTGTGGAAATCAGAACAAATGATGGAACCAAACTAGATGAAGTAAACGATTTCAAATACCTAGGTGCCTGGATGTCAAGCACTGAAACGGATATCAAGCAACGCAAAGCAGCTTGGAGAGCCTGTGGGAAGCTGAACAAGATCTGGAAATCCACCCTACCAAGAAAATTCAAACTTCGCCTGTTCGCAGCAACTGTTGAATCTGTGTTACTATATGGCTGTGAGGCATGGACCACCACCCCTAAGCTAGCAAAGCAATTTGACGGCTGTTATACTCGTATGCTGAGGGCTGTCCTCAACATTCACTGGAAGCAACATACAACTAACACAGAGCTGTATGGAGATCTCCCCAAAATCACCCAAACGATCAGGGAGAGAAGGACAAGATTCTCAGGCCACTGCTTTAGGAGTCAAGAATGTGTGTCAAAGCTGGTTCACTGGATACCAAAGCATGGGAGAAGAAAACCTGGAAGACCTGCCCTAACTTACATTGATGTGCTTAAACAGGACACTGGTTTGGATGTAGGAGACTTAAAGACAGCAATGCAGGACAGGAAAGTGTGGAGAGCCATTGTAGATCGAGAACACAACTCGAATTAGGCAAGTACGTAAGCAATAGACAAACAAAAAATTCAGTAATAAATATTGTTTACGGTATACTGTTTTTGAAATATTTCATATCTATTCTTTCATCATTAGTTTAGTTTATAAACCTTCCGTCATGATTAGTACTGAAATTGGTATTTGTACAATACTGAGACAATACTATATATACACAATCAAGAACACAAACTTTAAAACAAACCAAAAACCAATATTATGTTAATAAACTTAAATCAAAACAAATTAAAAAACAAAACAAAATATCATGTTGCTGCTTCCACGTGGGATATCATGTATATCCATTGCTTGTTCACCCTTTCGTTTGTCTATTTTTGTTTGTTTTTCTGTTATGTTTAACTTATTACTCTAATTGTATTTTGTCTATTCTTCTGTATTTGTAGAGTGTAAGCTTTGTTTAAGGGGGTGCAACAACGCCAGGCTTTTGCTTTTAGTTGTTCCTCCTCCATCATATTACTTGTTAAATTGTTATTGTATTTTGTCCTTGTTGATATGATGGAAAATAAATATTGAATTGAAAAAGAAGAAAAAAAACCCATTGAACACACCCTTGAACACCCCCTTAAGGTGACTGCAAACAAAATGGGGCTACCTTTTACTATTTTTTGTTGGTAAACTTTGGCCATCCTAATATTTGTAATATTGTATCTCTCCCTCCAAGCAAAAGGTAGTATAGTAATGGATTTAGCAAGCGATATTTGGCACAGATAACAACTAAACTAGCAAAATAGGCTTCTTTTTTAGACCGCAATCGTTCCATTTCAATGGAATTTTTATCCTGTACTTAGGTCAGAATTGGACGCCACAACCATTATTATAAAACACGCATTAGTAGCTGCGTTCAGACAGGCGTAAATTCGTTCAGAGTAAGATCGGAGTAAGGTCGAATTAACCATTGTCCATGTTAAACTTCCGAGTAGTGACCGTGTGGACGGCACCCGTGTTAACTAATCCGACCTTCTCCGACCCGCTTTAATCCTGAGATTTCTCAGGAGTAACGCGCTTAACACGAGCTGCAGTTCGGAGTAGCACGCCCGTGTGGATGCACTTACACGATCTATGGCGTAAACCTTCGCCAATGATGTGACGATGCCACAAACGCATCCGATGCTGCTCATCTCTATCAGATCGTCTGCCTTGAAAAAATACCGCTGTTGCTATCAGCATAGGCATTAAATATTGTATACCACCATCCGAAAAGAGGCGAAAAATTAGTAACAAAAAAGAGAAATTTCGATCTTGAATTCATGTTTACAAGCGAGCGATAAATAAACCTAGCTGAAATAATCGAATAAAGGAACCGACAATTTGGATATAACGGAATAAATCGTATTGTAAACCAATGCTTAGCACCAGGCTGCCAAAAACTCCGATATTTACCAATATTTACTCCCAAGCCCCTGCGATGGTCGTGTTAACTTTATCGGAAAACTTCGGAGTAGGTCACAGGTCACTAATAGGTATATCAAATAAGGTGGGATAGTTTCAAAAAATCCTTAAAATCGTGATACGTGTCTCTATTTTAAATAGAAGTTGTCAAAAAAACATAACATTTTTGGTATCATATTAAAGACAATTTATCCAGCGAATAAAACCGAATAAAAAAAGAATTAAAGCCACATGTTTAGCAACAGTGAAGTTATCAATCTAAACGTCGAGTGAGTCAAGGGTGGGATCGGTGGATGAGGAGCCGGTGGATGAGGCGCCCATAGGTTTGTACACAAAATAGCGGAAAACTAGAACTTTTGAAATTGATGCCATTTTAAAAGTATACATAGGAAAGTTTTCAAACTTCTCATATGTGTTAATAACATGTGCCTGCTACTATGAATACTAATATTGAATTGTTATCTAGACATTCTCTACTAGAATATGATGTTCAATTCAGGGAGTGTTTTAATGTAAAAAATACACAGTTTTATTCATTTTATTGATTAAACAATGGCCAAATCGCAGTCTCTCTATTTCATTTGTGTGACTCTTCAGTCCTTTTCTACCCTGGGTAGTAAAACATTTAACTAAATAAGCCAGAAGTGTTTCTTCACAGAATTGTTTATAGATTTATGTAAAATTTGCTATTTAGACCTATTTTGGACCACCCTGTATTCAAAATTAAAGGAACTTTAACGATATTCATGTAGTTCATTTTGATAACCATTTTCTTTTAAATTAAATGGTCCATGCTAACTAAATTTCATAGAATATTATCTACAAACATTCATTTTATGCATTATTTCATCATAATTTTAAACACCCTGTACTTTTCCTGTGTACATTTTGGGCAAATGATTCTTAGCAAATTTGGTAGCACCTTCTGCGGTTGTTCTGATTTTGGTGACTATTTTCAGCTAAACCCTTATTGTACAAACTATCAAACTATTTTGTGAGCAGCAAAAACGATCAAATTTTTTATGTTCCACCCTGTAAAAATTGTACACACCCTGTATAATTTGATTCTTTTTTGCAAAAATAAAAAACCTTGAATCTTAAGCTTTCCAACAATATATAGTTTGTGGGTCATTAAGTATGTAAAACTTAAGTTTTGTCCCGTTTAATCAGAATTGGTGCATTTCTCAACATTATTAGAAGTGAGGCTTTTTTTTGACCAGTTTGTGACTTCTGACCAGTAACGTTGTATTTAATACCGTGTGGACAGTTACTGTCCGGAGTAGAGAAAATATTTGTGGAATATTGATTGCAGTAGGGTCTAAATTTACGCCGGTCACTTATGCCCGTCTGAACATGCCTAGTATAGCCTAAACCTCTTGGAACTAAACAAGTGCTTTGAGCTTATTTTCTTATTAATTCCTTTGTAAACTACGCATTCTCTTTATGATACATTTATTATTCGAAAAACACTTTCAAAACAACGGCACCCACCAGGCGGATGCTTCTCGTAATCTGCCCATTGTTCAGATTTAGCGCACTCTATTATAACAGTTGCGACACGCGATTTAGCAATCAATAGGCATGTTCAGACGGGCATAAATGATCGGCGTAAATTTAGACCCTACAGCAATTAAAATTCCACAATTAATCCCTCTACTCCGGACAGTTGTCCACACGGTACTAAATACAACGTTACTCTGAAGTTTTCCGACAAAGTTAACACGACCATCGCAGGGGGCTTAGGAGTAAATATTGGTAAATATCTGAGTTCTGATTATTTCGAATTCCGTTGTCGGCAGCCCAGTGGCGTAACTAGACTTTTTCATTTGGGGGTGGCAAGAAGGGGGCAGTGACTTGAAATGGGGTGGGGGGACTCCTAATCGGACAATCCAAGTGCCGCGCCAGCGGCACCATCCGCGCGGACAGGGTGGTGTCTGAGAGGGGATGTGTCCCAGTGGCGTAAACAAGCTTGTACCAAAGAATATTTCCTTTTTGGAAGACATATGCGCGCGTAGTGCACGAAATTTTTTCATATATGTACTTTTGACAGTCATAATTCCATGATTCCTTTCGTCGAATGAACCGACAGTGCCAATCTTAACCGACACGACGTCATTATTGGGGAGGTGTGCTATTTTTGTAAATTTCATTTACAGCTTTACTTGATTTCATTTGGTGGTGGGGGGAAAGCGGGGGGGGCAAGGGTTCCAAGTGGGGGGGGTTCCCCCAACCCCCTCCCCCCGCGCTGGTTACGCCACTGCGGCAGCCTGCTGCTAAGCATTGGTTTCCAGTTTACAATACGATTTATTCCGTTATTTCCAAATTGTCGGTTCCTTTATTCGATTATTTCAGCTAGGTTTATTTATCGTTCGCTTGTAAACATGAATTCAAGATCGAAATTTCTCTTTTTGTTACTAATTCTTCGCCTCTTTTCGGATGGTGGTACTATTACAAGATTTAATGCCATGCTGATAGCAACAGCGGTATTTTTTCAAGGCAGACGATCTGATAGGGATGAGCAGCATCGGATGCGTTTGTGGCATCATTGGCGAAGGTTTACGCCAGAGATCGTGTTAAGTGCATCCACACGGGCGTGCTAATCCTAACTGCAGCTCGTGTTAAGCGCGTTACTCCTGAGAAATCTCAGGATTAAATCGGGTCGGAGTAAGGTCATATTAGTTAACACGGGTGCCGTCCACACGGTCACTACTCGGAAGTTTAACATGGACAATCGTTAATTCGATCTTACTCTAGACGAATATACGCCTGTCTGAACGCAGCTACAGAAGCGAGAATTGTATTATAAAAACACGAATTTTTAAAGCCTAAGCTTCTTGGAACTCAACAAAGCGTATTGAGCTTATCTGCTTAAATTTCATATTGAAGAAAGTAATGTGCCTACTTCAAATCCCCATTCAACATATTTTTGGAACTCACCAAAGAGTATTGAGCTTATCCGCTTATAGAGTGTATAGAATTGAAGAAAATAATACACCTACTTCAAATCCCCATAATATGTGTACGGGGTCAGAACAGGGGTCACCGAGGGGTATGCCACTGAGCTTGCCGATCGGGTCCACTTTTAAATTGAAGTTAGTCAGCATAGAATTGGTGGCGCTATACCGATAAGGCGTGATTGTAGCAGGGATTGTAGCAGACGATGGTAGACACGAACGGCCGTTAATTTTGAATTTCCATTGCTTTCAATGTAACAATGGATTTTACCCGGGATTTTGATTATATGACCCCATAAAATTCATCACACGTTGGAACTAAATTATTTCATCCAAAAACCGATGGAGTTGGATAACCAACTTCAGTGTCAGTATCATTTTTTGACAGCAAGCTGTGTGTAAATCTACCGCGTGCACAGCGCCACCAATTCTATGCTGACTAAAGTCAATTATATGCTGACTAAATTTGACGTCATACGCCGGTCACCGACGCATTCCAGACGATTATCATAATTTATTCAAATATTCAAAAGGACCGTTTTCGCTACGTACGTTAGTATACGACTTTCCTATCCCAAAATTAATAGTATCCCTGGTCAGAAGTCACAAACTGGTCCAAAAAAATGTTTCACTTCTAATAATGTTGAGAAATGCACCAATTCTGATTAAACGGGACATAACTTAAGTTTTACATACTTAATGACCCACAAACTATATATTGTTGGAAAGCTTATGATTCAAGGTTTTTTATTTTTGCAAAAAAGAATCAAATTATACAGGGTGTGTAAAGATTTTACAGGGTGGAACATAACAAAGTTGATCGTTTTGCTCCTCACAAAATATTTTGATAGTTTGTACAATTAGGGTTTAGCTGAAGATCGTCACCAAAATCAGAACAACCGCAGAAGGTGCTACCAAATTTGCTAAGAATCACTTGCCCAAAATGTACACAGGAAAGTACAGGGTGTCTAAAATTATGATGAAATAATGCATAAAATGAAGGTTTGTATATAATATTCTATGAAATTTAGTTAGCATGGACTATTTAATTTAAAATAAAATGGTTATCAAAATGAAATACATGAATATCGTTAAAGTTCCTTTTCTTTTGAATACAGGGTGGTCCAAAATAGGTCTAAATAGCACATTTTTCATAAATCTATGAACAATTCTGTGAAGAAACACTTCTGGCTTTTTTAGTTAAATGTTTTACTACCCAGGGTAGAATAGGACTGAAGAGTCACACAAATGAAATAGAGAGACTGCGATTTGGCCATTGTTTAATCAATAAAATGAATAAAACTGTGTATTTTTTACATTAAAACACTCCCTGAATTGAACATCATATTCTAGTAGAGAATGTCTAGATAACAATTCAATATTATTATTTATAGTTGCAGGCACATGTTATCAACACATATGAGAAGTTTGAAAACTTTCCTATGTATACTTTTAAAATGGCATCAATTTCAAAAGTTCTAGTTTTCCGCTATTTTGTGTAGAAACCTATGGGCGCCTCATCCACCGGCGCCTCATCCACCGGCTCCACCCTTGACTCACTCGACGTTTAGATTGATAACTTCACTGTTGCTAAACATGTGGCTTTAATCCTTTTTTATTCGGTAGCTGGATAAATTGTCTTTAATATGATACCAAAAATGTTATGTTTTATTGACAACTTCTATTTAAAATAGAGACACGTATCACGATTTTAAGGATTTTATGAAACGGCCCCACCTTATTTGATATACATATTAGTGACCTGTGACCACGGGGATGTGATTTGAATTGGAAATAGTTGATGCAGATCAATGCATTCATCAAGAGATTTGGACATTTTATACTCAAAATTATTTTTGTTAGCTTTGGCAAAAAAATTGGGTCAAAAAGTTCCATTTCCTTTCCAAAAATGTATACTTTTATATACATTTGAGTCATAGTTCAATAATAACAGCACTCACAATTTTTTTTAAAAACGTCCTTAAGTCCCCCCTTAAAGAAGATGTGTTGTTATTCAGACAAATTGATAAAGGTATTTATCATGATTTATCAAAAACGGTGATTCCCTAACTTAAAATGAAGACTCCAGAGGCAAAAAGTTACTTAATTTTGCGATCTATTTAATTTTGCGAATATATTACAGGCTCAAAGTCGCAAAAATCAATACAACAAATTTTGCAATTTATGCTTTATGATAAGTGGTTATGATTTTGACTTAATTAAATTAAGTAACCTCTTAACTGAACATGCAAAAGTAGTTTTTCAATCCACAAAAATAACCAATTGCAAAAAGAGCAATTTGGCCTGATTTGGCAATATGTTTCCAGATTCGGAAACATATTACAGATTGCCAGATTTGGACATTTGCCCTGACTGTTTAATATAACTTACTTAGGTGTATGTTCCGATCACTTTTTGGGGTATGATTTTTTTTCACATCAAAATATTTTCATATCAGAAGATTACCCATATTTTTCTCATTATGTCTGTAAAAGCTCAGGGGCCAGAAGTGGTCCATTTAGAAATTATAGGCTAAAATGTGGTGAATAACTGCCAAAGGTGATTAACCACCAGCCAGTGTGTGTACTACTCAATGGGCAAATTGATTGTGACTTTGTGCTTCTAAAATAAGAACCATTGGAGTTATGCAACTCAAACTTTGGAGTGTGACAATTTCAAGAATGACCTTTTTTGTAAAATAGAAAACATCAAGCTGAAAATCAGGCCAGCGATCAGAACATCTACTTTTAATTGATTGGGGTCATTACGGTCATCACTCGCGGTCTTTAGATGATCACCTGGGGTAATTAAATGATCACCCGTGTTAATTAAACGATCCTTTTGGATCATTAAATGGTCACGTGTGGGTCATAGAATGATCACCAGGGTAAGTAAGGGACCGTCCGGGTCATTATATGACTGCTTAGGGTCATTACTTTATCAAATGGTGTAATAAAATAATCACCCAAGATCGCATAGGGTCATTAAACAGTCACTTTGTGTCAATGGTCACCAAGGGTTATCAAATTATAACTTGGATCGAGTCAATAAATAATCACCTGGGGTCATTAAATCATCCACTGCGGTTATTATATGACAGTTTGGGCGGCTTGAGTAATCAAACGATGAATTGGGGCCATTAAAATATCACTTGGGGTCATTAATGATCACTCAAGAGTCATTACACGATCCATTTGAGTCATGACATGGTCAATTGGGTCATTAAACGACCATCCGGGCCATTAAATGATTGATTAGTGTCATTAACCTATCGCATAGGGTCATTGAATGATCACCCGGGTAATGAAATGATCACCCAGGATCGCAATGGGTAATTAAAGTCAGTTTGTGTCAGCTTATAATGAATGCTGTTTCATTAGCTTTCGCGGTACAGGTATTAAATAGTAGTTTTATTATGCAAAACACCTGTTTTATGTCATATAACATCAGTTCTAACCATCTGGCAGCCCTTTTAGAATGCGATAAATTGTCAAAACTTGAACAGAGGTGAGTCGTTTATCTAAAAGCATTAGTTTAGCAGTTTAGAACATGGTATATGATACGCTTTTATAAGCTATTTTTACAATTAGGGCGGCCATTTTGGCGGCCACCTTGATTTAATATGTTAACAAAGCAAAAGTACTGGATATGAGTTACTGGTGATCGAATACATAGGCCTACATACCATTGTTAAAAAGTATACTTTTATCATACATTTTGTTTGATATTATGTCCTTAATGAAATTTGACCCTTTTGGCGGCCTTTTTGGACGCCATTTTGAATAACCCCTTAGCATACCAAAATTAGTTTTGGCAACATCCTCAATGTGATTTAGAACCATTAAAAGGAAGTTCAAAATGTTGGTTTGGGGAGTCTTGGGAGTGCACGGAAGACCACGAGTAGATACTACGCCTCTAATTCACTATATGATTAAATAAATATATACCATTGTCAAATAACTCTTGAATACCCCTTTAATGTTAATTTTCACCCTATTTGTCATCATAAAACTATCTCTAAAGGTCATAGACCATGTCAAACTAGTGTGCTTATTTATTTAAGCATCGCATGACAGATTTAATAAGCAACTAGCGAATATGCGACGTGTTCTACCGAAACCAGACACAATCGGGCAAGATATCAAAATTGAGTTAGTAATTGATTATTAAAGTAGAGATATTTAGCTTTACAATGGTACCTTTTTTATCGGACTTCCCAAAGCGGAGTTAAATCATTTTCAAGTTCGTCTTTATGAAAACCCCAAACTGAGATATCTTCCTTTAAAGATGTACTTACAATGTGATTACAATGTACTTACAATGTACTTTAAAAAATAAAAAATAAATTGTTGGTTTGATTTTTAAGCAAATAAAACAACAAAACTGAGAAAAGTACCCTTTTGTACTCCCTTGTGCCTTTATTTTCCTTATATTTGAGCAGCTTTAAATATAGATTATTCCTTATAAAAACATTAAATCCGGTCAAAGTGATTACTGGTGGATAGTACATTGTTCAAAGATATGAATTGTTCCAAAAGACACCAAAAAATAGATTTTTGCCCCAAAACGGTCTTTTTATGCTAAAAATGGCCTAAAATCGATTTCTATTTTTGTCATCCCTCTTCATTGGAAACCTTCCTATCTAAGCACTTAATTTTACCTAGATGTAGAGCTGTAACAAACAGTGCCGTGATGCATTTTTTAAAGCACATGTATTGCCTTTGGATGGTCTACAAAAACTGCAATAGTGTTATTATTCCATGTGAACAAATGACGTCAATCGCATTTTTCGTTTGCCTTTGGTGAACCTTTTTACCCACGCACCCATTTTACATGCTTGTCCATGAGACACCTTAAACATGCATAAGATTGCAAAATGTGTCTCTCATTAAAATTTGAAAATTCGAGTAAATTTGTGGCGTAATTGGAATTAAATGCTTGAATAGCTTATAATGTTCTAAATTTGAATAGAAATGAAATTATTCCACATTTCTGTTGGCGGGATATTCAAATGTGTGCAATTTCAATTGAAAATTACTAGGCTCGTGGACAAACAAGTAAATTGGGTTATGCAGCAAAAAGGTTCACCATAGACAAACGAAAAATGCGATTGACTTCATTTTGTTCACATAAAGTGGGGAACAAATACATCATTCTTGCAACGTTTAAAAAGTGTCAAACTTCAACTTGGTTTTGAAAGCAAGATGGCTTCTACTATTGCATTTTTTTAGCTCACCCTGTATCTTGGAGTGACTTTTTCTAGGAATTTATCTGATCATAATCATATTAATGATGTTATAAAGAAGGGCAATCTTTGCAGATGCCCAGTAGAAACACGCTCTTAGACAAGGACCTTGTCGCGACTGGGAATGCATGACATAAATTTCCCGCTTAGGAGCGCTATTAATTCGGTCTGGATTGCCCAGTGCGCGTGAACAACCAGGCAATCATATTTAAATTCGGGGCGTGCACGAGCGGTACTACTTGCTAACTGCATGGGTGAGTTTCCATTATAATACAGCCGGCTGGTTGCACACGAGAATTATGTCATAGCAACCAGCTTTGATGGAAGGCGAATATTTAAATTTGGTGACGGTTTTTAGGGCACCAATTTACATGAATTTATAGCGCTGCTAAGCGGGCCTTGTAGCCTAAATGCGATTCAAGCGGGTCCCGGTTCGGAATAGTCCCGACCGAGACAGCTTCTACTATCTATGGGAAAGAGGATGCACGGTCTAACCTGAAATTCATGTACGTGTTTAAATTCATTCATTTTATTTATTGTATATATAAGCCTCTGGCCCTTCATACTGTCTGTCTGTCTGTCTGGTACGCCTCTGTCATGTCTGACAGTTCGTGACTTTCAAGATGGCTCTCCACTGTTGTCGGTCAGCAGCTAGTTTGTATACCCCTGTTAGAGGTTGTCCAGTAAGATCTTTGATTCTGTCCATCCACCTTGCTCTAGGTCGCCCGCGTCTTCTTGAGCCTTCAATTTTCCCCTGCATAAGGACCTTTTCAAGGCAGTTGTCCCTTCATACTACACGGTACAAAATTATAAATACGCATACATAATAAACAATCTTTTTTTTGCTATGCTATCACCAAAGGATGGATATGCTATCATTAAAGGTGGATAGATGTTCCAATCACTGAGTATCAACATTATTTTGATATCAAAAGAAACCACATATTTTTTAAT
Organism: Ophiura sarsii; assembly: GCA_035610835.1. Lineage (NCBI taxonomy): Eukaryota > Metazoa > Echinodermata > Ophiuroidea > Amphilepidida > Ophiuridae > Ophiura > Ophiura sarsii. Next base: position 15,432,034 of record CM069457.1, on the reverse strand, counting down.
TATTTCTGTAAAATGTTTGGCGCAAGATATGTTCCATTTAGACGATATAGGCCAAAATGCAGTGAATTACTAATACTGCCAAAGGTGGTTAACGACAGTTTGTATATGAGCAGGTTTCATGTCACCATGTGCTTCTAAAATGAGAATCATTGAGTTACGCAACTCAAACTTTGGAATACGGCTATTTTAAGGATGACCCTATGCAGGATAGAAACGTCAAGTTCAAAATCGGGCCAACAATTATAGGAACACACCTTTAAAGACTGTCTTAAAACAGTCGACCAAAAATGTTTTGTATAGTATTCGACGTAAAATAAGGATTAGAAAAACAAATACATGCACACGTTTATAAGAACATGAACCTAAATCAATGCATCAAACATGCCCCCGGTGAACTCAATAATTATTACTTTGTCTAATAGGCCTACTTACATGTAGTTGATTTTTTTCAATAATACAGATGCAACTAGGAAAATTGTATACTTAAGCGCTGAGCATACTCCACAACGCTCAGCATACTCCACAACATTCAGCATACTCCACAACGCTCAGCATACTCCACAACGCTCAGCATACTCCACAACGCTCAGCATACTCCACAACGCTCGAACTCTTTACGCTCTCACACATGCGTAGTACTAGCTCCACTGTACCACAACAAAATGGCGCAGCCTGATTGATCCACGGTGGTCAACGCTTGAGCTCAGCGTTAAAGCGTTCTGGAGTCTGCTAAGCCCATTAGGCTAAAACTACTCTATGCCTATGAATTCAGAATCCAATTAAAAACGCCAATATGTGCGGGCATCCGGGCGGTTGGCTGGTCGTGACGGGTTACTGGAATAGTAGTATGATGGTACCGAGGGGTACTTTGACAGGTTACTGGAACAATAGTATGACGGTACCGAGGGGTACTTTGACGGGTTGCTGGAACAGTATGACAGTCCCGACTTTGACGGGTTGCTGGAACAGTATGACAGTCCCGACTTTGACGGGTTACTGGAACAGTAGTATGACGGTACCGAGCCTGGTACTTTGACGGGTTACTAGAACAGACGGTGAGGTGCAGTTTGACCATGTTGACGGGCTACTGGCTGCGTGCAGTTCGACGGCTACCGTGGCCGAGGAGTACTAGGACGGGCACCCGAACGGGCACGGGCTACTGGCCGCGCAGTAGAAGGACGGGCACTGGCACGGGATACTGGTCGCACAGTAAAAGGGGCACTTCGACGGGTCAAGTCTTTATGACGACGAAATGTCTCTTCATTGTCCATACCTAAAAGAACAAGACAAATACCTTATTTATTACTACGCCTCCTGCCAATGAATATGCCCGTGAATATGACGGGGTTAACAACGAAAACGAGGCGAAGGAATGTAAACCTTACGTCCCATTACGAGATATCGACTCCATCATTCAACGGCTAGCCTCGGTTCATGAAGACTACACCCGGGTAACACCCTACCCACCACGCCAACTCCTTACCCAACATCCATAACATCCCTACGACCCCACTCCACTTCACCTTTAGATCTAGTTGACAAAACTTGTCACATTTTGCTTTTTTCAGTCGATTTCTTTCATTCTTTTCAGCAGTTAAAATAATTAGATAGTGTTTGTATTGAACAATTATAGCGCGCACACAACAAAAAATAAAGGGCGGGTTACAATTGCACCTTTTTTCTTGAGTCACCCTATGTTATTGAGATCCCATGGTATTCATTTCAAGTCATCGCTTACTTAAAGGAGGTATCAAGCAAGCAGAACATTGTGCATTACATGTTAGAAAAATAGTTATCGAGCCTGGATTGCATAGTTATATAGACCAAAAAATCATAAAAACGATTAAAAACTGAAATTCGTGGTGATCAAAAGTCCCGGTATCAATGACGGCATTGTTTTTTGTGCTCATATTTGCGCAAGTATTTTGTATAACTACGAGGGGGTATCAAAAAGTTCTTGAAATCACCTAGAAGTGAAGGAGCTATATTCATTACATTTTGTATGTTTACTTTCTTTACAGGTGGCACTAGATGCCAAGGCCATGTAAATCAATGACGTCTTCCAACGGTGCTGTGTACATGGTAAATTATAAAGGTCCAATAACTGATTCCTGTGGGACGCCTTCCAGAAGAATATTAGGCTTAGAATTGTTTATAAATGTTGTCACTCGTCGGTCTCAAGTTATATCTGTAAATGACAACATTTATTATAAGCATCATACTCCTCTGGATGGCGTCCCACAAGAATCAGTTATAGGACCATTATAATTTACCATGTACATAGCACCGTTGGAAGACATCATTGCTTTACATGGCCTTGGCATCTAGCGCCACCTGTCAAGAAAGTAAACATACTTATGAGACCATTTTTGAACCATAATATTTGTAAGGACCAGTAGATTACACTGACAGAATTTAATAGATAGCTCCTTTACTTTTGGGTGATTTCAAGAACTTGTTGATACCCCTCGAATGACTTCATTGATACCGGGTCATTCGATCGCCGCGAATTTTAAAAATTGCATGTTGAGAGATTGCAGTTTGTATTCGGTTTTGTGAAAAGTATGATGATTTGTTCTATTACTACGATATTTGGGCTCAATAATTGCTTTTCTAACATATACATGTAGGCCTAATGCACAATGTTGTGCCTGTATGGACACCTCCTTTAGCACTTTTCATGCGGCTATTAGTTTGATCGGTATACAATACAAAACAGATTTATCAGAAACCTTTCCCAACTTTCAAAGTCTGGTCTTAATAATTTCCGAACCAAAAACGTGACATTTTAGTTAATGTTTACACTTATTTTAATGCATTTCTAATGATGATTCCAAATATGGTGATGAAATCCAGTAATGTTGACATTTTTGAAACATTTTGTGACATTTAGTGGAACTGTCGTCTGCAGACGACTGTCGCGCGGGTGGAAAGCGCTAAAGGTATATTATGTGATCTTTCCAGGGAACGCCCTCAACATCGAAAAAAAATTGAAAGAAGATTTTCTTGCAGATTACATTTCTGATCATAAATCGTACATACATTCCAAGTTACAGGGCGATACGATTCTTAATTACTTCAAAATCATGGTTTTAGAGTAAAAATAAACTGTCGGATAACACCGACAGTTTATATTTTCACTCTAAATTCACTCTAAAACCATGATTTTGAGGTAATTAGGAATCGTATCGCTCTGTAACTCGGAATGTATGTACGATTTATGATCAGAAATGTAAATCTGCAAGAAAATCTACTTTCTAAAAAAAATCATGAATTGAGGGCGCTCTCAGGAAAAGATCAAATAATATGCCTTTAAGATGTTTATGACTCACTGGACTCTTCCTTCAACATGGTACTCAATACTCTTCGTAGAGCCATCAGTTCCATGGCTTCCCTTTCTGATGCCGTGTCAGCCATTGTGGAAACTGCCATAGCAGCAATAAACAAGATCAAGAGTTTCATGATTCTGAAAAACAAAAGCAATACGACCAGATGTTCCATATTAAAGAGTGACAATAGTTAACTAAAGGGGTGCAGGCCTAGCTATAGACGTTATTATTTTTATCTTAGGGTAAACTAGTTAAAGGAAAGCGGTCATGGTGAGGAAAAGAACCGCTGACGGCGATTGTTGGTCCAGGTAAACCTTAGCTAATAACTAATACATCACTTATATCACACGATAGAAAATGCGTTCAATCACATGAAGGATGGTTGATTGAGCGCGCCGTTCACATTGGGTTAAGAGATTGTTGTAGAGTCGCACACAATACCGCTTGCATGTAAACATACGTAGAACAATTACAGACTGCGCCAAATGTCCAACTTGTTTAGATTCAAATTAGTCGTCGCGCGCTGTTCAATTTTCGTTAGAATCCTCACCATGACAGCTTCCTTTCTAGAGCACCTATACATCAATTGTCAATGAGAGCCTTTTCTAGATTATTGTATTAATTGGTTCTTATCCGGGTTTTTTAATATTATATAGCATTGAGTGACCCTGCAGCACTGAAAACGAAACCTGGTTTGCCCTACTAAACAAAACTTAGTTAAAACTATGTCAAGTACGACTAACTTATAACTAGTACGGCTAGGTTGGACTAAACTATATATTAGTACGTTAGGATGTACTAGGTGCTGGACTATCAAATATACTAGTTCAACTTTGACCTACTAATATAATAAACTAGTTAAAACATGCCCTACTAATATAATCGAGTGCTCTACTAATATATCGGGTGTTCTACTAATGGTCTCTACTAACCAAAATTATGTCAAGTACGACTATTTTGTATCAGTCAGGCATACTGTACTAAAGCTTTTACTAGTTCAGCAGATTGAACTAGCATGTTCAGCTAGCTTGCCTAACTAAGCTAAAATACGTCGATCAAAATGGAAAGTTACGTGAAAATATCATTTTTCTCAACGTTTTTTTTAATAAAGTTGTTTGTTATAATTTAAAATGAGATCGTAAAGCGTCATGCAAGGTAGGCAGGATTTTGTATGGTCAACTTTAAATGGTGTGTTTTGTACACACTTGTGCACATCGTCTGAGGTATGATGATCAGGTCTAGTGTATGTTTTATGTAGTCTGCAAAAAATTTGCACCATTGGCATTGCATTACATTGCAAACTGGGCCAGTTCACGATGACCATACAAAATCCTGTCTAACTTGCATGACGCCTTACGATCTCACTCAAATTATAACAAACAACTTTATTATAAAAACAACGTTGAGAAAAATGATATTTTCACGTACCTTTCTATTTTTATCAGAATTTAACTCGGCAATCAGTCCCAGCTCAGTCCCCCACATGTAACATAAAGCGATGCACGATGTCGTCTGAGCTGGCTGACGCAATGCATGTGATCAAAACGGCGGTAAAATTCAACTTTAGTACAACCAGGGACTCGTACGTCGTGAAACGTTAGTAGGACGTCTTTCACGATGAATCTAATTTTCATTTATTAGTACAGCAGACAAATTTGGAATAGTTGAGCATGTCCAGCTAACAATTTACTTCGATCCATATTATACTTGTCAAGCATATTAGTTTGACACCGAGTCGTCCATTAAAAACTAGTTCACTCAGTGTAACTAAGCTTAACTATTAGTCCTACTAAACAATGGCTTAGTTCAGCCTCCAAAATACGAGTTTGTGTTTTCAGTGAGGTAGAAAGTGTTTTGTATTTTCAAATTTGAATATAAATAGGTATATAGTTAACGAGGTCGAACGCGTTGTGTTTTCTCCTCCTCTTTTGTCCAAGATTGAATGGATTGGTGACCCTGCTGGTACGTAGCAAGTGTTTTGTATTTTCAAATTTGAATATAAATAGGATGATATAGTTAACGAGGTCGATCGCGTTGTTTTTACTCCTCCTCTTTTGTCCAAGATTGAATGATTATTCATTGTGGAATGTGGCTTGTATTGCTGTCTCCTTGGCGTGCTATCCAAGTCATTGTGTTCTACCGAAACCAGACGGAATTTTTTGCAAAATGTGTCTGAGACAAACCTTCTTCTTTGTTTGGCCTTAGCAAACACTTTAGAGCATCGGCAGGTCCTTTTTGCATGCTTGGAAAATGCATGCTGTCCTATGATCCTTGGGCTAAAAGATAGAGTTGAAATAATGTTTGTTTGTTGTCAAGTAACCTGTGGCGTAACCAGGGGCCCCAGCAGCCCCACCTCCCCCTCCCCCCATTGACAAAAGAGGTAACGAGCATAGACAGTAGGGAGGGGCACACACCATTATTCCCCGCCCCCCCCCCCCCCCCCCCCCTTCAAAAGAAGCCATTTTTTGCGCGAAATTATAGTTTCAATGTTTAACGGTTTCAAGAACGCTAAGAGTAAAAGCAAGATATATCAACAGGGTGTGGGGAAACAGGTAATAACAAGGGAGAATAACACGATAAAACAGATAAATAACAAAATAACAATAACACACGGAAATGCACTGGGACAAGCAATGAAAATTGCTGTGCAATAAAACAACAAAGATATATGGTAACAATAAAGACCGACGTTTCAAGTGGATATACCACCCTTCATCAGGGACAAATAAAAAACAAAAGTGTTAAGAACTATAAATAAAATAATTAACTAGACAAGTCCACCACTGTAATTATAGCACAATGCCAGTAATAGATGTTGACTACTAGACACCCAAGTTAACACTAACCTAACTAACAAGTTCACTATAGAATACAGATCCATGTTGCTAGGCAACCTAACAAAACATGTACAATAAATGAATAGACAACACATCATACATATGCATAGACAGTGGCAGAGTGCCACCTGAAAAGTAGCGTAGCCAGGGGCGGGCTAGGGGGGGGGGGGGGGGGGGCAGAGTGCCACCTGAAAAGAATTGACCAGGAAACTCGGGAACCGGGCAAAGGAAGGGAAAGAAAGGGAGAAGAGGAGACAAAGAGGGAAGGAAAGGGCAAAGGCAAAGGAAAGCGACAGAAAGGAGAAAGGAAGACAGGCAAATTAGTTGAAAAATACTGCAAGTCACGACTTGCGAATCCCCCTGGCTGGGAGATCAACTAAATGAGGTCAAAGGTCACATAGGGGTCTTATTCCCCCGGTGTTCATGCTTCTTTTCTCCAAGTTTGACGTCAATCGGGCAACTTTTACAATTTGACCTTTGGATGACCTTTGACATCGGATGACCTCGGATGACCTCTAATTATTTGTTGACATGTTCCCCCGGTGTTCATCGCACGATTTAACCCCTTGTTGACCTTTGACCTTGGATGACCTCTAATGACCGTTGACCTCGGATGACCTACAAATTAATTTGAGACATGTTCACCCGGTGTTCATGTTTCTTTTCTCCAAGTTTGAAGTCAATCGGGCAACTTTTATGAGTTGACCCCTGGATGACCTTTGTCCTCAGATGACCTCTAATTATTTTTTGACATGTTCCCTCGTATTCATTCCCCTTATTGACCTTTGATGTTCATTGCACGATAAAACCCCTTGTTGACTTTTGATGAACTCTAACGACCGTTGACCTCGGATGACCTCTAATTAATTTTAGACATGTTCACCCGGTGTTCATGTTTCTTTTCTCCAAGTTTGAAGTCAATCGGGTAACTTGTACGAGTTGACCCCTGGATGACCTTTGACCTCAGATGACCTCGGATGACCTCTAATTATTTTTGACATGTTCCCCTGGTGTTCATTGCACGATTTAACCCCTTGTTGACGTTTGACGTTCATTGCACGATTTAACCCTTGTTGACAGTTGACCTCGGATGACCTCTAATTAATTTTAGACATGTTCACCCGGTGTTCATGTTTCTTTTCTCCAAGTTTAAGTCAATCGGGCAACTTTTACGATTTGACCCCTGTATGACCTTCTGACCTCAGATGACCTATGCAAATTAGACCACAGAGCAGCCAGAGCTGTTGACAATGGCCTACCTATAGCTGAAGATTTGAAGTCAATCAATCACTGGGAAGAACAGTATGAATGAATCAAACCAGGAATGCAGGAATAGAGCGCTCTTGTGAGCCCAACATCAGACAGAAACTGCTTGTTCGGGCAAGAATCTTTGATGATGGAACTTTGATTGGACATATCTTTAAAGATGGGAACATGAATGCTTAAAAACGCTACCTTTGATCTGTTTAACAAAACCTGAGCACATGGAAGATACCTTATGAACCAGATTGGCTCCATATCTCGTCTATGGTGGTTTCAGGATGGGTACCATGTCAGAAGGAATAATGAGTAATTTCAATTATGGACTCAAAGAAATTGGTCAAGATATTTATTTATTAATTAAATTGTATGAATTTATTGATTGAAATTAAATAAAACTAGTTGAAAAACAATTATGTAGTTATCTTAACGATCCCTGCATGATACCCTAACCATTTAATTTCAACAAATTATATTCTATGCTGAAAGTGGCCCAACCCGATTTCTAGACGACTTAGTAGATTGGTCATATTTTTTAAACAAAATCAGTTAAAAAGACCAAATGAAATTATTCTGGTAGTCAACACATCACTTATTACAGAGTGTAAACGATTTTGAAATTGCATGATTTTAAAATTAGATTAAAAATGAAATTGCAATTGTATAACTTTTTTTTGTTACAGTCTGTACATGGTCAGTTTAGTCTGAGTGTATTTACTAATAGAGTCAAATAGAAATGATAGACGGTTTTGAAATTAGAACTATATAAAGACTCTAACAGCCCATTAATACAATAACCCTTACCCCACAAAATCATACAGAGAGGAACCATCTCCACGCGCATGCTACGGCATTGATTGCATAATTTATTTAGCGCCTTACGACGATGTAAACGGCCTCAAGGCGCAAACCATCATTAAAACTTTGCATTAGTCACACACTTCAACATGTTCAAGGTTTTTAAACCTTTGTGTGACTATGCAAAGAGTTAAAAGTCTTCAACTTTATTATACTCATTATTGATTAAATTAATATTGTGACTTTCTTTATAAGAACGCATGGGGGTGCCACTGCTTTGAATTGGTATGTTCAAATACATGAACACTGAAAACCTAAACTGGTCAGCCTGACTAACTTAAAGTTAGTCCAGATGTTGTCCATCCAGCATTGCTGGACTAGCTTTACGTTAGTCGCTCGACTCGATTAGTCGCTCGACTCGACTAGCTTGATGTTAGTCCGTCCTAAGCTTGACTAGTTTATTTAGGCTAGATGCTCGACTAGCTTTAAGTTAGTCCAGATGGTGTCCATCTTGACTAGCTTTAGCCTAGTCGAGCATTACTGGACTAGCTTTACGTAAGTCGCTCGACTAGCTTTTATTCTTTGACCATTACCTCGTTGCAATGGTTGTATGTAATGTTAGCAGAATATGATATCAGAGATGTTTATTTCCGAAAAATGCAATTTTGCGATGGACAGAGAATATCAATCTATGAATCGGAGTGAATAATTAATTTATTCTTGTTTAATAGTGAGTGACATGAGAATTGGATAAATCACTCTCTATAGAGTGATTTTCCACTCTTTTAGAGTGAAAAAAAATGTCACTCCTATGTTAGAGTATTTTTGTTCTCACTCTTTTACATTTAGAGAGTATATAGTCAGCATGAAGAAGATTTAAACAATTGAGTGGGGTTAGTGATACCCCAATTAAAAGGTATTAAAAATTAAAGCTGCTATAAAGAACATTAAATTGCATCTCAGTGCCTTGACTAACGTTAAGCTAGTCCAGCAATGCGACTAGCCTAAACTAGTCCAGCTTAGGACGGACTCACATCAAGCAAGTCGTGCGAGTAACGTAAAGCTAGTCCAGCAATGCTCCAGCTTGACTAACATAAGCTAGTCCAGCCACATACTAGTCCAGCAGAACAAATCAAGCTAGTCAGGCTGAGCCAGACAAACCTTAAGCTAGTCAAGTCGACCTATAAGGCTTGACTAGCCTGCTTGACTAGTTTAAGCTAGTCCAGCAGGCTTGACTAGCCTGCTCGACTCGTTTAAAGTGAGTCCAGCCTGTACCTGACTAGTTTAAGTTTTCAGTGAACTTAAAGAAATATAGTGTAATTGTCTCTTATCTTACAACACAAAAACTCAGAAAGAAGAAATGAAGGGTCCGAAATGAACAGACAAATTAATGAAATAGTTAAAAGTTTTAAACTAAAGTAAGCGAACACCCACAGCAGCCTACGCGTATATCCCATAATACCTCAAAATATACAGTCCTCAAAATAAGTAACTGACCCGGTAATAAATATACTCTTAACTCCAACACTATAGCTCCTACGTAAAAATATAAAATTATGACGTCACTGGGCCATGTGTTTTGCACTCGTCACCCTCTCCGTTGCATGTCCAGATTTTCACAGTTTACACCATCTGAGATTCGAATTAGCATATCGCAATAACTACTTGTTCTACCCTATAAAAAGTTTATAATTCTGTTATACCCTACACACCAACATCAGTAGTATGCGTCGTTCTTAAAAATCATGCACTATGAATACCTCTGTGAAGGGTATAACAGAATTACTCCAAAAGTTTATATTTTCTGAACGGTAATCTCACAAAGGAATCCAAATATTCCATTCGAATTTGATAAGACCTAATGGTAACATGTTGTGATCAAGAATCAAAGTGTTTCCTTATATATTATTCAGTCATTTAATCCATAAGTACCAAGACCGATTATGCCATAATGCAAAAACATAATATAGTGATAATGATTATAAACAGTAAATATAATTAACTAACAATGTTGAGGAGGATTTTTCATGTGATAATTATCAGAAAAAAACCCGTTATGTTCAGTTTAGGTCTAAAATTGCTTTCATTTAAATTTAAAGTGGCAGTTCACCGTCATAATGGCTTCAATTGTTAAAATTAAAATGAATTTGTATGCGCACAGAGTGTCACGCTGGGCATTTTAATAGCACACCTAATGTGCTCTAATATTTTTTTTTAAAACTTAATCATCATTAAAATACACTTGAAACCATACACAATACACTCAATTATATATCATTTAGAAACCATTGTAAATTCAACGCCAGTGCAAGTTTAATACCGTGTCATCATGTGCATGTACTACTGTGATGCAGTCACCACTATGTACCTAGTGACAGGGAACTTGCGGCTGGATTATCTGCATAACTTTGCCTACAAACAGTTGTTGTCAATTGCCCGCGTATTTTCGATAAAGAAATGTATTGTTATTCAGAAAAATTGATAAAGGTATTCAGGTGGTCTCATAGTCAAAAATACTTAAAGTAACGTTTATAATCCATATCTTGGTTAATATAACTGTTTTTCCATTTCATTAGGACAAATTATTTTGTATATACCTAGGTTTATACAAAAATGATGAGTGAATTATTTCGTTTCACTCGCAAATACATACGTAGAACTGTTATTTTAATTTTAATGTTTCCTTTATTCCATGTGCATAATAAAAATGGAAAATAGTCAAAAGTATTCACTAAAGTATGAATAGGTAAAATGACATACATAATATTTTTCTTTCGAAATCTGTATACGGTCGATGATGGTCGATTTGTTTTTATTGTGGTGACCGCTTCCAAAGGGATAGCACATTTCAAGCTGTTGGATTCAGTATTTGGTTGTCGTGATTGTAAAGCTACATGATCAGCCCTATTCATAAAGCCATACTATCATGAATAGCATTAAATAATAACATCTATAACAAGGAGAATATATAATAGGAGGGGACACTTAGCTCATTTGCATATTTGCTCATTAATATGATTAACCCCGTGAACCCAGTCAAAGGTCGCCTCGAAGAGTCGAGGGGACTTTTCTATTGTTCTCTAACGACAGCGTTGGGACAGCGCATGAAGTTTCTTGTACAGAGTTGGCGATGAGCGATTGAGAAGTATAACAAAAGCATACATAAACAGATCGTAACATGAATAATGCAATGCAACAGGTCACACAACGTTCAGTCGAGCGACCGTATAAACAGTATACAAGATGCCATTTATTGTGTTCGAAATGTTAACGTTTTTACCATTCTTTCCAAAATAAGGAGTATAATCACATTACAAACACATTTTGTGCGAGAGTAACATATAAATATGGTTTAAAATGTCCAAAATGGCACGATAAAAATCTGTTCGTTATAAATAAAAGAATCAATGGTTAAATAATAAAACTGACACCATTACACTCGTCGATCTCTGTGGCGTGATACGTTGGCCATATCGTTTGCAATCGGCAATCACGGGTTCGAATCTCCGTGTGTTCGTTGTTGTTTTCTATTTTTTTTATTTTTTTTTAAAAAGAAGAAAAAAAATGATTGTGGATGTATGTAACATCATTTTTATGTCAATTTTTATAATTTATAAAGGCCGCCAATGCTTTTATAGTTTTTTTCTATTCTTTTTTTAATCTATTTTTCTATCTATCCTTTATCTCTGGATTTATTTAACTTTATAATCTAAACAAATTAAAATGCGTAAAACAATACATTATTGCTCGATAAATAAGTGATTGAAGTTGAGTTCACTTTGATAATGATAGCAACACTTGTTGTAAAACCATTTTACCAGTGTGCCCAACCATTTCTCCTTTGCACACTTTGTTTAAAATACATTCAGAGATGTCATTTTTATAGCTTGTTATAGCTAGGCTAATATACAACTGTAAGCTATTTGGATACACAAAGCAAACACATTTCCAAAACAGGCCATGGCCAATCGTACAACATGAGACAGGAGACCGTAACCAATGTTAAATCTACCATGATTACCATTTTTTTTAAATCTGTAGAACCGATGAATTTCTAGAAAATCTTTGGTACAACTTCATTTCAAGAAAGTTAGTTCTTGTACCAAATTTAGCTAGCTTTAATAAACGAATTGGGAGACGCAATATCCATGTCGAAATATATGTGGAAAGGCAATCAGACAACTATTGATAGACGCGATCAAGTCTTGTACCTTTGAAGGGTGATTACGGGCACGTATGAGTAAAGTGGATTCCCTCTATAATGAACCAACATTTTAATTTCAGTGCCAAAGATCTTGAAAAAGGTTACAGGGGACATTCTCGCTTCGACGATGCTCCTATACGTAGGTCAACTGAAAGCCCGGTCCGATGGTAGACTCAGAATCTCCAGAATCTTAGGAGATATGTACACATTTTCTCATAATACTTTATGCTGCTACGCTTCCAATCATTAGATGGTTATAGCATATGCACGGCGCAAAGTGCACGGTGTCTCATTTAGGCCCACACAGGCCGGGCGGGCTAGAGAAGTGCTCAGAACCGGGACTATTAACAATACACTCAATTTAAAAAAATTAAACACCGGATTCTACTGTCGCTCTGTTACGGTCGTATAGTCGGCCCCCGGATTCCACCGTCACTCTGTTGCAAGTAAGTGTAGGCCCTATATTCGCCACAACATGTGGGCACTACCGCCATAGTTTTATTGACTGTACATCATGCCTTTCGTCGGTATACAACTCGGACTTTTTACTGTCTGATAAGTCCACCCCCTCCCCCTCCCTATGACCCTGTTTAAAGCTGGCTACGCTGATTCGCGCATCTTGGATGTGCCGGCCCGCCGTGCGCCAGTGGTCCGCATTGCGGCGCGTTATTGGTCACTCTCGATCATAGTTCGGCGTGGCCCATCGCTACACGGCTCGATCCTCATGGCGGCATTATTATCACATCAAACCACTTCTGGATGTTATCATCAATCAATGCATTGTCGGCTGCTTTAGTCAAAATTAAATATTATATACCAAGGGGATATACAACTGTCACTGGATATACCCACTTTGCCTATCTGTGATATACCATTGAACCGTCAACGCCTGAATCTTTTCCGTGAACTTTTCCTGATTGGGCTTTTCCACCCCCAAACTGGCCGGAGCCCGGGGGGTTAGATCTACGGTTGATTAGCGCATTACAAGAAGTTGTGTCACTTGCCATGCAGCACATACTCATTGGACATTTGTCCAAAATTTTAGTGGACAGATCCAAAGCGATCGGACGCATGCGTAGAAAAAAATGTTGTCCCCTTGACTCTCCAGAGGGCCTTTTCGATATTCAGACGATGGCGGACATAGGTTCGTGTGACGAATATTCTAGGTGAAATTCGATGTGGGAACGCTCGGACTGTAGGGAACGATGATATTTCTGACTTCAACAGCGCCAGGGCATCGTTCGGGGACCGTTTGATTATCACTCAGGTCGTGTCAGTATGAAATTAGGTAAAACACTCCGACATAACATTGAAATCAACGGAGATTCAAAGATTACGGCCGTTCGTGTCCACTATGGTCTGGTACTTTTCATTTTCGACTTCACAAATGACGTATATTCATTGATATGATTATTCATTGTATATTCATGTACGTCGATGCTTTCGGCGATTCGAACAATAGAGTGTCAGGGGCCTGTCTATAATAAATGTACCGCTGTTTCATCATTGGTCAAAATGGGTTCCTCTAACGCCCAATGGACGAGATACAAAATCGAAACCTATACGCCAGAGTTGATGAATCTACCATAGGGATAGCAATAATTTACTTCTTTAGCTGCTTGATCTGTTGTTGTTCGTCCATCGCAAAGCGAAGATGACCATGACAACAAAGATTAGTTAGTTGAATCTGATATATGTGTCCGAAGATGACTAACAAGACCAATCCGGGCGAGGAAGCATCTCCCACATGTGTGGCACTTGTGTTCAGTTTCTGCAGTTGTGACACTTGCTGCTCTCGTCTTGCGGACCTCACGTTTCCTCCTACACTCTTTCTAATTTAAGAATAATTTTGCATCCAAATAATTGCCGATAAGCAGTTTGTAAATAAAAGAACAACCACAAAGACAACACACGCCTAATAAGATAGTTACTGAACTGACTGTGATTATACTTTGATTAGTAATTACAAGTAAACAGTATAGAACTGAAATTCTGATTAATAAAACGTTGATATAGTATTGGTGAACTGCGTCTTGAATTTTACATAAGGACTCGGACTCGTACATTGAGGACTCGGACTCGGACATAGAAATTGGCAAAGACTTGGACTTGGACTCGAGTCCTTTTCTCAAGGACTCGGACTCGGATGCTGTGGACTCGACTACAACAGTAATATTTACGAAGAAATGGTGTTGTTAACGGTAAGTTTTAACGCCAAAAACGGTAAGTTTTTAAATCCCCCCTGTTTCTACTCGCGAAAAGTTACCGCTAAGTTTATCGATCCTAGTCGATGGGCCACGACATTTGACCTTTTGTTATACCAAACAATGCCGCCCACCCGAAAAAGATTGCCTCACAATGCGTATAATCCAGCGTGACACGGTTCACGGAACATAACGTTAAAGGCCTCCCCATACTCCACCAACGCTGCAACGATGAGCGCAAGCGTTGTCACGCTACGCTTGTCACAAAATGTACCAACGCTCTGCCGCTCATCGGGAATCTACGCCGAACGCTAGCGTTGGTCAACGCTCGACCAAATCAGCAAATGCGTCAACGCTGTGGGCGGGGCTTATGGTGTTCTGGAGAACAGACGACCAAACTACCTCACAAAACGCCGCAAATTTGTATTTCTAGCACATCACAGGCATCAACATCGCAACAAACTTGCTTAGGCCTAGTGTATAAACATACCTTGACATACACAATATCATTCCATCAGCAAAAATAGCCGGATTTGCCTGGGATTTGCCTATTTCGGCTGTATTTTCATGAATGGGAGCTCAAGAAAAAATATGTGACGTCAAAAGTCCGGCAAAGTGTCCTGCTTGCTGATTGGTCCGTGGACAGCGTCAACGCTACAAAGTTGACCTGAATTCAACTTCAGCGTTGGCCCGAGCGTGCAGGGGCGGACTGGCCACTGTGGCGTTGTGGCGATCGCCACATGGGCCGCTTGGTTTTAGGCTGATCGAATTATCGGAAAACGCTTTCCCGATCGAGCGTTGTTTTGGTTTTGTAATGGGCACTAATACGCATGTTTCAGAGCGCAAGCGTTGAAGCGTTGGTGGAGTATGGTCAGGCCTTAAGGGTACTGCACCACGATAGCGACGCGCAGTGCTGTGCCAGCTGAGTTTATGACTCGAAAATGCGAGCGTCGCGTCAAGTAAAAAACTCGCGCGTAAATTAATAGAGTGCGGCTCACGTGCCACCCGTGCGCAAGTGTACGCTAAACATTGCGCGGCCAATCAACACGCAGGTTCTGTACCGTGCCGCTATGTGAAAACGTGAGGTATACTTTTATTACATCAAATTGAACACACTGTAATAGTCCAAAGTCACAGTATTTGGGATACAACGTAATTTTACAAAGCATAATATTTTTGGGCTATACAGTACTGTTATTTTCTAACGTGCCCATAATGCACTTTTAGTTGCGGGGCACGAAAATTGGTCTTAACCGTGACATGGCTTAGGGGTCATCCAAAATTATCGCCATTTTCACTTACGTACAGAGCGTACGTAACTTTTTACCCCCCTCCCCCCTCCCCCCCCCCCCCCCCCCCCCCCCCCCCCCCCCCCCCCCCCCCCTCGAGTTACGTACGCAATAAATGGCGAAATTTTCCGGGAAATTTTCATGGCTTGATATACCCTCATGTTTGGTTAAAAACCATTGTATTTTAATAAAAGACGAATTGCCGTATACAACATAACTAGTTGTGCGATACACAATAGAGAAAGATAAACTTCTCTGATCATATTTATTGTATATCTCTGGTGTTGATTTGATGATTCTGCCATTCTTTCTTTGCTAAAAATTATCATTTTCTTTGATAAATAATTATCAAAAATTATCAAGATATTTTGAAACAAATGACACATGTATTAAATACTTTTGAATACAGAAATGATAAACAACAACACTAGGAACTTGAGCCATGGATTGTTTTAAAATCACAGAAGCAATATTGTTTCGTCGTGTACATGAAACATTTTTGTCAGTGGCGTAGTAAGGTATTTCATATTGGGGGAGGGCAGAAATGAAAGTGAACCGACAAGATTATTGTGACAAAAGTAATTTTCGCGTAGCGCACGAACATTTTCGACATTACCCTAATGTTTGCTATGATTGAGGTACATTTTGGCTCTAAACAAGCTTATACCAAAAAATATTGCATTTTGGAGACACGTGTGCGCGTAGCGGGCGAAACTAATTTCCATCTGTGTACAACAACAACAACAACAACAAACAGGTATTTATGACGCTATTTACATATGTACCATAGCGTTTACAAGAAGAAAAAAAGTTAAAATAAATAATTCTTAAGATTACTTTTAAAAGTCTCCGTTGACTGAGCAGTTCTGAGGTGTATTGGCAGGGATCGAGTTCCAGGCCTTTGTGCCAGTAACCTTAAAACTGTGATCACCGATAGTAAGGTTGGATCTGGGAACAATCAGCCGGTTGGTGTCCATCGCCGCCGTATTGAGCGACCATCATATTAATTAATTGATTCCTCTTGTCAAATGAACCGACAGTGCCAATCTCAACCAACATGACAGTCAGAGCGATCGCCCCTCGCCCCTCGCCCCTCGCCCCCTCCCCTCCCCTCCCCTCTGGCTACCCCTTGGGCTACCCCACTGATTTCTGTTCATGGCAAAGTCAGTAAATCGGAGTCTGGCTTTCGACATGCTTAGGATGACCTTTTGCGCCACCTATTGTCGAAGCTCCCAGCTGTTTGCGGTCAACGTTGTCAAGTCAGGATTTACTATAGAACAATGATAAGATAGCTATCGCTATTGCGGTCAACGTTGTCGAGTCAGGATTTACTATAGAACAATGATAAGATAGCTATTGCTATCCCTTTTCCAGAATGTTTTCTACTGTATATTTATTTTCTACTCCTACGATTTTTATTTAAAAAAATATCTATTAGGCTTATCTTTTTAATTTTTTCATTATTGATATATTCTTTTATTTTGTACTTTAAAAAGAAAATCCGCCTCTTAAGATCGCCATTTAAGTTACGTACGGTTGGGGTATATTTCGACCCCCCCCCCCCCCCCCCCTGTTACGTACGCTTTGTACGTAACTGAAAATGGCGAAAATTATGGACGACCCCTTACATCTGCGATTTTATTGCATTATATGGTAGGCTTATTAGACAAGAACTTCTATGGATTAATGTTTGTCCATAAGTGTCCCAATCGTCACACATATGTCCAGTTCTGTCCCACTCGCATTGGCCTGCCTTGTCTTATCACTTCTGTCCTAGTCTTGTCTTATTATGTTAGTCAGTCACACCCTTTGGGAGTTGTCCCATGGTGCTAGGCACCGGGAGACTCCCTTTATCTTAGTACTTTTTGTCTCACCTTTGTTAGTAGTCTAATAGGTTCTGAGAAGTATAAGAAAGTGTGTTTTGTGACCGAATGGTGACGTTTTGTCCCCTTTCTGTCCTATATATGCACTTTTAGGCCTAAAGCCCCGCCCCTGAACTATGTCCTGATTGGACAGAAGTCAAACTGAGCTCTCCTCTAATTGGCTGATCCATATACGCTAATGAGACTTACCTTAAATATGTCTTGCGTGTGCGTCGTAGGACGCTTTTGTACGCGGAAGACAGATTGTTTTCAAAATATTCTCAAATCATATTTTATGCCGAAAATGTGCCTATTTTGAACAATAACTTTCTTTTAAATGCATACATCAATAATCTGAAAAGGCTACGATGTCCGAAATGATGAAAGTAATTTTAGGAGGGATTTTTGTGTACAGAATCCTAGAAATGTGTGAGAAAACCGGATGTCAACACTGAGTTTGACAGATGGAGATCGCAAAATGTTGATCTCGGATCGGAGTAATGAAAACATTGGATTATAAACCTGATTTTGGAGGTTATTTTACCGGATAGTAAGCTCAAATGTGTGAATAAATGGTCTCTTTACTATTTATCAGGATCGTCTGAAGTCATAAAGTGGTAAGAATTTAGGAAATGGCCAAATAAAAGATCGTAAATTACGGCTCCAATTTCGGCAGACTTGCCGTATACTAAACGTGGAGTGTAAAAGTTGTACTTTGAAATCCTAGGATCAAAGGCCTATTTTCGTTACACTACAACATGCCTGCTGAGAGTCCGTTCCGCGAACGGTTACCAGGCTGCATGCGGCCGTTCGCAGCCCGTCACTAAGATGGTCGACGTCCACCCCATCCATCACCGCCCTGCGAATGGGCGCGAAACGGGTGCGAAACGGGTGCGAAACGGGTGCGCCGTCCTTATACCGTCCTCATATCGGGCTCTCATCGTTCACCACCGCTTTTACTCACCCGCCAGGAGATTTGAGCATGTTCAAAACTCCGTTGGCCGGCAAAGTCCCCTGAACGTGTTCAACGGACGGGAAACGGCCCACCGTGTGTAAGGGGCCGCCCAGCTCACACGGATACATGCGAGGGGCCATTATAGCCATTTACGCACAATCCAAGTCGTCATAAGGACAGACATTTCTAACCCTATGATCAAGTTTGTACCTTTGATACTTACCTACTTAGGTCGATCTCGATCGGTCTTCGTGATGGCTCGCCATATTACTCTGTCCGTCATGCATGCATTCATCTCCTCATCAGTCAGTCCTGTGTCTTTCACGGCCAACAGATATATGTCCATGTTTGGGTCTCCATAGCACGAGGTCAAATAGTATCTCATTATGCAATGCAAATCTCATCCTTCGATCTGTGATGTTTTGTGATACCTTTTGTAAGTTTCCATACAAGTCTTTGTTTGTTACCTTGTCTTTCCAACTAATGTTGAGTGCAGTTCTCATCATCCTAGTGTAGCATCCATCTAGAGATTTTTTAGACTTTTGGTGATTGTCCATGTCTCGGCGGCTCCATACAGTAGGACACTTTGAACAGTAGCTTGGAAAAGGCGGATTTTTTTTTCGACAGAGGCTGGATTTCCACACTTTGTTTAGAGCATTGCAGGCCTTTCAAGCAAGTGCTTTACGTATTTCAATGTCATGCTGGCTGCTACCTACCCAAGTTCCCAGGTATTTGAAGTCCTCTACGTTGTCTAGGTTACTTCCATTCCATTAGAGGTTTTTTAGCTGTACCGCTTGTGTTTGGTGAAATACCATGCATTTGGTTTTCTTGGCATTCATGTGGAGCCCAGTTTTGAGCGCTGCGTCCTCAACATATTTCAGCAGCTTCTGCGCCTGCTCCTTAGTGTCAGAAAGTAACGCTATGTCATCTGCAAAGTCAAGATCTGTGACTTTCTTTGGCCCTATTCTTCGACTTTGACTAGGCTTGATGGTGAATCCTAGTTCCTCTTCTCTCCCATCACTGATAGCTATTCTTAAGCAATAATCAAGTATGATTATGAATAGATAGAGGGCAAGGGTTGGAGTACGCCTGCTAGGATGTCGAACAGTTTGATTGTTATAGCCATTTCACATAATCCAAGTCTTCATAAGGACAGACATTTCTAACCCTATGATCAAGTTTGTACCTGTGATTGTTAGAGCCATTGCACACAGTCCAAATCGTCATAACGACAGAAATGTCTAACCCTATGATCAAGTTTGTAAATTTGATTGTTATAGCCATTTCACACGCCATCCAAGTCTGCATAAGGACAGACATTTCTAACCCTATGATCAAGTTGTTACCTTTGATTGTTATAGCCATTTTACGCACAATTGAAGTCTTCATAAGGACAGACATTTCTAACCCTATGATCAAGTATATTTGATTGTTACAGCCATTTCACACAATCCAAGTCTTCATAAGGACAGACATTTCTAACCCTATGATCAAGTTTGTACCTGTGATTGTTATAGCCATTTCACACAGTTCAAATCGTCATAAGGACAGAAATTTCTAACCCTATGATCAAGTATGTATATTTCATTGTTATAGCCATTTCACACACAATCCAAGTCTTCTTAAGGACAGAAATTTCTAACCCTATGATAAAGTTGTACCTTTGATTGTTGTCAAGGGTTAGAATTGTGTATGTTAAATGGCCTTACCATGACAGTGTAGTCGTTATCACAATGTCAGTGATTTGTATTTAGAGTTGAAAAGGAAAACATTAATTGCAAAAATCAAAAGACATTGCACAGTGTTAGAAATGATTCTCCTAAAGGTGCGTTCATACCCCCGTCGTTGCGCATCGGCCGACGTCGATGGACATCGGCGCGCGACGGGGGTATGAACGCACCTTAACATGTTCAAATTGTACATTACTATTGCACTCACTAGACGGTTTTAAATCATTGCTGACGTTAATAACTTCGAGATTATATTATGGTGTATTGTATTGTACTTTAATATATTTTATTTAATGTTACTATATTAAGTGTCTGTTTATAGAACAACCCTACCGTAAGACGTTTAAAGTTAAGTCCGTTAGCCCGTAAACACAACTTTTACAGTAGTCGTATATTTTTTTAAACTTTGGGGTGGGTGTATGGTACAAATGTGCGATGTATGCGACGCGAAATGATATACCCTCTAGAATCTAAAAATGTCAGATACGATGCAATTAGAATATAATTGAAATATATAAGATAAAAGCTGAATGCAAACTGCTTATCCACAAAAATAGCCTGTGTAAGTAAATGTAATAAATATAAGAGGACCTGACGTTTCGATTCTAACAGAATCTTTATCGAAGTAAAATGACAGAATACAACATACACAACCTATATAGACAGGGGAACAATGGGCAGGAAATGAGACAAAGATGATGTAACACAATGGGAGGACAAATTGACAGATGGATGAATATGGGATAGGTTATCAAACTTGACAGCTGATTGATTAAAGTGGATAATGTAACGAAAGAATGACATGGACAAAGGGGAGATAAAAAAAAGTGAAAGGCAAATGGGATTTAAAACATATCAATGGTGAGTAAAATCCGGGGTAAAATCCATAATGGTAATGACTGAAAATGAATGATACAAGTTCCAAGTACCGCTATTATTGGCACATTTGATGTTAAGTCCCTCTATACTAACATTCCCCACCAAGAAGGCATCGAAGCAAGCCGTGCAGCTCTGGCCAAGATTGGTCATTCCGGTCCTCCCATATCTGACATTGAATGCCTCATGAACCATGTCCTAACCAAGAACAATTTCACTTTCATGTACAAGACCTACTTGCAAATACATGGCACAGCTATGAGTAATAGGATGGCTCCTTCATGGGCCTGTCTTTTTATGTCTAGGCTTGAGGAACAATTTCTAGCTGAAGCGCCCTGTAGACCTTGGATTTGGTGGCGGTACATCGACGATATATTCTTCATCTGGACCAGTGATAAAAGCAGTCCCCTCACATTCATTGATCATATGAACTCATTTCACAGGACCATTAAGTTCACTTCAGATTACTCCCACCAACAGGCACACTTTCTTGATGTTACCATACAGAAAACTGAGAATGGTATGCTGTCTACAGATCTCTTCACCAATCCCACAGATACGCACCAGTATCTTCATGCTTCAAGCTGCCACCCTCGCCATTGTAAGACTGACATAGCATATAGTCAGGCTCTCCGTCTCCGACGTATTTGCTCTGACGAATCCAGATTCGTATAGTCATGCACAGAATTTGAAGAAGCATTTGGTTGCCAGGAGTCACAGTTCTACCAAAGTCCAGCAAGCCATCCAGAAAGTCCACTCTCTCCCAAGAGCCACAGTCCTAGAGGAGAAGTCTAGAAACCGAGATCCCACCCCTATGATTCCCCTTGTTACCACATTTCATCCCAACCTTCCTCCCCTACGTCAAATCACCAACACTAACCACCACATTCTCCACACATCAGACAGTCTTCGTCGTGCAGTTCCTGATACACCCATTCTGGCCTACAGACGCCCTCGCAACCTCCGAGATATGTTAGTACGTGCTACCATTCCACATTAACTGATGATTCTCTCCCTACGCAGCATGACACTTCTAAGTGCGAGTCGACCAGTAGGTGGAAGGTGATTCCTTTACCAGTCACACCACCCATGCCACCTACAAGACGAAGGGCAACATCACTTGTACCACATCTAATGTCATTTATCTCTTATCATGTAGAGTGTGTGGAGTCCAGTATGTTGGTGAGACCAAGAACTCACTGAAGAAGCGCTTCTTTGGACACAGATCGACGGTCAACACCAACAAGCCACCTGTCGGACAACATTTCAACCTTTCCAACCACACCATGTCTGATATAATATTACAGGGCATTGAATCCCCGGGATTGAATCTTTAGGTAGCCGTTCAGAAGTGGTACGTCTCAGTAGAGAGAAGCTATGGATGAAGCGTATTCTCACAATCCAGCCCCACGGTCTTATACAGGAAAGGAATTATTAGACTCATCCCCCCCCCCCCCCCCCCCCCCCCCCATCCCCTCCTCCATTTGTAGCTAATTAACTTATTACTTGCATTTTTTCACATTTGTTTTACTTTCCATTTTTTACTACTTGTTTCTATGTGATACTATATGTTTTCTTTTTCGTCATTGTCTCCTATGCACAGTAATTTTCATTTCTCGTTCCAGTGCATTTACATCATTTGTTACCATAAGCCCAGACCTATTCCCACTTTGTGTTGTCTTGTTTTTTCATATATTCCCTCAGTCGTTTCACTTTTCCATCTTACACCCATTGTATCATTCATTTTCAGTCATTACCATTATGGATTTTACTCACCATTGATATGTTTTAAATCCCATTTGCCTTTCACTTTTTTATCTCCCCTTTGTCCATGTCATCCTTTTGTTACATTATCCACTTAATCAATCAGCTGTCAAGTTTGATAACCCATCCCCTATTCATCCACCTGTCAATTTGTCCCCCATTGTGTTACTAAGACGACTTGAGCGCCATAGGCTTACAACCTAACATGACCTAATGCGGCCGTTGATGCCGCCCAAAACCGAACTGAGTGGCAGCGGCGTATGAAGGCACTGAAATAACAATAGACACAACGCCTCGTGTCCCTAAAAAATTAAAGACACGAGTAGCGTCAAATTGATGATGATTGTGTTACATCATCTTTTGTCTCATTTCCTGCCCATTGTTCCCCTGTCTATGTTGCGTATGTTGTATTCTGTCATTTTACCTTCGATAAAGATTCTGTTAGAATCGAAACGTCAGGTCCTCTTATATTTATCACATTGAAATATATAAGGTTATAAATTTTCAAAACACACACATGGCCATTGATGCATAAGAATGATTGTATGAGATGGGATATCCCTCGTCACCAACAGATTGGTGATAGTGTAACATCTCCCCTCATCCCCATAATGGCTTCATCATTCTAATATTTTTTTATTGGTAAATACATTATAGTCATATACCAGTGTTCACTTGGTGTTGAGAGGATTCATCAGCAAATCTTGCCACGACTAAGGTGCCGACGGTTTTTTCATCCGACTTCGATCACGAATCTTGTCACCACAAAAGGCCTCCTTATACGCGTCTCGGTAGTAGGAACTGGTAAGGTTATATACGAAGGGGTTTAACGCTGAGTTCATGTACAGCATACAACGGCCAAATACCAACATCAATCCGTAGAATGATTGGGTCGGCCCTGGAAAGATCTCTACTCCAAGTGTGGTCTTGAGAATGTTAATGATGGAGTTGAAACGAACCCATATATGGCAGAAAAAGAAGACGCAACCGTTTATGATGAGCACACGAGCAACCTGATGACGAATCCGAATTGCCTGTAGCTGCAACTGACTCTTGACCGGTTTCTCGACGTCCCCTTCTTGACCTTCCATCTCCAACGATGCCCGATGGCTCAAACTATACATTATTCTCGAGTACATGTATCCGTTCCATAGAAGCGCCACAAAGAACGGTATCGTATCGACCAGTTCGACCAAAAGTAAGACGTGGTCGTTAATTTGCACGCAGAATTCAACCTTTTGGGGCCATCCTGTAAAATCTGGCAGTTGTGGCCAGATAACACAAAATCGTTCAAGTTTACTGTATTCGACGGCTCGAATAAAGCCTAGAATGAGACCGACTGTGTATGTAATGGAAATAAGTTTGTTGGTGCGACTTCTGCTTGCAATTGCACGATGTTGCAGCGGTAAGCATATGCCATAATAACGCTCAAATGTGACGAGTGTTATCAATCCAATCCCGGTGAAGTACAAAGCAAAGCCGCATCCGAAAGACAACGCACACCCAATTGAGTTGTTGTAAGGCGTATCATGACGAACTGGGGACGCAAAAAATGAGTACATATATGTAACCACGGACATCAATACGAACGTAATGTCTGCCGCGGCCAAGCTAGCCAAGTAGATATTAGTGTTGTTGTGCAAGCGCTTCAACTTAGCCACCACGAATAAAAAAGATCCATTACCAAGAAGGCTGATGATCAGCATCAAAGGCAACCCATAGGTGAAGGTTCGAATCTCGGAGCGAGTATAGAACCATGTATAAGCATACCCGATATTATTAGTAAAGTTGTGACTGTATGCTGGATCGCAGCCTTCCGGAAAGGTAGTTGGGTACTTCATTGCGGATGTTTGATTACTGCTCCTATAGTCGTTAAAGTACACACGGGTATGATTGAAGTAGAAGATCTGTCTACTCTTGTGAAAATGAGCGCGTCGTTATATATAACCAAAATGACGTCACTCATCACTGCTTCATGGACGTTTACAGTGAGGCTTACGATGTAGAGGGTATGTGCGCATTGTGGATAATTTCGAATAAGTGACCACAAATACGATTTAAAAAGAAAACAGAGGGGCGGGCGGCGATCTTTATTACCGTAAACAACATTTGATACCTGACGGAGTAAAGTGCATAGCACATGTACATTGTCAGCAATACATTTATACAGTGAGTGAGTACGGTTAATAAATTCGCGGCCGGGCGGGCGCGATATTATTTACCGTGAACAACATTTGATACCTTGACGGAATAAAGCGTATAGTATACATGATGAGACTGATTACCGCCAAAGGCTTTTGCCATGACAATGGACTTCAGCTGATTTCATTGTAAACCGTCAACAAAAAGCCAAACCTACTATAAGCAATTACCTGGTCATGCTGGTACTGCATG
Source organism: Ophiura sarsii (assembly GCA_035610835.1). Lineage (NCBI taxonomy): Eukaryota > Metazoa > Echinodermata > Ophiuroidea > Amphilepidida > Ophiuridae > Ophiura > Ophiura sarsii. The sequence continues at coordinate 15,406,532 of CM069457.1, read as the reverse complement.
CACTTCATTACTCTTCAACCCGTTATTAAAAGCAATTGCAGGCACGCTGTCTCTTTATGCCAGTATTTAATAGCGTTTCAAGAGTTTGCCTGTATTTTGTTTAAATAAAATAATTTAAACAAAATCGATCATAATTAAACCTTTGCGAGATTAACCACTCGTCCACGGTAGTATAGATGACTATATCCGTGGCGACGAATTAAGAAATGCCCAATACTTAATAAATTGTTATTATTTCCCCAATAGGGCCTCATAAACTATTATCATGTGTTATGCAAGCCTTATTCGCGCCACACTCTTCTATACATTTGCTGCTGTAAGTAGAGTTGCCAATTTGGAACTGACTGAACTATAGATGAGGTGACCTATGATGTCATGTATTTACAAATGGGACACCCTCTGTTGTTTCCCTCCAGGCAGAATATACAGTATAGTTAATGAAGACAACATGAAATTTCTTTCTAATGAATTGTAAAACTCATTTAGTTTAGGTTTTTTTGTGAAATGCGATAGCTTATAGCATTCCTAAGCAAGTTTAAAGACAGTTTTGATAACAATTTGCTGTGACACCACAATCTGGTTAGAAAACCTGATCTGGCCTATGTAAACTATAGGAACTCTTGCCCGGTGTGTTTTGTCTCAAACCAACAGAGGGCGTCCTAAATGTCAACAAATGTCACCTCATCTATAGAGTTGAACAATTGATATGCATCATGTTTTTTTCTTTCAATTTTGAAAATGTACAAATCTCAACTCTAGATGGCGACATTTCACTTAGTTTTTGTTCAATTACAGCCATAGATAAGCGTAAGCTGTATGATTTCTGTGATCACAGCGCAAACTAACGCCACCACGAGGTTGAAATTATACATGGTTTGCTATATTTATCAGAAACACAACAAAAGGATTTAAAACAATTTGTTACAGTAACATTTCACCCTTTCGAGTAGACCAATAGCAATTATATGTTATCTGCTGTATTGAAATCACGTCTTTGTTCGCAGAACATACTTGTGGAGATGACTTCACATTGTGATAAAAACCATTACAGTTTTCAAGACATCAAATAGGCTTCCCATAAAATAACTGTGGCGAACAATGGTGAACATTATATAGTAAGTATAACACAATAACACTAAATATCTTAATAAACGAACCATGTTAATCGAACAATGCGTTCTGGTGCTATCGTCATTTGAAATTCTCCAAAAGTAGTCGAAAACCTGCAACGAAATGACATTTTGAGCATTTTTCTTGTCAATGTTGAACCTCTACGTTCTTAAAATGACCAAAACACCTTAATCATCACACTCCTCATACACGGGGGTATGAACGCACCTTTAGGAGAATCATTTCTAACACTGTGCAATGTCTTTTGATTTTTGCAATTAATGTTTTCCTTTTCAACTCTAAATACAAATCACTGACATTGTGATAACGACTACACTGTCATGGTAAGGCCATTTAACATACACAATTCTAACCCTTGACAACAATCAAAGGTCATAGTTCAATAATTACAGCACTAACAAAATTCAACAAAAAACTTCCTTAACCCTAACTCCCACGGCTATTTTTTGCGTGTATCGGGGGGAGGGGGAAAAAGTACAATTTTTAACCCGAAAAATCACCGAGCACCCCCCCCCCCCCCCCCCCCCCCCGGGACCATTCGCAGTGGTTTGCTTCTAATATTTAATTGATTGTTCAGTATTTAATATTTTAACATGTACGAGGGTCAGTCATTAGGTAATGAAAGGGATCATGGTATGGAATGCATGAACGATTCTATTGAGTGTTAGTGTGATCAATACAAAGTATGAACCTTTGTCTTTCAAACAATACACTTTTGGATTTTGAAGTATGAACTATGACGTTATAGCATTAGCTTAAAATTAGTACACTTGGGACACTGCTAAATCAATTATTTGGCGGGAAATTTGAATTGTTTAAATGAAACATGTGGTAAGAAAATTGTATAACATGACATCAGAAGCAGGTAAATTCCAATTTCTTTCGCATAATTATGATACAAAAGACAGTAACTTTAATCCCTGTGTAATTTGAAATGTGTAGTATAAGAAAAAAAGTAAGGAGAAGCAATTGAATAAAAGGTATACAAATATCAGTATTTCAAATAGCCCATTTTCATTGAAAAATGCCCAGTCAGTAAAGCACTAGTATTGCGGAAAATCAAACAATTTAGGGAAAAAACAAGCAATAAACCCATTAGGGAGATTCCATAGGATAGTTAACTAATTATCTGAACTTATTCACATGAAATTTTCAGAATAGACGGCGGATAATTTTGAACTGGGCCAAAAATGGCTAAAATCGTGAAATTTACCAGATAAAAGCTTACTGTGCCTTCAAATTCTAATCAGAAATATTGACAAATGCATTTATCAATGTGTATAATTATTGTGCTAATCAAAATGAAGATATACATGAATATATCAATCAAAGATGGCTGCCACAACCTCTCTTGTTACTGCTATCATTGGAGCTACTAGATGTGTACTGTTAAAATAACCGTCACCTAATTTCAATCATTTGAGGAAATGTTATGATCAGCTCCTTTTGAAATGCCCAATATTATTGCTTTACATCCCACAACAATTTACTCAATCATAATCCCTCCATTGTTATTTATCCTTTGTTGTTTTCTAAGGTTTATTGTTGCGGATTTTGCTTAATAAAAGCGTATTTGAGATTGTCCCTTCTTGTTTGTATTAAGGAATTCGGATCTAAAATAAAGTGTGAAATAGAGATTATTGTGTGTTCTAACTATGCACCAATTGTTAGTGTACTTAGTTTACTCTAATGCTATGACGTCATAGTTGATACTTAGAAATCCAAAATTGTTTGAAAGACAAAAGGTTCATACTTTGTATTGATTACATTATCCCTCAATAGAATCACCCGGCCATGCATTCCATACCATGATCACTTTCATTATATAATTACTGACTGACCCTCGTATCAAACGAAAAGGTTTGTCTACTAACTGACCGATCTTTTGGGTCAATATAATATTTGAGGTTGATAAATAGTACCCGTGGTCATTAAATGATCACCTTGGGTTATTAATATGATTAAAGGATTGATTTTAGTTATTACGCTATCGCTTGAATTAAATGAACACTTAGGGTAATTACAATATATGTAATCATTCATGGGGTCAATACATATGTCCTTTGTAGTCTTTAAATGATCACCTGAGATTATAAAATGACTGCTTGTGTCATTAAATGATTGCTTTTCGGGCCATTAAATGGTTGCTTCGTGACATTACCCTATCAATTGGGTTATTAAATTATCCCCTTTTGTTATTAAATAATGGCTAGGGGTCATTGATTTAATTCTTAGGGTCATTACACTATCATTTATCACTTGGGGTCCTTAAATGCTCACCAGGGGTTGTCAAATGACCACTCATTCGTTACTAAGGGGTCATTACACTATCACTTTGGATTATCAAATGGTCTCTTGTGTTCATTTCGGATTCACCCTCGCTCCACGATGCAAAGTTTGTGGGTTCAAGCCCCGTTGGTGCCAGCATGTTGTGTCCTTGGGCAAGGCACTTTACCGCACTTGCCACGCTTCACCCAGGTGTATAATTGGGTACCGGCATTAATTCATGTTGGGAAGTAAAACAGACTCGCTGTGCGGGAGTAGTGGCGAACCCCCACAACCATGCAAATATTACATGGGGGAGTCTGGCCCAAACGCTAATGAAAGAGAGATGGGCACTCCGCGCGCGAGCTTAAGAAGCTCGGCGCGAGTCTTTACTTTACTTTACTTTCTTGTGTTCATTATGATATTACCTTTTTTTTTTAAGGTCGATAAATATTCACTTAGGGTCATTAAATGATCGCCTGTGGTTATTAAAATGATCGCCCTGATCATTAAAAATTGCTTTGTGACATTACACTATCACTTTGGATCACTTGGGGGCTTTACAATTTCCCTTGAAGTCAATAAATAGTCACCTAGGTCAGTAAATGATCACCCGTGAATATTACATGACTGACCGGGTCACGTCATTCAATGATTGCATGGGGTCATTACAATATCACTTGGAGCCAATAAATAGTTACGTGGGCCAATATATGATTACCTGGGTTATGAAATGACCATTTGGATCATTAAATGATTGCCTGAAGTCATAACACTATCACTTGGGGTCATTAAATGGTCACCTGGATTCATCACACTATCACGTTGGATCATTAAATGGTTTCTTTGAGTCATATCACATTGGATCAATGAATAGTCACTTGGCGTCATTAGATGATCCCCTGGGGTTATTAATTGACCTTTCGGGTCACTCCAGTGATTAAATAATCGCTTAGATCATTCTTTAAGTCATGTTATAGTTACATGTACATAGGGAAATTAAAGGAATACCTGGATTGTTACATGACCACTTGGGATCTTATCACTTGGGTCTTGAAATGATTGCTTGGGGACGTTAAATTATATCCTGTGATTATTAAAACACCATTTGGGTCACACCAATATGAGTCATTACTCTACCAATAAGGGCATTAAACTAAAACTTGGGTCATTTATTGGTTACTTTTGGTCATTGTTTGACGTCAACACGATCACTTCAGTAAATTAACTATGATCACATGTTAAAGTCACTTTGGGTCATGGAATGGTCACTTGTGGTCATGAAATGGTCTCTTGAGGTCATGAAATGGTCTCTTGGGGTCATGACATGGTCTCTTGGGGTCATGAAATGATGATTTGGGGTCGTTAAATGATATCCTGGTGTTATTAAATGGCAATTCAGTTCAATAAATGGATCCCTTTGGTCATTGTTTGACGTCAACATGATCATATCTATGATCACATCAGGACATTTTAAAGTCACTTGGGGTCATGAAATGATCACTTGGGGTCGTGAAATGATTATTTGGTGGTAATTGAATGATCACTTGGACCACTTCGAGGCATTAAACTACCTCTTGAGGTCATTTATTGATTGCTTTTGGTCATTGTTTGACGTAAACATAATCGCTTCAGTTTATTTGATGGTTTGTTTGGGTCAATAAATTAACTATGATCACATCAGGTCATTTTAAAGTCACTTAGGTTCATGAGCGGCAAGGAGTAGACTTCAAAATGCAATTGATCAGGGTGATGCTACTATTCAACCCCGGTCACGAGCTCAAGAAAGCATCTCTCAAAAGAGGAAAACTTGCTAAATGAGAAGATCTCCCAAATGTAGCTTGTATCCCATTCCAACAAACACACGAAAGCATAGAGAGTCATCAATGAAATTACTGGGAGGAAAGTAAGAAAACCAGCAATATTAGCAGGCTCACCAGTTGAGAGGATCACAACCTGGCTGCACCACTTTCAAAACCACCATCTGTTCCAGACACTGTCTTTGACATTACACCAGTAGAGGAAGGCACTCTCCCAATCAATGCCAATGAATTCGCCTTAGATGAACTGGCGTCTGCTCTCAATCAAGCTAAACTAGGAGGGGCCATATTCGACTAGACAACATTCTTCTTGTGAAGTCAAAGCAATTCCGATCTCACCTACACTGAAAGCCAAACTGGAGTCAGGGTTACTCTATAAAGGGAGTCCAGCCTAGTCAACATTTACTGACTCCTTTGGAGGGTCATGATGCATGACTCTTCAAGGGAATCTTGTGACTCTTCAAATGGAGTCAATATTGACATAGAGTCACATGTAGGCTGGACTTCCTTTCGAGAGTAATAATGACTCCAACTGGCTAAATAGTGTCACCGTGACTCCAGGTAGGAAAAAAGGGAAATAAGACACTGAGAACTGGAGGGGGGGGGGGGGGGGTTCTTTGATGTTTATGTTCTTGCTCAATGTATTTGCATTTACTTAGTGAGCAATCCCTCCCCTTCCTTAACCAGTGAGAAATATGCAAATATATCAATATACATTCAACGGTGTTAAATTAAGGCATCGACTTAATTGAAATAAATTAATAGGTTTAAATAAATAAAATGTGCAAATTAGCTCATTAGCATAATTGAAATGGTATACACGAGCATCGGTGCTAATTTTTGTACCATTGCAATTATGCTAATGAGCGATTTGTGCATTTTACTCGGCTAATATAAGACCAAGTAACATATGCAAATTAGCTCCAGAGAGTCAGGATGACTCCTTTGGAGATTCATGGGCGATGACTCTTTCCGACGGCTAGGATAACTCCTTTGGAGAGTCAGGATGACTCCTTTGGAGAATCAGGATGACTCCTTTGAAGAGTCAGGATGACTCCTTTGGAGAGTCAGGATGACTCCTATGGAGAGTCATGGCCGATGACTCTTTCCGACGGCTAGGATGACTCCTTTGGGGAGTCAGGACGACTCCTTTGGAGAGTCAAGATGACTCCTTTGAAGTGTCAGGATGACTCCTTTGGAGAGTCATGGCCGATTTACTCCATTTCAAGAGTCACTTGACTCCAGTTTGGCTTTCAGTGTAAAGGCCAGAATATCGTCAAGTGTTATTAATATATTATTGCCTCTTTTCTACAATTTTGCCTCAAAATTGAAGTGCATAATATGCTATTTCAAGCTACACACATGGCTAATTTAAAATGACCGGACCTTGTTCATGAACTGTTATTTAACTTGCAATATGTGATCTTTTCCAGGGGGAGCCCTTCATTCATGATTTTTTTTCAAAAAATGTCGCACGGTCAAAAAAAATCGCACGGTCACAAAATTTCGCACAGTCACAAATTTTCGCACGGTCACAATATTTCGCACGGTCACAAATTTTCGCACAGTCATACATTTTCACACGGCCACAAAATTTGAGTAACCGGCCCTGAGAGGCCCAAAACCAAGCGGCCCATGTGGCGATCGCCACAACGCCACAGTGGCCAGTCCGCCCCTGTGCACCACGATAGAATTTGTCCGCCAAATGTTCTTATATTCACTGTGAACAAAGTTTGAACGATTAGAAAAAAGAATCTTGAATAAAAAAAATGGGGTCACCAAGTTAGTTTTTGAGCTACAGCCATTTCAAAACACGTGCTTTTAGCCATTTTTGACTACTATTTAGTACACAATCCTATGGAAATATAATATTTAGGCCAAACCTTTTTTGGATTTAAAAACAAAACTGCTCCGCCAATTTTGTTGTAAATTTAATAAAAGTTGCGCATTAATAGGCACTACAGATTAATGAAATTAAAAAAATAGGGTCACCAAGTTATTTTTTGAGATACTGCCATAAAAAGGACGTAATTTTTTGTTTTGGTTCAATAGTCTGACAAAATGAATACCGCGTTATGGTAGGGCGTAGGAAGCGTCGTAAAGGGAGCACATCACTAAGTCGGTCCCCATTGACTTTACACGTTACGTACTACGAATTCAAATCGCTGTCAATCCAGTTGGCTAGTACTTAGATCTCTGAATTTTTGATATGTTATAGGACCATCCCTGTTTTTTAACATATCTTAATATGAACTGAGATACGCCGTCAAGATTTTTTGCTAGAAGTCGGCGAAATTAAATGGTATATGATTACGCGAGTCAATATTCGGTTATTACCCGTTCACGCACCATGTGTAAATCGGCCCGTTACTTATATTTCAGCTAAAATAATCGAATTTTCTGTTTTAAACATTAAATATATAGCCTAATCCATAAAATTCATAAAACACAAATTTGATATCATTACCCGTAACATTGATGCCAATTTTGCACATTCATTTGGTTTTTCCAGAAGTACGTGCCGCGCAAACCGACTTAGTGGTGTGCTCCCTAAAGTACGCGGTCTAAACGCGTTGCGTAATGCTGAATAGTATGTTCGCGCTGTCATCCTGCGTCACAGACGTCGCCTCGTTCATAAAGGCCCTTTTTATGGGATTTCAATGGGAATCGACAGCACTGTTGGGAGGAGAAGACTGGGCCTAAACGTATACGCGAACTCGTAAAACATGCAAAATATCGGGGGTTGTTACGATTAAAAATGGATAGTATAAACATGACAAAATCAATCCCATCCGCAAATTGATGAATGGCGCTCGCTTTGATAAACGGTGTTTCCCAATACTATTTTTGGCGAGTCTGTCCGTCCAATGACTCCGAGCGCGGATTCCTGCCCAACTTTCCGTGCAATCGCTATGCGCATGGATCTTCGCCCCACGTTGCAACCAGAGCCACGCAACAGTCACGAAAGTGTCACGCACGGCCAACTACCGAAATTTTGATTTTCTTTAACCCGGCTAGCTACTATTTGGACCAAAATTGTGGCTTAATGAGTGAGTGATTACATATGGTCTTCGCCCAAAATATTTTCATCATGGACATAGCTACATTTCTATATAGATAGGCTGTTTGTTATCCTCAAAGATCATATAGAAATGAGCATTTATACAAGACTATACGACCGCCAAATAAAATATTTTACGAACTTTTCTATATGTAAACAACAAAACCTTGCACTGTCGCTACGCGCCCGCGTGTAAACAAAACATGGCGTATGCGATTGCCGGCGCACGCGTAATGGCGCAGACCGTAAGGTGCGTATACGCGTTCGTGGCGCAAACTGGGTCTTATGGGGCGGGTAAAAGGACCGTGTCTCCGCAGAGACCTTCAGACCTTCAGTAGACCTACAAAACGACGCACGAGGAGACGAGAACAAAATGTCAATCATCCAGCCAAGATAGAAAGAAGACTCCAATAAACTTTAACTCTCGGGCGTGTATTTGTATAGTTAAACCGGGAGTTAACTATGCATCATGATCAGATGAAAAAGGGTGAAATGGGGAAGGGGTGTGTCAGTCTCAATGCGCCGGGAATCAAACCAGACCGTTAGCGTGCAAGCGTGCAAGCGTGTAGTGTTGTAGTTCCGGATAGGCCCTTATGCCAATCATGGGATGTCTGTTATCACTGAAAAATAATTTGGTGTCATTTTGACACTAAAACAAGCGTCAAAAATGGGTCCTCAGTTGGCCACCTAAAGGTGTCAAATTGACACCATTATGGGTGTCAAATATGACACCTTTGGGTGTCATATTCATTTTGACACCTTTGGGTGGTTACCTGAGGACCCATTTTCGAAAAATGTCATTACACCCCAAATGGGGTGTAATATTGACTCTCTTAAGAGTCATATTGAGAAAGCACATGTTTAGGAGCCGGTAAGACTGGTAAGTACCGAACTGCTCCATTTCCAGACATTTTTGATAATAATTATGATACAATTAGCGTAATGTAAGACGTCCGTACGAAAAAGACGACCACTGAGCCAGATAAATCGGGCTACATGTATGTAATGTTGCACATATCATCGTATGCATGCATGACAAACACACACATAGTACTAGTAGGTCCATGCACTGACACACAGTCCAACAAAATGCTAGTCTCTGACTATGAAATTGTAATTAATTTCATCAGTTAGTTGGCGCAATATTAAACAACATGAAAAAGGCTTACATTACGCTGATTGTATCATAATTATTATCAAAAATGTCTGGAAATGGAGCAGATCGGTACTTGCCAGTCTTACCGGCTCGTAACATGCAAACAAAATGGCGACGAGAAAACGCATGCGTTGATATGTTGATAGACGCCCAATTTGGTGTCAGAATTACACCAATTGGTGTCAGAATTACACCAATTGGTGTCAGAATTACACCAATTGGTGTCATGCTGCTTCGACACCTCTAAAAACCGTGAGCTTTCCCGCCAACTATTGACGCCCTTGGAGTTATTTCAATTAATCTGACACCAGTTTTGGTGTAAATCACTAAATGATCACTGAAAGGTGTCCGTCGGACACTTAACGGTGTCACCGTAAATTATGTGCAAACCCATATCATTGACGATTACACCAATTTTGGAGTCAAAATAACGCCTTTGTAAGTGTCATTTACAGTTGACTCCAAGAAGGCGTCGCTGTGACACCAATTTATTTTTCAGTGTACGAGTATAAATGGGAATGTTACATGGATATCGGTGTTTAAATACATACGTTTAGGCATGCCTATGGAGGAATGATTAATGTCAATAGGCAGGAAAATAACCGTACGGATATTGCACGCACAGTTCTCAAGACTGGGTTTATCCTCGGTGTAAGACAACACATAATTAACCTAACACAAAATCCTTTATTGACGGATTAAAGGATTATACAGCTTTTATTCCGTAATGTGGTCTTGACACTAGACTAACTTATGAATATCTTACACCAAGGATATACCAGGACAAGGGACAAGACAAGGCACAGGACAAGGCACAAGATCCTAGCCAAAAGGCCGGGAAGCGATAACTTATAACAGCGATTTTTAGACCACGAAAGAATTTGTATATGAAATCAATGGTGTCATTTCCGCCCCTGGTATATTGTGACCATTATTGGACCAATATTGGTTGCCATCATGATGCCAATTGAAGAGCGCCAATGTAAAACCAATATTTGTCCAATATTATATTTGGTTTGATAATATGCACAAAATATTTTCCCGCCATTGAAATTCTTTGGCGGGAATCTTGTTATGACCTATTGTTGGTTAAAATTATGATGCCTTAACCAACATTGAATAAACTAAAAATGAATTATATTTTTACTCTTTAACCAACGCAGTATTAAAAGTAATTTTTAACTAACGCTTCATTTTTAACCAATGTAGTATACTTTTTAAACAACATTCTTTTAACCCAGGTTTTAATACCTGTCCTGAGAGTGTGAGACTAATATACCTAGTCTCAGTTTGAACATCGTAATGCGATGACCATTCGCACAGATGGTATCATTATTCAAATGAGCCCCGCCCCAAACTATATATATATTGTCTGAGGCCACGTACAGGCAAAAGTTGCTGTCATTGCTACCATTGTTACAAGTAACCTCTAAGGAATCATATCTAATTCGGCTGATTACACACATTTTTCGGTCCCCTATCGTTACACCAAGGGCCCCCGTACAGGATGCGACCCGGCAGCAACACAAATTATTGACTTTTTGCCCCAATCTGACCTACTCAGAGCATCAAACCTTTTGTACCAATTCTCAGCTGATTAAATCTTCTGGGCTCCCGGCCTATTATGGAAGCGTCCTATATGACACAATTATATCCAATCTGGACAACAAAAACACACTCACTTGGTATCTTCCTGGACCTCTCGAAGGCTTTCGACACGATAAATCATGACATTCTCCTCTCTCTAAGCTCTCTCATTACGGTGTTCGTGGCTGTGCCTTCGAGCCTTTGATTGGTTCAGGAGTTACCTCACAGACAGATCCCAGTATGTTGTTTTTAATCGTCAAAAAACTTATTATTTGAACTCCACTTGCGGAGTACCACAGGGGTCCATTCTAGGACCCTTGTTGTTTATTTTATACTTAAAAAATGATATTGTGTTTTCAAGTAAATTATTCACATTTATAATGTATGCCGATGACACTAATTAACTTGCTTCACATCAAACCTCGATGATCTAATACAGGTTACCAATACTGAACTTATCAAAATCTCCTCTTGGCTTAAAGCAAATACACTCTCGCTTAATATATCCAAAACCACTTATATGCTATTCAAAAACAGACATATGACACGTTTCTTATATCCAAGTAATTTTTCAATTGATAACAACCCACCCATCATAAGGGTGTCCCACACGAAATTTCTTGGTGTTTTTCTGGATAATTCTCTGACATGGAATCAACATAACACTCATATCACCAATAAATTTGTTTCATAATACACTGGTATTCTTTTTAGACTCAATCAAACCCATCGTATCTGGCTCAACGTTATATTCGCTTTATTCTATATAATTTGGTTTTATCCCACATTCAACATTGTAATAAAATTTGGGCCGACAAAAACAACTGTCACTTAAATTATATTCATATGAAACAAAAGAAAATTATTCGTTTATGCACTAACTCACAGTACCTTGCTCACACACCTCCTCCGTTTAAGAAATTAAATAGTCATACAGTTTATGATATTCATAAGCACCAAGTTGCTCTGATTATGTTCAAATTCAAAAACGATTTTTCATCCTGATATTTTCGCTATTTTTTCGGGTAACCAATCACATTCATTCTTATCGAACCAGGTAATTTTACTTCAGATCTTGCAAGAAACACAATTAAAACGCATATGGGCCTGTAGTATTGAGCTCCATTGACATATCGATTCGAAACAGTATTACCGTCAAATGCTTTAATAATAAGTACAAACATTTTCTTATTTCACAATATGATTTGTTATCTGATTATTATGCATGTACGAGGGTCGTTCAATAAATAATGAAAGTGATCATGGTATGGGATGCATGAGTGATTCTATTGAGGGATAATGTGATCAATATCAAGTATGAACCGTTATCTTTCAAATAATACAGTTTTGGATTTATAAGTGTGAACTATGACGTCATAGCATTGTCTCAAAGTAAGTACACTTGGGACACTGCTAAATCAGTTATTTGGCGGGAAATTTGAATTGTTTGTATAAAACATGTGGTAAGAAGATTGCATAACATGACACCAGCAGCAGGTAAATCCCATTTTCCCCGCGTAAGTATGATAAAAATGACAATAACTTGAATCCCTGTGTAATTTGATATATGTAGTATAAGAGGAAAAAGTAAGGAGAGGCAATCAAATAAAATGTGTACAAATATCAGTATTTCAAATAGCCAATTTTCATTGAAAAATGCCCAGTCAGGAATCACTAATATTTCGGAAAATCAAACAATTTAGAAAAATCCAAGCAATTAACCAGTTTGGGAGATTCCATATGATAGCTAACTAATTATCTGAACTTATTTGCATGGAACCTGCAGAAAATATGCGCATGCGCAGACGGCAGATAATTTTGAACAGGGCCACAAATGGCTAAAATCATGAAATTTACCAGATAAAAGCTTACTGTGCCTTCAAATTCTAATCAGAAATAATTAAAAAAAGCTTAAATCAATGTGTTTAAATATTGTGATCGTCAAAATAAAGATATACATGAATGTATCAATCAAAGATGGCTGCCACCACCTCTCTCATTACTGCTATCTTTAGAGCTACTAGATATGTATTGTTAAAGTAATCGTCACATAATTGCAATGGTTTGAGGAAATTTTATGTACAGCTCCTCTTGAAATCCCCAATATTATTGCTTTACATCCCACAACAATTTACTAAATTATAATCCCTCCATTGTTCTTTATCCTTTGTTGTTTTCTAAGGTATATTATTGCGGATTTTGCTAAATAAAAGCGCATTTGAGATGGTCCTTTCTTGTTTGTATTAACCCTTACAGCTCCAGATCCCATGAAATCCCATTTCCCAGCATCCTGGTTCCGCGTGGCGCTGAGGTTTTTGTGTGAAATAATGGCCCCGGGCTATATAGCTGGGCGAATACACTCGCCCAGCACAGCTTCCCCCGTGGCGCAGTTGGTAGAGTGTCCGCCCGCCAACCGAGAGGTCGTGGGTTCAAACCCCGGGGCGTGGCACCTCTTGTTGTGTGTGCTTTTTTCGCTTGAAAAAAATTTCGTTGGAAAATCCACCGGGTGGGTTAGGGTTAAGGAACGATTTTTTTTCTTCTTTTTAATTTTCACTTTTTTTCTCTAATTTTACCCTGATTAACCCTTACAGCCCCAGATCCCATGAAATCCCATTTCCCAGCATCCTGGTTCCGCGTGGCGCTGAGGTTTTTGTGTGAAATAATGGCCCCGGGCTATATAGCTGGGCGAATACACTCACCCAGCACAGCTTCCCCCGTGGCGCAGTTGGTAGAGTGTCCGCCCGCCAACCGAGAGGTCGTGGGTTCAAACCCCGGGGCGTGGCACCTCTTGTTGTGTGTGCTTTTTTCGCTTGAAAAAAATTTCGTTGGAAAATCCACCGGGTGGGTTAGGGTTAAGGAATATTCAGATCTAGAAAAGAGTGTCAAGAAGAGATAAGTGTGTGTTCTAACTATGTGCCAAATGTTATCTGTTTTTATGCTTGCATTGTCGAGATATACGCAAATGTATCAATCAACCCATTTTCAACATATTACATATCCAGCCAAATAATTGACAGATTTCAGTCAGTGTCTGAAACCTATTGCGTTTATGTTAATGACATTACATAACCAAAGGTATCTAACAATCCAAAAGTGTATTGTTTGAAAGACAAAGGTTCATACTTTGTATTGATCACATTATCCCTCAATAGAATCACTCATGCATCCCATACCACATGATCACTTTCATTATTTATTGAACGACCCTCGTATCATTCTTTTATACAAGGACTCTAATTTCAATTATTTGTCCGTATTCTATATAATTGATTTAATTTATACTATGTTTCTTCTTTGAAAATGCCATTGCCAACATCTGTCTAGGTCCCACATGTCTTGTCCGGTCTTGGTTTTGCACCCTTTAGTATCGTAGCAGAGGTTGCTTCAATGTACTCCCAGCATTGTGATGATGGACACAGTTCAATACCTGATTTGCATTGACATGTACAGAAACATCATGGTCCATTAGGGACCTTTCATTATTTATGGTGGAGTGGGGGTGGGTGGGGGTGGGGGCGTCATTTAACTTTCATATGTTGAAATGGGGGGTGGGGGGGTATGTATCTTTTTATTCTTAAACAGGGGGGTTGTGTAACTTGTTTTAAACTATAAAGATGGTGGTGATTGGGGTGATTTTAGAGGCCATTTTGACAGTTTTATTCAGTAATAGAGTCTCAACACCAGTCTAACTCATGAATGAAATACACCAAGGATACACCCTATTTTGGAGTGTAAATGCTTTTTTTTCCTACGCTTCGCGCATATTTTCTTAAAACCTATCGACTTCAAAAACATTTACTATGAGACTACCTCTGGACAGCAAATCTTTTCTGTGCCTCGGACGATCTGTTGGAAAAACATCTATATATAATCATCAACGGTCGATATATTAGAGCCCCAGGGTGTCTAAAACACGTTTATGTGATCTTTTCCAGAGGGCGACATTCATGATTTTTGTAGAAAGTAGATTTTCTTGCAGATTTACATTTCTGATCATAAATCATAAATATATTCTGAGTTACAGAGCGATACGATTCTTAATTACTTCTAAATCATGGTTTTAGAGTGATTTTACTAGAGTGAAAAATAAGTTGTCGCGCAGACCTGACAGTTTATTTTCACTCTTTGTATGTTACAAAATCCAATTTTATGATTTAAAAAAATGTAATTTATTGCATGCTTTTCACCTCATCTCAGCTTATGCTCACAAAAGTAGAACGTTTCACTGGATTATACGTTTCTGCCCAGAATGTTCTAACTAGTGTTAGGGTTATAAAGACTCACAAAACCACCCAAAATGTATAAATATGACAAAACTTCAGGGTCGCTACGCTCGCCATTACTAGTAGGATTAAGAAAAATCAGCCCTCTTTGTACAACAAAACGTCGATTCAAAGATGCTGGTAGAGCCGCAACCAGCATTTTACATGGTTAAGGGTGGTATTCCATCATATTTTTAAAACATCGTTTTAATCAAGTTTTGCTGGTTTTTCTTTTAGTAGAAACAACAATAATGGCAATTTTTAATGTTCATCTTGAATTCTGAAGTAAATTAATTAAAATTTAAAAAAATTCAACATGACATTGTGTCTATACCTTTGGAATTTTGTTCACGGATACGTTGGCAAATTCTGTTTGTGCCCTATCTGAACGGCCAATAATTTTATGATGCCCCTTTTCATTGTGTGATAGGTGTAAGTTCATACATGTAATACAATTGTAAAAATAAACAAATCCCAGCCTGTATCATATATTTTTGTAATTGAGGGCGCTGCCTCCACCACATCTCTTAATGCCCATTTATGTATGTGACAAGTTGATTTTTTTTCGGGGAGGGGGGGGGGGGGTAAAAAGCTACTGGTTAGCAGGGGGTGTCATGTAATTTTCAGTTTCAGCTGTAGGGGGGCTTGTTAGGTAATTTTGACATACGAGTCTCGAATTTGTCCCAACCGCCTCCCACCTCCCCCATAAATAATGAACGGTCCCTTAGAGGAACTAATCATTGAGACTTTTCAACTTGTTTGGTATCATTGTATTGAGAAATAGAATACCAATTCATATATTAATACAGATATGAAAAGTCTCAATTATTAGTTCCTCTAATGGACCATGATATTTCTGTACATTTCAATGGAAATTAGGCATGCCAGGTGTTGAATTATCTCAGTGCACAGTGCTTTTCTACTGCATGCTGGGATTGCATTGAAGCAACCTCTGGTATCGTAGCTAACTGTGCCCTTTGTCTTTGCACGCAGACTTAAGTTTAGGCCATCTATAATATAATACGGAGTTGCCGATTCCTGTCCTGAGATGTTCTCCCCTTTCCGCACCTTCGATTGACCTCAAATTTTCTGTGCGAGTGCGTATCGGTCCCACGACGAACCAGTTTATGTTTGATTTTTTAAAGGTCCGCGAAGTGGGTTGTGAAATCTATCCTGTCTGGATCATTTATACGGTTATACCATGGGTACCTGGAGTATGGGTATGGAATATCAGCGGCACCTGTGATAACTGAATTTTAAGGATGTATGGGATAGGGCCTCTCTGAGTGGTTATTTCAGGTCTTATTGTGGGATACCTATAATAATATTTAGCGTTTCTGGGTAGGTCTTATTCATATCCCTGGATTATTAAGGGTGCCGTGGCACCGATATTAGAAGGGCACCTGGAGTATCAACGACCTCTTGCTATTTCACAATAGCCTTTACGCTTTGATCATGTTGACGACTGAGGCCCCAAAAAAATTGTTATGTTGTCCTCCACAGCTTTCAGAGAGGAGGGGCGGGCGGGCGGATTTTTTTTTTTTTTTTTAAATTTAATTTTACCAGCGGAAGCTCGGAGTTCAGCCAACAAGAAGTTGAAATCACTCTGAGAGTCGCACATATATGTTATAAACACTTAATTTAATATTCAATGCCATTTAAACTGTTTAAAAAAAATCTGAAAAAAAAAATCTGAAAAAAAAAATCGGAGCGGCCCTAAATCCGGAGGGGGCGGTCGAGGACAACATAACAAATTGTTTTTGTTGGCCTAACCGCACACTATCTTCTCTACAATGTATACACTATGGGGTATGGGGTTGGTAAAACTTTTTTTGGGGGGGGGGGTGGGGTGGGGGGGGGGGTGTATGGGATAACTATAACATTGTTTCTCTCCTAAATGGGGTATTGAAATTGGGTCCGAGATTCAAAGATATCACAAAACTCAGATTTCTGTGAACAAAGTCTATTTCAAATGAAAACAATTATTCAGGGATCTACAATTTTGAACTCATTACCTATGTCCATTTTGCAACAATTAAGATAATACTCAGCTAGCGAGTGCCCGAGCGTAGCGAGGGTACGCCGCTAGTTAATAATAATATATATATCATGTACGGGTGCCCGATCCTTTTCGAGCTCTGCTCTTCTTTGGTCGATCAACCCACCAATTTTGCCTTATGTATGATTTTTGTATTTATCTACTAGTGAATAAATGAAACTTTGAAACTTGAAACAAAGTTAATGACCTGAGTGATTAGAAATAAAACTGGTGACTCTCTACAGAGAGCTGTGATTGGCCAATCAATGGTTCACTGCAAGTCAAAGAAAATATTTTATATTACATACATTTTCATCCAAGGCTACGATTTAAAAGCACGCAGGAAAATGTTCATCAATTGTTATGACTAATCAAAATAATAGAGAAGAATCCTAGTAGATACCCACGAGAAATCAAAACGAAGTATACCTGCATTGCAATTGTGCGTCATCTTTGAAATTGTAATTAAGGAGGAAACGTAAATTTCTAAAAGGCAGAGATAAAAAAAAAACCATTCGTACAATACTCTGTCATTTGGTAAAGCATCCGGACTGTAACAATAGATTTTCATGGATCTTGATTATGACATTGGTAATAACCAATGGCGCACAGCCGTGATGTCTGCAGCAGAAATTGCAAAAGAATATTTTGATGAAGCATCCGGACCGTAACAATAGATTTTCATGGATCTTAATTATGGTAATAACCAATGGCGCACAGTCACGATGTCTGCACACAGGGGCGGACTGGGACCTGAAAGCGGCCGTGGCAAAATTATTAAA
Organism: Ophiura sarsii; assembly: GCA_035610835.1. Taxonomy (NCBI): domain Eukaryota; kingdom Metazoa; phylum Echinodermata; class Ophiuroidea; order Amphilepidida; family Ophiuridae; genus Ophiura; species Ophiura sarsii. The sequence continues at coordinate 15,388,430 of CM069457.1, read as the reverse complement.
GCGGCCCTTTTTGACCATGTCAGGCAGAAGTATGTCGTCCCGGTAGTAAATTTTCGTAAAAGGTTGCCCCAATTGGGGGGGGGGGGGTGTGGGGGGGGGGGGGGGGGGGGGGGGGTAGGGTCAAACAAATTCGCACTGTCAAAAAAATTTGCACTGTCAAAAAAATTTGCACGGTCAAAATATTTCGCACGGTCACAAATTTTCGCACGGTAACAACATTTCGCACAGTCACACATTTTCGCACGGTCACAAAATTTGAGTAACCGGCCCTGAGAGGCCCAAAACAAAGCGGCCCAAGTGGCGATCGCCACAACGCCACAGTGGCCAGTCCGCCCCTGTGCACAGCCCTTTTATGGCAAAAGAATGTATCTTATATGTCGTTTTCTAACAGTATACTTCCTTTTAACATGATCAAAGTTAGCTTTTTTCTCCATAAATCATGTAGTGGTAAAAGGCAGTATATTACTTTTATTGTCTTTACAAGTTGCAACCTTTTCCTAAGTGAGGATTATTGAACCAAGTTAACACAATCCATGTTAAAAGGAAGTATATCATTAGGAAAGTACATATAAGATACATCCTTTGCCATAAAAAGGCTGTATAATAATTAAACAGCAGCATGCAGCAAGTGCAAAAGAATTCATATTATTATACAGGGTGGATCACTAATTCATATTCTAAAAATTCAGAGTCGAAAAGCTGAGTCGAACAGAATAGTTTATTATTTTGAAATAATATTCTTTTGACATAGGCCTAGAACGATTTTAACAGTTCAATATAATGTTATATTCATCATGTTTTTGTTATTTGGTTATTTAATCAATATTTGTTGATTTATTTAACATTATAATGGGTCTCGAACCAACCTAAATCTTCTTGCTTCAGAATAATGCTGAATCTTTGCCTCAAAATTCCTAAAGGTGTTTGGCGCAAATAAAAACCTATTGATATTTTTTGCTAAGATCGCGTATAAATAAAGTTCTTTGGATGCGCAACCCATTTCTAAAATAAAAAATAGGGGTCACCGACTTCGTTTCTCCACGAGCATCATTTTAAAAAACACTTTTTTCGAGCAAAATAACACAGCGGTCTATGGGAAATACAGATTTTTTACACGTTTTGCTTCATAGCAAAAAAAAACCTAGCTTAAAATGTTATATCGGATTTTTTTTTTAAATGCGCAACTATATGTCCGTTTTATTTCTTAAATAAAAAGTGGGGGTTACCAACTTACTTTTTCCACAAATTAACGAAAAGTCTCATTTTTTGAGTGTTCAAAAAAGTGCTGCCGTGGAATACCGCGTATGACGCGAAAGAAAAGTCGCTGCATTGCCTGCGCATTTACTTGTCCGCGTATTCACACCCCCACCCACCCCATGCCCGATCCTAATTTGGGCATTTGCATATGATACATTCTTATTAAGGTCGATTAACCTTCTTAAAAATGCCCTACCCGGTGAAATCGCTCTACAAACAACAACATTCAATGAACCGATTAAAGACTGAATATTCTTTAAAGACATTGTCTGAACTGATAAAGCCTTTTCCAAACATACTTAAAGCGCATTAACTTTGTCTAGTGGTACTCTGACTGTTTGAGATACTGAATCAATTTCAAGTCCCAGAAAAGTCAATTTCGATTGAGCTTTCGATTTGGACGACGGACGCTTCTACGACGGTAAGATGACACCTCGAGTCGTGTGCGCATGCCTCGACTTAGCAATCCGTCGGTCGTCCAATTTCTGGGACCTGTCTTCGACCTGTCTTAGGGAGCTTTCGATTTGCACGACGGATGAATCTAGGACGGTTGAATGACACTTTAAGTCATGTGCACATGCGTCAGTTTTGTCATCCGTTGGTCCTCTAAATGCTACAACGCATAAAGGGACTAACAACCGTCGTGGTGACGACGGCAACGTTTTGTTTACCGTCGTAAAAGCGTCTGTCGAGCAAATCGAAAGCTGAATGACTGGGACCGACTGTCTTCTCCGGTGCTAACGGGACCCCTAACTTAACACACATTGATTGGAACTGAATCAATAATTGATGACATTGATGAGAATTAGGTGCTGATAGTCATCGAGATCATGTACTACTCCTTGAGGGGGCGTACCACCAAATCACTCCGCATTTATGTAATAACGCAATTCGGTTAATGAAGTTCTAACATTGAAGTCACGATTTTAATAAGAAGATAGGCTTGAAATGAAATTGCACGATATTCGGCAATATGATTGAGATATAAGTTAAAATTATATAACCAACAAATCATACTATTTTGAAAACGTTAAGCTAAAATAGGCACACGGATGTTCACGACAGCCGATACCCAAATATGAGTGATGTGTATCATTGAAAATAGGGTTGCGGCGCTATTTGTCGCTGTAGCGGGAAAAGTCAAGGGATAGGACCATATTTTGACCGGTGATTTAGAGAGTTGAGATAATTTTCCCTATTTTGAGAGCAAACAGTGTCTCTCAAGTACTGCAGAATATTTCAAAATATGACCATGAAAATGACTCTAAACACGTCTGAAAATGCGCCGCGTATAATTTACGGAGTGTCCCACGCATAAATATTCAACAGGGTTTTCCAAATGTTGGTAAAATATTCAAAAAATTAAAGACAAATGCTTGAATTTGATATCAAACACTATATCTCAAGTTTTGCAGAAAGCGCCACAATAGCCAAACACTATATCTCAAGTTTTGCAGAAAGCGCCACAATAGCACCGTGAACATGACTGTCAACACTCAAATTTCATGAAACGTTTATTTGGTGGTGCGCCCCCTTGAGAACCAGACACTTTCTTCAGTTGAAATTCCAAAAATGTAGAAAAACATTCAAACAAATAACAACTACTGGAAGCCCCCATGCATGCCATGGGTAAGCATTTATCAACAAAGTAAAGATTCTGAAATTTGAAACCTAGCAGCTCACAAGTCGTCTGGGTGAATAGGAAGGAGACGGAATGCCGATTTAATATCACTCTTTGCCATAAGAGCTCCCACACCCTGTTTTTTCACCATCAAATGATGAGTACTTAACGGTGGAAACGGTGGAAACCTCGTTTGGAATGCCATCATTGATGGATGAGCCAGCTGGGAAGGAGAGATTGGTTATCAGCCGGTTCTCGCCACTCTGCTTCTTCTCAATAATACCAATGGGGGAACAATGCAACCTAGGAAGAGGACGAACTTGGAATGGTCCTATGATCCGACCCAGTGAAATTTCTTTATTCAATTTATCCCACGTAGCCGTTGGATTCTGTGCAGCGGATGGTAGACAGTGAGATTCACACAATGTACTTCCCGAATACCAACAAAACCCAGTCTAAAACCCTCTGAAAACCCAGCATTTAAAATATCACGCTGTATGATATTGGGATAGTCGCGTAACCACTGAACAAGAATAGGAACCCTGATTGGTGATGGCGCCAGAGAAGTCAGGACAAAATTAAAACCTGTCTTATTTCCACTGACCTGACTTGAGAGGAGCGTTAGCGCTTGGCCCTGAGTTTGGCAAGCTTTGACCTCCTTTTGCGGACGGGCATACCGTGACGGTATGGCCCATTTTGAAGCAGGCCGAACACTTGTGAGGGCCTGCAGTTACGACGGACACATGTGCCATTGTTAAAGTTAAAGCAATGCAATGTCCTGGATTAAGCTTGCTTGCCTGCTGCCTGCTGTTGGACATGCTGTGCTGGCCTAATGCGCCAAAGTATGCTGCTGGTTAGCAAAAACTGGCATGGCAAGTTTTTCCAAAAATAGGTCAGACTCATAGGAGGCCCATGAACGTGTAGGATTGAGGGCTTTACTCCAGTCTGAATTCCTTATCATAATGGACCCATCCTACTCCTGGAAAACGCTCGGCCAATTTGCGAATTAGATCGGCGTATTTAATAAGCTCAATTGCCCTTGGGTGCCGTTGCATAAAATTACTTGTGAAAATAAAAAAGGCACTGGTCCATTTATCAATGTTAAAAATAGGCTTTGGCCGTGCAGCCTGAGGTTTGAAACAAAGCTGCCCCTCAATTTCAAAAAGCGTCGCTTGGGCAGCCCTTTAACAATAGCGAAGCCAAATCCACAAACTCGCTGCGCCAAATGTTTTCCTTGATGCTAAAATCAACAAATTTACCAAGCGGCGCACCTAACTGTTTGAAACCCCCTGCGCCTGTAACAATCTCACCTGTAGTGGACACCGGCGGAGGAAAAGGAGCTACCTGCACTGGGACAATAAAATGTACAAGATAGATCAGATTTAGGTTGGACAATTTCAAACCTGTGCATTATATAATAAATGCACACAAGAAAAGGAACATCACACTTGTGTTGTCATTCAATCAAACAAGATGAACTTACGACCTCATGAATAAAATTAGCATAACCATCAAGTAGCCCAGATAGCACAGGCCATGCAAATGGACCCCAATGGAAATAAGCTTTGTGCTCAAAGCTTTTTGGGCTATTCTTGGTACTTTTGCTCATATTTTATTATGTCTATATGTTTTTAAATAAGTTTGTGCAATCTTGTACATGTTTGTATGTTTAGATGTTTCTCTATATGATGTTTTGAGTACCTAATAAAATCAAATCAAATCAAATGCTGCCCTCACTTGACTAGATATAAATTCACAATTCATAACTAGAGTAAAATAACCCAAAGATGAGAGAAAAAGGGGCCTAAACAAGAGCAATAGCGATGCATTTAATACAAGATTAAATCTGGAACTTTGTCGCATTTAACCGAATTTAAAGCTGATAATGTCATCTTTCATTTGACACCAGTCATGACAGAATCGAACCTTTAATAATGGAGATATTTTTAAAAACAATAATTTGGTCGAAAACGTGCAAAAATCACGCAAAATTACACACTTAACTGCAATCTGTAATTTGCCACATCCTGGTGATTTTATTCCACATGGTTGGAATTGCTCTAACAAAAAATGCCGATGACCAACACGATCGGATCGGTTGGCAGGCTGTCTGAATAGGGTAACCTTACCGGGCGGGGCGCTTGGGTATCTCCCTCCCATGCTCCCAGGATCACCTTATTTTGTAGGTGTTAATCCTTCAGAGTGCTATTAAATATGGCCATACACGACGGTCTTACCGTCTTCCCGCAGTCGCAAACCGTCTGAACAGGAATCACGCGAGAATTTACGATGATTTATAATCCGTCGTGTATATAGTCTATAGAAAATCGCTACAAGACGGGAGTGTATATAGTCACTCCCATAAAGGAATGTCGTGTAGCGAAATTGCACATATACACGACGGTCTTAAACCTGAACGCTAAATCGAGTGATACATGACGACAGACAGTCGTGTAGCGAAATCGAAGCTCAAGTGGCACGTAGGGATGTGCAAATGTGGACTGCATTTTTACGTGACTTCGACGGTACCACAATGTTTTTGAATGAGCATTGGCTGTCAAATTCAACATTGGAATTATTCACAGACGCAGCCGCCAGTATAGGCTTTGGGGCGTATTTCCAGGGTCATTGGACACAAGGAATATGGCCGCGTTCGGTGTCGCAAGGTATTCATTATATTGCCTTTTTGGAGTTATTTCCAATTGTTGTTGCTTTGGATTTGTGGGGATCCCAGTTACAGAACAAAAAAAAATCAAACTGTGGTCAGACAATCAAGCGGTTGTGAGCATTGTCAACAAGCAAACATCACCATGCCCACACATTATGCAACTTGTTCGGAAGTTTAGTGCTGTTGTCATTATCAAATAACATCATGTTTAAAGCATACTATATCGAAGGTGTATTAAATGGTATTTCTGATGCCCTCTCTCGATTTCAGAGGCAGCGGTTCAGAGTGTTAGCCCCCAACGAAGATCAGGATTTGACACCCCCATCCCTTAGTGGGCCCGTTAGCGGTTCTTGAGATTGAAAAAGATAGATTGCTAGAGTTAGCACTAGCAAAAAACACGAACAGCTCCTATGATTCAGCATGGAATAAGTTCAAAGATTTCGCTTCAATGACAGGTTTAACAAATACTGTCCCAGTTAGTATTACAGATTTGTCTCATTTTATTGCTTACATGTCCCAGGAGGGTTATGCAAGTTCAACAGTTGCATCTTACCCAGCTGGTATTGCTTTTAAACATAAAATATTATGTTTGTCTGACCCAACAGATTGTTTTGTGATTCGTAAGATGCTAGATGGGTTGAAAAAAGACAAGGGCAAGCAAAGGGATGTTCGGCTTCCACTAACGCTCAATCATCTTGCTAGCATAGTGTCAGCATTGCCTATCACTTCAAGTTCACAATTTGAAGCATCCTTATTCAGAGCCGCGTTTCTCTTGTCATTTTTTGGATTTTTACGAATTGGGGAATTGGCTGCTAATTCCAAGTCTTGCATACAGCGTTCTGTTTTATTAAGGTCTGGTGTCTCTTTCAAAACGTTAGAGGGCGCTGTAGCAGTTGAGGTAAATTTCCGTGTGTCCAAAAACAATCAATTTGGTGCAGATCAATCAATCATTATTCGGTCTCATGCTACTTCAAATATGTGCCCAGTTTCAGCTCTCACAGATTATTTGCAGATCGCTGGGGATTCTGAAGTGCTTTTTACACACTTTGACATGTCCCCCATGACAAAGCCTCAGTTTTCGGCTATGCTCCGGAAAGCAGTTGTTTTTTTGTGGGTTCCCTAACATGGAATTATTCAAGTCCCATTCCTTTCGGATTGGGGCAGCCACTACTGCACGCATGAATGGTATAACAGGCATTCAGGTCATGGGTCGCTGGCGCTCAGGAGTTTTCAAGCAATACATCCGTATTCCGACATTTTGCATCAGTCCTTAGAGCTCACATTTCATCATTGATTAAATGCATCCATATTTACTAATGCTTTTTGCCAACAATGTTCCATGTATATCAATGTCATCTTTTTGGCATCGTGTTAGTTGTTGCTTCAGTCATCACTGTATATACTTTTATCATTTATAATTTTAGATCAGACTCGGAATATTTGGATCGTCGGCGACAGCCACGTTCAGCGCACAGCTCAACATATTTTAAAGACTGTGGGGATGCAACTGGGGTTGGATCAGTATAATTATCTTTTAACTTGGAAGGGGCGTGTGTGTGGGGGGGGGGGGTGACATTGGTCGATGCCAGGACTTACATGGGAAATATTCTGTCAAAAACGTCTGATCGGCCTCATTGTATTTTTTTTTATTTAGGCACCAATGACTTGATATCTCACTCTAATCAATTTTTATATAAGTCTTCGCATGATTTGATGTCCTTTTGTAATCATAATTTGCCTCGTGTCACTTTGATCTGGTCTTGCATTCTACCCCGTCCTTTTTACAAGGGGGCAGATTCCCAGAAGGCTATGCGTAAGAAACGGGCTCAAGTCAACCGTACGGCCCGGAATCTGAATTGGCGGGCTGGTGGCAAGGTCATCAACTTCCCTGAAATCAAATCGACCGATCACTCATATTTTCACTATGATAGCATTCATTTGAATGCAAAAGGCTACGGTTATTTCAGTTTTATCATTCAGCAGGCCTTAGACTATTTTTTCTGGTTCCCAAATGTGACAGCCTACCCACCTTTCAATGCCGTTCAGGATTAGCTTCCCTTTACCTCGACCACGCTTCAGAGGTCAATGTGGATGGGCGAAACCCTTGCTAGGGTTCCGTTGGGCGGTATGTCATAAACTACAATTAATATAGTCTTATTCATTTCTCATTCATCACGGGAGAAGTACTTGTCGGGATATTTCACACCCTGCAGTTAAATAATTTGGTGGGCGAAACCCTTGTAGGGTTCCGTTGGGTGATATGTCATTATTAATAACTGCATTAAAATAAAGTCTTGTAACATTTCTCATTCATGCCACGAAGGGAAATGCGCGCTGCCGGGACATTTTCGCACCTTGCAGTTCACTATGTTGATTATGATAAATTTCATAAATAGCCCGCAGGCTCAATTGCTTGTCACATACACCGCCTCGCCTATATAATACATGGCCGATGGTGCGCTGGAGATACATATTTCGCGATCGACAGCAAGTTGACAAATCAAAGATTCATTAGCCGTCCACCAGGCAAAAATGGTTGGCACACCGCCTTCCCATTATTTTACGAGGGGAATGGTGCTCTGTAGATACATATTTCGCGATTTACAGTAGGTTTATACATAACATGCTGTTATGAAAGTTTACGCTACAAACGATAGCAGCTTAATTATAGTTAAATTATGAGGCCTCTTTTTTGGGACAGAAGTCTTCTAAAGGGGGACGGGGAGGTGCGTTCTAGGCCATACTTATTTCGATGTAAATTGCGCACCTCACCAAACTGGGCATTCCTGTTGTATATTATTGTCATACCTTGGGTGAATAAATCCACGTTATTTGCATTTCTGTCTTGCTCGGTATTGTTTTGTAATTGTGTATGAATTTAATATGATACCCGTATAAGCGAATATAAACTAAGAATAACGGAACAACGAGTGAAAAACATTTATTGGTTAATGACTTGCTGTACTAAGAAATGTTAGTAAAAATGATTAGTTCAGGGGGTACAACTAATCCTTCATTGTTATCGGTAATTGTAGGATTGTGATAACTACTTTCTTTTCGTATAGCATGTCCAAATTAGTGCAGCTATCCAAACTATGTACCTCTACCAAAAGTGTTCAGTGGAACTAATTAAGCGCGACTCGGTAAACTAAGTTTAGCTTTAAATATTCGTATAACCAACCGAACTAAAATACAAACACTATCCGCGACTAAAATATGTTCCGGAAGTTGTTGGCGACTAATTTGTCAACTAACTTTTTAGCGCCGCGATGCTGTGCTCGAAAACAGAATGTTGCAGCCGCCATTTTATGCTGCTTGAAGGATATCTCTATTATAAAGATTCGATTACATCATGACTGGTATCAACATTTGAAAGGCAATCATGTCATATATCATATAATCCGTCGCTGTTCAAACATTCGGCACATCACTACAAACAGCATTTTTAGTAAATCGCGTTTGAACATTTTCCAAATTTTTGAAGACTCATTCATGTCATTGGAGAGCATTTACATCAAATGTCACTATCATTGTCAAAGAACATCAATAAATATTTAACAATCCCTATAGGTGCTTATAGATTCAACTTTGTACTTTTAAAAACTCGCTTTAGTTCAATGACAACTCTGTCATTAAATACTAGATTTATGACTGGTGTCATATAAAGATGGTGATATTGACATAAATTTATCAATATACTCGTATCAATAATACAAAAAGTGAATGCAAAGCTATTTTAGCATTTTGGTTTGAAATTAAAATTGTCTCATATTTTCTACCAAACTTTCCATCATCATGATCATAGAATCAACAAAATGTCGTCATTCCAAACAAAATGTAGCATAAAATAGTCTACAGATGTTGGCAAACACTATGATGTACACAAGATGGCCACACAATGAAATAACTACGGCAAATTACGTCTGGATTGGCTAGCAAAACCGGACCGGCGATGACGTACGTCTTATCTGCATGCCGCCATTGATATTTTATCTCAGTGCCTTGACTAACCTAAAACTAGTCCAGCCAGCTTGTCTAATAAGCTAGTCCAGCCACAGACTACAGCAGAACAAATCAAGCTAGTCAGGCTGAGCCGGACTAACCTTAAGCTAGTCAAGTCAGCCATAACCTATCCAGCAGGCTTGACTAACCTGCTTGACTAGTTTAAGCTAGTCCAGCAGGCTTGACTAACCTGCTCGACTAGTTTAAAGTTAGTCCAGCCTTTGTCTGACTAGTTTAAGTTTTCAGTGTAGTAGAACACAGCCTACTAATTTATAAGTTAGTTTAAGAATACTTATAGTTGGTAGAAACAGACATCGTTTTTACTAACTTCTTTTAGTACAGATAACTAACAAATGTTTCAGTGTAAACTGGTTTTTTTACACGTTTTCATCCAAATACTGTTTTTGAGGATATTTCCATCATTAAAGATTCGATTACATCATAACTAGTGTGTCAAATGAAAGGTGATGGTATCAGCTATTATTATGTTACCAGTATAAGCGAATTTAAATTAAGAATATCAAAACATGGGTGAAAAACATCAATGTTTAGCTTTTTTGGACTAGAATTCAAACAAGTTAATTCATTTTAGTTTGATTTCAAATAAAACGTGATGATCTCAGCTTTTATATGATACACAATATATGAGCGAATATAGATTAAATTTAAGAACATTTTAAAGGTAAAAACCCTTTTGAACTTTTGATTTCTAGAAATGTATTGCTTTTACTCAATTTTTATCGAAATATTGCTTGAAGGATATCTCTATTATAAAGATTCGATTACATCATGACTGGTATCAAAATTTGAAAGGCAATCATGTCATATATCATATAATCCGTCGCTGTTCAAACATTCGGCACATCACTACAAACAGCATTTTTAGTAAATCGCGTTTGAACATTTTCCAAATTTTTTGAAGACTCATTCATGTCATTGGAGAGCATTTACATCAAATGTCACTATCATTGTCAAAGAACATCAATAAATATTTAACAATCCCTATAGGTGCTTATAGATTCAACTTTGTACTTTTAAAGACTCGCTTTAGTTCAATGACAACTCTGTCATTAAATACTAGATTTATGACTGGTGTCATATAAAGATGGTGATATTGACATAAATTTATCAATATACTCGTATCAATAATACAAAAAGTGAATGCAAAGCTATTTTAGTATTTTGGTTTGAAATTAAAATTGTCTCATATTTTCTACCAAACTTTCCATCATCATGATCATAGAATCAACAAAATGTCGTCATTCCAAACAAAATGTAGCATAAAATAGTCTACAGATGTTGGCAAACACTATGATGTACACAAGATGGCCACACAATGAAATAACTACGGCAAATTACGTCTGGATTGGCTAGCAAAACCGGACCGGCGATGACGTACGTCTTATCTGCATGCCGCCATTGATATTTTATCTCAGTGCCTTGACTAACCTAAAGCTAGTCCAGCCAGCTTGACTAACCTAAAGCTAGTCAAGCCAGCTTGACTAACATAGCTAGTCCAGCCACAGACTAGTCCAGCAGAACAAATCAAGCTAGTCAGGCTGAGCCGGACTAACCTTAAGCTAGTCAAGTCGGCCATAACCTATCCAGCAGGCTTGACTAACCTGCTTAACTAGTTTAAGCTAGTTCAGCAGGCTTGACTTACCTGCTTGACTAGTTTAAAGTTAGTCCAGCCTGTGTCTGACTAGTTTAAATCAAGTGTATAGTCTGGTAAATATACATATATGTTGCGTATTTACATAATTAAATTCGATATTCGACAATTTATTTGAACACAACCATAGCTTAAATATTGGCTTGAGACCTTTCAAATAAGAGCTTTAGTCATAACTACAAAATGGTATGAACACTTTTTATAGTTTTTTGTTTTGTTTTTGAATTATATGTAGTAAATCAGTGTGTTTACACTATGTATAACACCTTGAAATAAAGGGCATTCTTGCTCCGTTACATTGTAGAATAAAATTGCTATAAAATACAATTTGGATTATCAAAGCATTTTCGTTTTTCCTCTATATTATTTAAATGCAATATGAGCAGCTTTTCAGAACATATGGGACAGATGCTGTTTTATTTTGAATCTTAAATTAATATTTTTTTTATAATTAAATAATTGTTTCGAAATTTGATCTAAATATGCTCAAAATTGATGTGTTTTCAATCACAATTCTGATATTCGTGATTTATATTCGCATATATTGGTATCATATTAAAGCAGACATCCTCATCGTTCATTTGGAACCAGTCATGATGAAATAACATCAAAAAATAGAGATATCCTGAAAAACAATATTCACGGTGAAAAACGGATTAAAAGTATACAGTTTTTGGGCAAAATTTCATTAAAAATTTAGATGTAGAAATTGCCGAGACCCCATACAACATGCAGTGGCATACATAGATATGATCCCACACGGTTGAAATTGCTTTAACAAAAAATGCCGATGAGATATTTTCTGAGCATTTTTTTTTACTGGCAGGCTGTCTGATTAGTATGATTGATGATTGCCATGATTATAGCGAGGGTGTGTGTAGGGTGGGTGCGCGCGGCGGGGCCGTGTGGGGGTGTGTGGGTAAGATTAGGCAAATAAAAATATTAGAACATGTTTAGCGTAGGTACTTACTAAAAAAATAGGAGGCCTTTTAAAAATCTTTTAGTACAAAATCGCCCTCGTAAGTTATATAGCGATTTTAATCAACCTGGACGAATCTTGAGGAGGAGGCCTCTATTAAATATGTCGTGATTCAAAGCTTGTCCCAAAAATGTTCTTTATTGTCGTCATTTTTGCCCCCCCCCCCCCCCACAGAAAGCGATTACATTTATGACCCCCCTAATATGTTGATTATTCTTACGCCCCCCCCCCCCCCCCCCCCGCCCCCCCTCCCTAACACACACACTGATCTTTCCCAGGCCTATCTAGTTATGGTTTATTGGAGCCTGGAAGCCCGCCCGGGCCGCGAATTTATTAACCGTACACACTTTCGGATGTGAAGGCTAAAATCTCAACTATGAAACACTATCTGAACAAAATGGTTTACCGTAAATAAAGAAAAAACAAAAGAAAATTGAAGCAAGTCACAAAAATTTATTTGGCCTTATAAAACTTTAAGTAAAGTAATCGATTGTTAAACAATTTCTTCAATAAACTTCAACATCATTTCCGTTTACGCAAAGGAAATCGATATCATCACTGCAATCACTGCTTGTGTGCAACGTTGTCACGGCTACATGTAGACCTAATGTCACATTGTGTGAGCCGCAGTCTCAGGTATTTTCTTTGGGGGGTATTTTACTGTATTTTATTCTCAAGCCACAGCGTTCTGCTTTTCACAGCGCACCTAAAATAGTAATTAATTCATTTTGATAAATTAGATTTATTTATAGGACAATGTTAGCTTCACTTACCAAACATCCACCCACCCGGCGGCACCCGGGGGCGGCACCCACCATGCCCTCGGGCTCTCCCGAAAAGGACAACAAGAAGTAAAGTCACACAAGGACTGGTCCCAAATCTATCTCGTCTTACCGTCTTTCCTGCAGTCGCAAAACCTCTGAACAGGAATCACGCGAGAATTTACGAGGATTATAACCCGTCGTGTATATAGTTTATAGAAAATCGCTACAAGACGGGAGTGTATATAGTCACTACCTATTTGGCCAACCCTGCAATGGACGCAGTAGCAGTGGCGTAACAGCCGGGGGGGGGGGGGGGGGCAGGGAGGGCACAGTGCCCCCCCCCCCCCCCCTGAAGGTGCTCAGCAGGAAATTCAAACCTACCCACCAGGAAAAATGGGGGGAAGGGAAAAGAGGAAAAGAAGGGGGAAAGGGAAAGAAAAGAGAGAGAGAAAGGAAAAAGGGAGGAAAAAGAAAAAGGAAAAGGAGAAAAAAGGGGGAAAAGAAGAAAGGGAAAGAAAGAAAGAAAGAAAATTTCGCACAAAAAGCACAACATTCAACAAATTGTTGACTTTTGTGTTTTTTGTACTGCGAAATTTTGTGACCGTGCGAAATTTGGTGACCGTGCGAAATTTGGTGACCGTGCAAAATGTGTGACCTTGCGTAATTTTGTGACCGTGCAATTTTTTTTGACCGTGCGAATTTTTTTGACCGTCAGAGGTTGACTGTAGAAGCGGATGCTGGTATCGTGGATACCCAGAGGTTGACTGTAGAAGCGGATGCTCGTATCGTGGATACCCAGAGGTTGACTGTAGAAGCAGATGCTGGTATCGTGGATACCCAGAGGTTGACTGTAGAAGCGGATGCTGGTATCGTGGATACCCAGAGGTTGACTGTAGAAGCGGATGCTCGTATCGTGGATACCCAGAGGTTGACTGTAGAAGCAGATGCTGGTTTGACCAAGAGGTCAAATGAATGAATATTCTCTTATTCAAAGTTTTGAATAATCCAAACCCAGCCTGAGTGTTGTGGTTTTTACATCACTAAAATAGATAGTTTTCTATTTTTTATTTGTTTTTGATGGACAGTTTTCCATTCAATATAATTTGGGAGTGGAATGTGCATGAGCTCTGCACGTGAACGATAATACGGTAGCCAGTCGCATAGCAACCCGTTTTGTTCACCTAATTATTATGACCGGATGCAAAGTGTCTCCTATTGTGTGCATGGGCGGCGTGTATCATCATGATCATCAAGTGCTAGTTGCTTCTTCACGTTCCTAGAGAGTGGATTGACGAGAGCAACATTTTTGATGTCTTATCCGAAGAAGATGGATTTATTTACATCATGAGAAACCAGCATTATTGGGACATAGTCATTTTATGACAGGAATTACTTCATAGGCCTAGCGGTGAGTTTACCGCGTGGGTGTAGAATATCTTAATATTTACACAGATTTTTTAAGAGTTTTTTCGAAGCCAGCACGGTTCCGATATTTTTTTTAGAGATAGATATCTCGCTCTTTCACATAACATTTTGCTTTCTGTAAGCAATGGTCACGCTAGACCTATACATGTTTATAGAATTTGATTTGTGTATGTAGCATATTTAGGTCAGTTGACCTTTGGCAGCCCGCTACTGATGAGATTCGTGGAGAATCGAAACGCGTCTAGCTATATCTGCATGCTCCAATTCGACTTATATCTGCGCCGTTAGGCACGGATTTAGTTAACCTCCACGGTTATAGTTTTGAACGTGGTAGGCCTATGATTATCTATATACATAAGTTACTGTATATAGGACATTCTCAGTTGAGAATTTCAGTCTCAGTTTCTACATTATTTTATAGTTTATACAACTATTTTATAAAGCACTTTTCCAGATTTAATTTCGGAGGCACGTGGGCCTTCGTTTCACCAGTATGTTATTCATAGTTTTGAATATCTGAGCTATCTTCGCGTGTTTTTGTTTCTTTACGGAATAAACACATCTTTCCCTCTCTCCAGAATATTCTCTTATAGGTGGCAAGCAGCCACCTGATATTGTTCATAGTCTTGAATAATTGCCTTTTATTTGTTCTTTTTAAGAACGACGCATGCCTTCGATTTTCTATAATAGTCTTTATAGTCATTCCGCCTTTATAATTTCATATAAGTTATATATAAATGCGAGATATTATAGTCATGAATATCTAATTGTGTGTTTTTAAGGTCCTTACGGCCGGCACTCACACAATCTTACACAACTATCAACCAGACATTTGTACTTGTCAACGTCTTCATTATTAGAGTTTTCTAGTTTGAAAATTTTAATTCTTTGTTTATGTCGGATGTTTTACATAGAGCTTGAGTTTTAGCCGAAGTTTGTTTCATGAGAGCAAGTTTATACCGTTCTTATGTCCAGAAGCAGGTTCCGCCTAGTGCCCTCCGCTTTTTCATTATTTTATCTACCACCCGGTGTGTTCCACAGGTGCTTTTCGGAGTTGTTTACATCTCTGGAGGGCATGTCTGCCATACTTGAGGTGTGATTGGGGGATGGGCGGTCAGTATAGTCTCATGTCCTATTCTAGGGCATGGTACGCACTATCCCTCGTCGACGGGCATGTTTGTTTCGGTATATACGCTCTCGGTGTTACCCTTTCCTTGTATACGCTCTCGTGTTACCTTTTCCTTGTATACGCTCTCGTGTTACCCTTTCCTTGCGAAAGTTTAGGCTATTCCTGCTTGTAAGCTCTACAATTTCTACTCAGTTCAGTAGATTTTATTCTTCATCCCGACATTTAGTCATCTAGCTTCTCTGATAGTTGTACCTCGTTGTCCCTGTGCGGACTAACTTCTATAGGCGTCAGCATGGCATCTACTCTATAGGACATTCTCAACTTATTTGTCTCCTCCCTAGCAGCTAAAACTCAAGGGAGAGGACATTTTAAGTCAGGAATGGCATCCTAGATTTGACCAAGAGGTCAAATGAATGAATATTCTCTTATTCAAAGTTTTGAATAATCCAAACCCAGCCTGAGTGTTGTGGTTTTTACATCACTAAAATAGATAGTTTTCTATTTTTTATTTGTTTTTGATGGACAGTTTTCCATTCAATATAATTTGGGAGTGGAATGTGCATGAGCTCTGCACGTGAACGATAATACGGTAGCCAGTCGCATAGCAACCCGTTTTGTTCACCTAATTATTATGACCGGATGCAAAGTGTCTCCTATTGTGTGCATGGGCGGCGTGTATCATCATGATCATCAAGTGCTAGTTGCTTCTTCACGTTCCTAGAGAGTGGATTGACGAGAGCAACATTTTTGATGTCTTATCCGAAGAAGATGGATTTATTTACATCATGAGAAACCAGCATTATTGGGACATAGTCATTTTATGACAGGAATTACTTCATAGGCCTAGCGGTGAGTTTACCGCGTGGGTGTAGAATATCTTAATATTTACACAGATTTTTTAAGAGTTTTTTCGAAGCCAGCACGGTTCCGATATTTTTTTTAGAGATAGATATCTCGCTCTTTCACATAACATTTTGCTTTCTGTAAGCAATGGTCACGCTAGACCTATACATGTTTATAGAATTTGATTTGTGTATGTAGCATATTTAGGTCAGTTGACCTTTGGCAGCCCGCTACTGATGAGATTCGTGGAGAATCGAAACGCGTCTAGCTATATCTGCATGCTCCAATTCGACTTATATCTGCGCCGTTAGGCACGGATTTAGTTAACCTCCACGGTTATAGTTTTGAACGTGGTAGGCCTATGATTATCTATATACATAAGTTACTGTATATAGGACATTCTCAGTTGAGAATTTCAGTCTCAGTTTCTACATTATTTTATAGTTTATACAACTATTTTATAAAGCACTTTTCCAGATTTAATTTCGGAGGCACGTGGGCCTTCGTTTCACCAGTATGTTATTCATAGTTTTGAATATCTGAGCTATCTTCGCGTGTTTTTGTTTCTTTACGGAATAAACACATCTTTCCCTCTCTCCAGAATATTCTCTTATAGGTGGCAAGCAGCCACCTGATATTGTTCATAGTCTTGAATAATTGCCTTTTATTTGTTCTTTTTAAGAACGACGCATGCCTTCGATTTTCTATAATAGTCTTTATAGTCATTCCGCCTTTATAATTTCATATAAGTTATATATGAATGCGAGATATTATAGTCATGAATATCTAATTGTGTGTTTTTAAGGTCCTTACGGCCGGCACTCACACAATCTTACACAACTATCAACCAGACATTTGTACTTGTCAACGTCTTCATTATTAGAGTTTTCTAGTTTGAAAATTTTAATTCTTTGTTTATGTCGGATGTTTTACATAGAGCTTGAGTTTTAGCCGAAGTTTGTTTCATGAGAGCAAGTTTATACCGTTCTTATGTCCAGAAGCAGGTTCCGCCTAGTGCCCTCCGCTTTTTCATTATTTTATCTACCACCCGGTGTGTTCCACAGGTGCTTTTCGGAGTTGTTTACATCTCTGGAGGGCATGTCTGCCATACTTGAGGTGTGATTGGGGGATGGGCGGTCAGTATAGTCTCATGTCCTATTCTAGGGCATGGTACGCACTATCCCTCGTCGACGGGCATGTTTGTTTCGGTATATACGCTCTCGTGTTACCCTTTCCTTGTATACGCTCTCGTGTTACCTTTTCCTTGTATACGCTCTCGTGTTACCCTTTCCTTGCGAAAGTTTAGGCTATTCCTGCTTGTAAGCTCTACAATTTCTACTCAGTTCAGTAGATTTTATTCTTCATCCCGACATTTAGTCATCTAGCTTCTCTGATAGTTGTACCTCGTTGTCCCTGTGCGGACTAACTTCTATAGGCGTCAGCATGGCATCTACTCTATAGGACATTCTCAACTTATTTGTCTCCTCCCTAGCAGCTAAAACTCAAGGGAGAGGACATTTTAAGTCAGGAATGGCATCCTAGATTTGACCAAGAGGTCAAATGAATGAATATTCTCTTATTCAAAGTTTTGAATAATCCAAACCCAGCCTGAGTGTTGTGGTTTTTACATCACTAAAATAGATAGTTTTCTATTTTTTATTTGTTTTTGATGGACAGTTTTCCATTCAATATAATTTGGGAGTGGAATGTGCATGAGCTCTGCACGTGAACGATAATACGGTAGCCAGTCGCATAGCAACCCGTTTTGTTCACCTAATTATTATGACCGGATGCAAAGTGTCTCCTATTGTGTGCATGGGCGGCGTGTATCATCATGATCATCAAGTGCTAGTTGCTTCTTCACGTTCCTAGAGAGTGGATTGACGAGAGCAACATTTTTGATGTCTTATCCGAAGAAGATGGATTTATTTACATCATGAGAAACCAGCATTATTGGGACATAGTCATTTTATGACAGGAATTACTTCATAGGCCTAGCGGTGAGTTTACCGCGTGGGTGTAGAATATCTTAATATTTACACAGATTTTTTAAGAGTTTTTTCGAAGCCAGCACGGTTCCGATATTTTTTTTAGAGATAGATATCTCGCTCTTTCACATAACATTTTGCTTTCTGTAAGCAATGGTCACGCTAGACCTATACATGTTTATAGAATTTGATTTGTGTATGTAGCATATTTAGGTCAGTTGACCTTTGGCAGCCCGCTACTGATGAGATTCGTGGAGAATCGAAACGCGTCTAGCTATATCTGCATGCTCCAATTCGACTTATATCTGCGCCGTTAGGCACGGATTTAGTTAACCTCCACGGTTATAGTTTTGAACGTGGTAGGCCTATGATTATCTATATACATAAGTTACTGTATATAGGACATTCTCAGTTGAGAATTTCAGTCTCAGTTTCTACATTATTTTATAGTTTATACAACTATTTTATAAAGCACTTTTCCAGATTTAATTTCGGAGGCACGTGGGCCTTCGTTTCACCAGTATGTTATTCATAGTTTTGAATATCTGAGCTATCTTCGCGTGTTTTTTTTTCTTTACGGAATAAACACATCTTTATCCCTCTCTCCAGAATATTCTCTTATAGGTGGCAAGCAGCCACCTGATATTGTTCATAGTCTTGAATAATTGCCTTTTATTTGTTCTTTTTAAGAACG
Source organism: Ophiura sarsii (assembly GCA_035610835.1). NCBI lineage: Eukaryota > Metazoa > Echinodermata > Ophiuroidea > Amphilepidida > Ophiuridae > Ophiura > Ophiura sarsii. Next base: position 15,369,388 of record CM069457.1, on the reverse strand, counting down.
ACGCATGCCTTCGATTTTCTATAATAGTCTTTATAGTCATTCCGCCTTTATAATTTCATATAAGTTATATATGAATGCGAGATATTATAGTCATGAATATCTAATTGTGTGTTTTTAAGGTCCTTACGGCCGGCACTCACACAATCTTACACAACTATCAACCAGACATTTGTACTTGTCAACGTCTTCATTATTAGAGTTTTCTAGTTTGAAAATTTTAATTCTTTGTTTATGTCGGATGTTTTACATAGAGCTTGAGTTTTAGCCGAAGTTTGTTTCATGAGAGCAAGTTTATACCGTTCTTATGTCCAGAAGCAGGTTCCGCCTAGTGCCCTCCGCTTTTTCATTATTTTATCTACCACCCGGTGTGTTCCACAGGTGCTTTTCGGAGTTGTTTACATCTCTGGAGGGCATGTCTGCCATACTTGAGGTGTGATTGGGGGATGGGCGGTCAGTATAGTCTCATGTCCTATTCTAGGGCATGGTACGCACTATCCCTCGTCGACGGGCATGTTTGTTTCGGTATATACGCTCTCGTGTTACCCTTTCCTTGTATACGCTCTCGTGTTACCTTTTCCTTGTATACGCTCTCGTGTTACCCTTTCCTTGCGAAAGTTTAGGCTATTCCTGCTTGTAAGCTCTACAATTTCTACTCAGTTCAGTAGATTTTATTCTTCATCCCGACATTTAGTCATCTAGCTTCTCTGATAGTTGTACCTCGTTGTCCCTGTGCGGACTAACTTCTATAGGCGTCAGCATGGCATCTACTCTATAGGACATTCTCAACTTATTTGTCTCCTCCCTAGCAGCTAAAACTCAAGGGAGAGGACATTTTAAGTCAGGAATGGCATCCTAGATTTGACCAAGAGGTCAAATGAATGAATATTCTCTTATTCAAAGTTTTGAATAATCCAAACCCAGCCTGAGTGTTGTGGTTTTTACATCACTAAAATAGATAGTTTTCTATTTTTTATTTGTTTTTGATGGACAGTTTTCCATTCAATATAATTTGGGAGTGGAATGTGCATGAGCTCTGCACGTGAACGATAATACGGTAGCCAGTCGCATAGCAACCCGTTTTGTTCACCTAATTATTATGACCGGATGCAAAGTGTCTCCTATTGTGTGCATGGGCGGCGTGTATCATCATGATCATCAAGTGCTAGTTGCTTCTTCACGTTCCTAGAGAGTGGATTGACGAGAGCAACATTTTTGATGTCTTATCCGAAGAAGATGGATTTATTTACATCATGAGAAACCAGCATTATTGGGACATAGTCATTTTATGACAGGAATTACTTCATAGGCCTAGCGGTGAGTTTACCGCGTGGGTGTAGAATATCTTAATATTTACACAGATTTTTTAAGAGTTTTTTCGAAGCCAGCACGGTTCCGATATTTTTTTTAGAGATAGATATCTCGCTCTTTCACATAACATTTTGCTTTCTGTAAGCAATGGTCACGCTAGACCTATACATGTTTATAGAATTTGATTTGTGTATGTAGCATATTTAGGTCAGTTGACCTTTGGCAGCCCGCTACTGATGAGATTCGTGGAGAATCGAAACGCGTCTAGCTATATCTGCATGCTCCAATTCGACTTATATCTGCGCCGTTAGGCACGGATTTAGTTAACCTCCACGGTTATAGTTTTGAACGTGGTAGGCCTATGATTATCTATATACATAAGTTACTGTATATAGGACATTCTCAGTTGAGAATTTCAGTCTCAGTTTCTACATTATTTTATAGTTTATACAACTATTTTATAAAGCACTTTTCCAGATTTAATTTCGGAGGCACGTGGGCCTTCGTTTCACCAGTATGTTATTCATAGTTTTGAATATCTGAGCTATCTTCGCGTGTTTTTGTTTCTTTACGGAATAAACACATCTTTCCCTCTCTCCAGAATATTATCTTATAGGTGGCAAGCAGCCACCTGATATTGTTCATAGTCTTGAATAATTGCCTTTTATTTGTTCTTTTTAAGAACGACGCATGCCTTCGATTTTCTATAATAGTCTTTATAGTCATTCCGCCTTTATAATTTCATATAAGTTATATATGAATGCGAGATATTATAGTCATGAATATCTAATTGTGTGTTTTTAAGGTCCTTACGGCCGGCACTCACACAATCTTACACAACTATCAACCAGACATTTGTACTTGTCAACGTCTTCATTATTAGAGTTTTCTAGTTTGAAAATTTTAATTCTTTGTTTATGTCGGATGTTTTACATAGAGCTTGAGTTTTAGCCGAAGTTTGTTTCATGAGAGCAAGTTTATACCGTTCTTATGTCCAGAAGCAGGTTCCGCCTAGTGCCCTCCGCTTTTTCATTATTTTATCTACCACCCGGTGTGTTCCACAGGTGCTTTTCGGAGTTGTTTACATCTCTGGAGGGCATGTCTGCCATACTTGAGGTGTGATTGGGGGATGGGCGGTCAGTATAGTCTCATGTCCTATTCTAGGGCATGGTACGCACTATCCCTCGTCGACGGGCATGTTTGTTTCGGTATATACGCTCTCGTGTTACCCTTTCCTTGTATACGCTCTCGTGTTACCTTTTCCTTGTATACGCTCTCGTGTTACCCTTTCCTTGCGAAAGTTTAGGCTATTCCTGCTTGTAAGCTCTACAATTTCTACTCAGTTCAGTAGATTTTATTCTTCATCCCGACATTTAGTCATCTAGCTTCTCTGATAGTTGTACCTCGTTGTCCCTGTGCGGACTAACTTCTATAGGCGTCAGCATGGCATCTACTCTATAGGACATTCTCAACTTATTTGTCTCCTCCCTAGCAGCTAAAACTCAAGGGAGAGGACATTTTAAGTCAGGAATGGCATCCTAGATTTGACCAAGAGGTCAAATGAATGAATATTCTCTTATTCAAAGTTTTGAATAATCCAAACCCAGCCTGAGTGTTGTGGTTTTTACATCACTAAAATAGATAGTTTTCTATTTTTTATTTGTTTTTGATGGACAGTTTTCCATTCAATATAATTTGGGAGTGGAATGTGCATGAGCTCTGCACGTGAACGATAATACGGTAGCCAGTCGCATAGCAACCCGTTTTGTTCACCTAATTATTATGACCGGATGCAAAGTGTCTCCTATTGTGTGCATGGGCGGCGTGTATCATCATGATCATCAAGTGCTAGTTGCTTCTTCACGTTCCTAGAGAGTGGATTGACGAGAGCAACATTTTTGATGTCTTATCCGAAGAAGATGGATTTATTTACATCATGAGAAACCAGCATTATTGGGACATAGTCATTTTATGACAGGAATTACTTCATAGGCCTAGCGGTGAGTTTACCGCGTGGGTGTAGAATATCTTAATATTTACACAGATTTTTTAAGAGTTTTTTCGAAGCCAGCACGGTTCCGATATTTTTTTTAGAGATAGATATCTCGCTCTTTCACATAACATTTTGCTTTCTGTAAGCAATGGTCACGCTAGACCTATACATGTTTATAGAATTTGATTTGTGTATGTAGCATATTTAGGTCAGTTGACCTTTGGCAGCCCGCTACTGATGAGATTCGTGGAGAATCGAAACGCGTCTAGCTATATCTGCATGCTCCAATTCGACTTATATCTGCGCCGTTAGGCACGGATTTAGTTAACCTCCACGGTTATAGTTTTGAACGTGGTAGGCCTATGATTATCTATATACATAAGTTACTGTATATAGGACATTCTCAGTTGAGAATTTCAGTCTCAGTTTCTACATTATTTTATAGTTTATACAACTATTTTATAAAGCACTTTTCCAGATTTAATTTCGGAGGCACGTGGGCCTTCGTTTCACCAGTATGTTATTCATAGTTTTGAATATCTGAGCTATCTTCGCGTGTTTTTGTTTCTTTACGGAATAAACACATCTTTCCCTCTCTCCAGAATATTCTCTTATAGGTGGCAAGCAGCCACCTGATATTGTTCATAGTCTTGAATAATTGCCTTTTATTTGTTCTTTTTAAGAACGACGCATGCCTTCGATTTTCTATAATAGTCTTTATAGTCATTCCGCCTTTATAATTTCATATAAGTTATATATGAATGCGAGATATTATAGTCATGAATATCTAATTGTGTGTTTTTAAGGTCCTTACGGCCGGCACTCACACAATCTTACACAACTATCAACCAGACATTTGTACTTGTCAACGTCTTCATTATTAGAGTTTTCTAGTTTGAAAATTTTAATTCTTTGTTTATGTCGGATGTTTTACATAGAGCTTGAGTTTTAGCCGAAGTTTGTTTCATGAGAGCAAGTTTATACCGTTCTTATGTCCAGATGCAGGTTCCGCCTAGTGCCCTCCGCTTTTTCATTATTTTATCTACCACCCGGTGTGTTCCACAGGTGCTTTTCGGAGTTGTTTACATCTCTGGAGGGCATGTCTGCCATACTTGAGGTGTGATTGGGGGATGGGCGGTCAGTATAGTCTCATGTCCTATTCTAGGGCATGGTACGCACTATCCCTCGTCGACGGGCATGTTTGTTTCGGTATATACGCTCTCGTGTTACCCTTTCCTTGTATACGCTCTCGTGTTACCTTTTCCTTGTATACGCTCTCGTGTTACCCTTTCCTTGCGAAAGTTTAGGCTATTCCTGCTTGTAAGCTCTACAATTTCTACTCAGTTCAGTAGATTTTATTCTTCATCCCGACATTTAGTCATCTAGCTTCTCTGATAGTTGTACCTCGTTGTCCCTGTGCGGACTAACTTCTATAGGCGTCAGCATGGCATCTACTCTATAGGACATTCTCAACTTATTTGTCTCCTCCCTAGCAGCTAAAACTCAAGGGAGAGGACATTTTAAGTCAGGAATGGCATCCTAGATTTGACCAAGAGGTCAAATGAATGAATATTCTCTTATTCAAAGTTTTGAATAATCCAAACCCAGCCTGAGTGTTGTGGTTTTTACATCACTAAAATAGATAGTTTTCTATTTTTTATTTGTTTTTGATGGACAGTTTTCCATTCAATATAATTTGGGAGTGGAATGTGCATGAGCTCTGCACGTGAACGATAATACGGTAGCCAGTCGCATAGCAACCCGTTTTGTTCACCTAATTATTATGACCGGATGCAAAGTGTCTCCTATTGTGTGCATGGGCGGCGTGTATCATCATGATCATCAAGTGCTAGTTGCTTCTTCACGTTCCTAGAGAGTGGATTGACGAGAGCAACATTTTTGATGTCTTATCCGAAGAAGATGGATTTATTTACATCATGAGAAACCAGCATTATTGGGACATAGTCATTTTATGACAGGAATTACTTCATAGGCCTAGCGGTGAGTTTACCGCGTGGGTGTAGAATATCTTAATATTTACACAGATTTTTTAAGAGTTTTTTCGAAGCCAGCACGGTTCCGATATTTTTTTTAGAGATAGATATCTCGCTCTTTCACATAACATTTTGCTTTCTGTAAGCAATGGTCACGCTAGACCTATACATGTTTATAGAATTTGATTTGTGTATGTAGCATATTTAGGTCAGTTGACCTTTGGCAGCCCGCTACTGATGAGATTCGTGGAGAATCGAAACGCGTCTAGCTATATCTGCATGCTCCAATTCGACTTATATCTGCGCCGTTAGGCACGGATTTAGTTAACCTCCACGGTTATAGTTTTGAACGTGGTAGGCCTATGATTATCTATATACATAAGTTACTGTATATAGGACATTCTCAGTTGAGAATTTCAGTCTCAGTTTCTACATTATTTTATAGTTTATACAACTATTTTATAAAGCACTTTTCCAGATTTAATTTCGGAGGCACGTGGGCCTTCGTTTCACCAGTATGTTATTCATAGTTTTGAATATCTGAGCTATCTTCGCGTGTTTTTGTTTCTTTACGGAATAAACACATCTTTCCCTCTCTCCAGAATATTCTCTTATAGGTGGCAAGCAGCCACCTGATATTGTTCATAGTCTTGAATAATTGCCTTTTATTTGTTCTTTTTAAGAACGACGCATGCCTTCGATTTTCTATAATAGTCTTTATAGTCATTCCGCCTTTATAATTTCATATAAGTTATATATGAATGCGAGATATTATAGTCATGAATATCTAATTGTGTGTTTTTAAGGTCCTTACGGCCGGCACTCACACAATCTTACACAACTATCAACCAGACATTTGTACTTGTCAACGTCTTCATTATTAGAGTTTTCTAGTTTGAAAATTTTAATTCTTTGTTTATGTCGGATGTTTTACATAGAGCTTGAGTTTTAGCCGAAGTTTGTTTCATGAGAGCAAGTTTATACCGTTCTTATGTCCAGAAGCAGGTTCCGCCTAGTGCCCTCCGCTTTTTCATTATTTTATCTACCACCCGGTGTGTTCCACAGGTGCTTTTCGGAGTTGTTTACATCTCTGGAGGGCATGTCTGCCATACTTGAGGTGTGATTGGGGGATGGGCGGTCAGTATAGTCTCATGTCCTATTCTAGGGCATGGTACGCACTATCCCTCGTCGACGGGCATGTTTGTTTCGGTATATACGCTCTCGTGTTACCCTTTCCTTGTATACGCTCTCGTGTTACCTTTTCCTTGTATACGCTCTCGTGTTACCCTTTCCTTGCGAAAGTTTAGGCTATTCCTGCTTGTAAGCTCTACAATTTCTACTCAGTTCAGTAGATTTTATTCTTCATCCCGACATTTAGTCATCTAGCTTCTCTGATAGTTGTACCTCGTTGTCCCTGTGCGGACTAACTTCTATAGGCGTCAGCATGGCATCTACTCTATAGGACATTCTCAACTTATTTGTCTCCTCCCTAGCAGCTAAAACTCAAGGGAGAGGACATTTTAAGTCAGGAATGGCATCCTAGATTTGACCAAGAGGTCAAATGAATGAATATTCTCTTATTCAAAGTTTTGAATAATCCAAACCCAGCCTGAGTGTTGTGGTTTTTACATCACTAAAATAGATAGTTTTCTATTTTTTATTTGTTTTTGATGGACAGTTTTCCATTCAATATAATTTGGGAGTGGAATGTGCATGAGCTCTGCACGTGAACGATAATACGGTAGCCAGTCGCATAGCAACCCGTTTTGTTCACCTAATTATTATGACCGGATGCAAAGTGTCTCCTATTGTGTGCATGGGCGGCGTGTATCATCATGATCATCAAGTGCTAGTTGCTTCTTCACGTTCCTAGAGAGTGGATTGACGAGAGCAACATTTTTGATGTCTTATCCGAAGAAGATGGATTTATTTACATCATGAGAAACCAGCATTATTGGGACATAGTCATTTTATGACAGGAATTACTTCATAGGCCTAGCGGTGAGTTTACCGCGTGGGTGTAGAATATCTTAATATTTACACAGATTTTTTAAGAGTTTTTTCGAAGCCAGCACGGTTCCGATATTTTTTTTAGAGATAGATATCTCGCTCTTTCACATAACATTTTGCTTTCTGTAAGCAATGGTCACGCTAGACCTATACATGTTTATAGAATTTGATTTGTGTATGTAGCATATTTAGGTCAGTTGACCTTTGGCAGCCCGCTACTGATGAGATTCGTGGAGAATCGAAACGCGTCTAGCTATATCTGCATGCTCCAATTCGACTTATATCTGCGCCGTTAGGCACGGATTTAGTTAACCTCCACGGTTATAGTTTTGAACGTGGTAGGCCTATGATTATCTATATACATAAGTTACTGTATATAGGACATTCTCAGTTGAGAATTTCAGTCTCAGTTTCTACATTATTTTATAGTTTATACAACTATTTTATAAAGCACTTTTCCAGATTTAATTTCGGAGGCACGTGGGCCTTCGTTTCACCAGTATGTTATTCATAGTTTTGAATATCTGAGCTATCTTCGCGTGTTTTTGTTTCTTTACGGAATAAACACATCTTTCCCTCTCTCCAGAATATTCTCTTATAGGTGGCAAGCAGCCACCTGATATTGTTCATAGTCTTGAATAATTGCCTTTTATTTGTTCTTTTTAAGAACGACGCATGCCTTCGATTTTCTATAATAGTCTTTATAGTCATTCCGCCTTTATAATTTCATATAAGTTATATATGAATGCGAGATATTATAGTCATGAATATCTAATTGTGTGTTTTTAAGGTCCTTACGGCCGGCACTCACACAATCTTACACAACTATCAACCAGACATTTGTACTTGTCAACGTCTTCATTATTAGAGTTTTCTAGTTTGAAAATTTTAATTCTTTGTTTATGTCGGATGTTTTACATAGAGCTTGAGTTTTAGCCGAAGTTTGTTTCATGAGAGCAAGTTTATACCGTTCTTATGTCCAGAAGCAGGTTCCGCCTAGTGCCCTCCGCTTTTTCATTATTTTATCTACCACCCGGTGTGTTCCACAGGTGCTTTTCGGAGTTGTTTACATCTCTGGAGGGCATGTCTGCCATACTTGAGGTGTGATTGGGGGATGGGCGGTCAGTATAGTCTCATGTCCTATTCTAGGGCATGGTACGCACTATCCCTCGTCGACGGGCATGTTTGTTTCGGTATATACGCTCTCGTGTTACCCTTTCCTTGTATACGCTCTCGTGTTACCTTTTCCTTGTATACGCTCTCGTGTTACCCTTTCCTTGCGAAAGTTTAGGCTATTCCTGCTTGTAAGCTCTACAATTTCTACTCAGTTCAGTAGATTTTATTCTTCATCCCGACATTTAGTCATCTAGCTTCTCTGATAGTTGTACCTCGTTGTCCCTGTGCGGACTAACTTCTATAGGCGTCAGCATGGCATCTACTCTATAGGACATTCTCAACTTATTTGTCTCCTCCCTAGCAGCTAAAACTCAAGGGAGAGGACATTTTAAGTCAGGAATGGCATCCTAGATTTGACCAAGAGGTCAAATGAATGAATATTCTCTTATTCAAAGTTTTGAATAATCCAAACCCAGCCTGAGTGTTGTGGTTTTTACATCACTAAAATAGATAGTTTTCTATTTTTTATTTGTTTTTGATGGACAGTTTTCCATTCAATATAATTTGGGAGTGGAATGTGCATGAGCTCTGCACGTGAACGATAATACGGTAGCCAGTCGCATAGCAACCCGTTTTGTTCACCTAATTATTATGACCGGATGCAAAGTGTCTCCTATTGTGTGCATGGGCGGCGTGTATCATCATGATCATCAAGTGCTAGTTGCTTCTTCACGTTCCTAGAGAGTGGATTGACGAGAGCAACATTTTTGATGTCTTATCCGAAGAAGATGGATTTATTTACATCATGAGAAACCAGCATTATTGGGACATAGTCATTTTATGACAGGAATTACTTCATAGGCCTAGCGGTGAGTTTACCGCGTGGGTGTAGAATATCTTAATATTTACACAGATTTTTTAAGAGTTTTTTCGAAGCCAGCACGGTTCCGATATTTTTTTTAGAGATAGATATCTCGCTCTTTCACATAACATTTTGCTTTCTGTAAGCAATGGTCACGCTAGACCTATACATGTTTATAGAATTTGATTTGTGTATGTAGCATATTTAGGTCAGTTGACCTTTGGCAGCCCGCTACTGATGAGATTCGTGGAGAATCGAAACGCGTCTAGCTATATCTGCATGCTCCAATTCGACTTATATCTGCGCCGTTAGGCACGGATTTAGTTAACCTCCACGGTTATAGTTTTGAACGTGGTAGGCCTATGATTATCTATATACATAAGTTACTGTATATAGGACATTCTCAGTTGAGAATTTCAGTCTCAGTTTCTACATTATTTTATAGTTTATACAACTATTTTATAAAGCACTTTTCCAGATTTAATTTCGGAGGCACGTGGGCCTTCGTTTCACCAGTATGTTATTCATAGTTTTGAATATCTGAGCTATCTTCGCGTGTTTTTGTTTCTTTACGGAATAAACACATCTTTCCCTCTCTCCAGAATATTCTCTTATAGGTGGCAAGCAGCCACCTGATATTGTTCATAGTCTTGAATAATTGCCTTTTATTTGTTCTTTTTAAGAACGACGCATGCCTTCGATTTTCTATAATAGTCTTTATAGTCATTCCGCCTTTATAATTTCATATAAGTTATATATGAATGCGAGATATTATAGTCATGAATATCTAATTGTGTGTTTTTAAGGTCCTTACGGCCGGCACTCACACAATCTTACACAACTATCAACCAGACATTTGTACTTGTCAACGTCTTCATTATTAGAGTTTTCTAGTTTGAAAATTTTAATTCTTTGTTTATGTCGGATGTTTTACATAGAGCTTGAGTTTTAGCCGAAGTTTGTTTCATGAGAGCAAGTTTATACCGTTCTTATGTCCAGAAGCAGGTTCCGCCTAGTGCCCTCCGCTTTTTCATTATTTTATCTACCACCCGGTGTGTTCCACAGGTGCTTTTCGGAGTTGTTTACATCTCTGGAGGGCATGTCTGCCATACTTGAGGTGTGATTGGGGGATGGGCGGTCAGTATAGTCTCATGTCCTATTCTAGGGCATGGTACGCACTATCCCTCGTCGACGGGCATGTTTGTTTCGGTATATACGCTCTCGTGTTACCCTTTCCTTGTATACGCTCTCGTGTTACCTTTTCCTTGTATACGCTCTCGTGTTACCCTTTCCTTGCGAAAGTTTAGGCTATTCCTGCTTGTAAGCTCTACAATTTCTACTCAGTTCAGTAGATTTTATTCTTCATCCCGACATTTAGTCATCTAGCTTCTCTGATAGTTGTACCTCGTTGTCCCTGTGCGGACTAACTTCTATAGGCGTCAGCATGGCATCTACTCTATAGGACATTCTCAACTTATTTGTCTCCTCCCTAGCAGCTAAAACTCAAGGGAGAGGACATTTTAAGTCAGGAATGGCATCCTAGATTTGACCAAGAGGTCAAATGAATGAATATTCTCTTATTCAAAGTTTTGAATAATCCAAACCCAGCCTGAGTGTTGTGGTTTTTACATCACTAAAATAGATAGTTTTCTATTTTTTATTTGTTTTTGATGGACAGTTTTCCATTCAATATAATTTGGGAGTGGAATGTGCATGAGCTCTGCACGTGAACGATAATACGGTAGCCAGTCGCATAGCAACCCGTTTTGTTCACCTAATTATTATGACCGGATGCAAAGTGTCTCCTATTGTGTGCATGGGCGGCGTGTATCATCATGATCATCAAGTGCTAGTTGCTTCTTCACGTTCCTAGAGAGTGGATTGACGAGAGCAACATTTTTGATGTCTTATCCGAAGAAGATGGATTTATTTACATCATGAGAAACCAGCATTATTGGGACATAGTCATTTTATGACAGGAATTACTTCATAGGCCTAGCGGTGAGTTTACCGCGTGGGTGTAGAATATCTTAATATTTACACAGATTTTTTAAGAGTTTTTTCGAAGCCAGCACGGTTCCGATATTTTTTTTAGAGATAGATATCTCGCTCTTTCACATAACATTTTGCTTTCTGTAAGCAATGGTCACGCTAGACCTATACATGTTTATAGAATTTGATTTGTGTATGTAGCATATTTAGGTCAGTTGACCTTTGGCAGCCCGCTACTGATGAGATTCGTGGAGAATCGAAACGCGTCTAGCTATATCTGCATGCTCCAATTCGACTTATATCTGCGCCGTTAGGCACGGATTTAGTTAACCTCCACGGTTATAGTTTTGAACGTGGTAGGCCTATGATTATCTATATACATAAGTTACTGTATATAGGACATTCTCAGTTGAGAATTTCAGTCTCAGTTTCTACATTATTTTATAGTTTATACAACTATTTTATAAAGCACTTTTCCAGATTTAATTTCGGAGGCACGTGGGCCTTCGTTTCACCAGTATGTTATTCATAGTTTTGAATATCTGAGCTATCTTCGCGTGTTTTTGTTTCTTTACGGAATAAACACATCTTTCCCTCTCTCCAGAATATTCTCTTATAGGTGGCAAGCAGCCACCTGATATTGTTCATAGTCTTGAATAATTGCCTTTTATTTGTTCTTTTTAAGAACGACGCATGCCTTCGATTTTCTATAATAGTCTTTATAGTCATTCCGCCTTTATAATTTCATATAAGTTATATATGAATGCGAGATATTATAGTCATGAATATCTAATTGTGTGTTTTTAAGGTCCTTACGGCCGGCACTCACACAATCTTACACAACTATCAACCAGACATTTGTACTTGTCAACGTCTTCATTATTAGAGTTTTCTAGTTTGAAAATTTTAATTCTTTGTTTATGTCGGATGTTTTACATAGAGCTTGAGTTTTAGCCGAAGTTTGTTTCATGAGAGCAAGTTTATACCGTTCTTATGTCCAGAAGCAGGTTCCGCCTAGTGCCCTCCGCTTTTTCATTATTTTATCTACCACCCGGTGTGTTCCACAGGTGCTTTTCGGAGTTGTTTACATCTCTGGAGGGCATGTCTGCCATACTTGAGGTGTGATTGGGGGATGGGCGGTCAGTATAGTCTCATGTCCTATTCTAGGGCATGGTACGCACTATCCCTCGTCGACGGGCATGTTTGTTTCGGTATATACGCTCTCGTGTTACCCTTTCCTTGTATACGCTCTCGTGTTACCTTTTCCTTGTATACGCTCTCGTGTTACCCTTTCCTTGCGAAAGTTTAGGCTATTCCTGCTTGTAAGCTCTACAATTTCTACTCAGTTCAGTAGATTTTATTCTTCATCCCGACATTTAGTCATCTAGCTTCTCTGATAGTTGTACCTCGTTGTCCCTGTGCGGACTAACTTCTATAGGCGTCAGCATGGCATCTACTCTATAGGACATTCTCAACTTATTTGTCTCCTCCCTAGCAGCTAAAACTCAAGGGAGAGGACATTTTAAGTCAGGAATGGCATCCTAGATTTGACCAAGAGGTCAAATGAATGAATATTCTCTTATTCAAAGTTTTGAATAATCCAAACCCAGCCTGAGTGTTGTGGTTTTTACATCACTAAAATAGATAGTTTTCTATTTTTTATTTGTTTTTGATGGACAGTTTTCCATTCAATATAATTTGGGAGTGGAATGTGCATGAGCTCTGCACGTGAACGATAATACGGTAGCCAGTCGCATAGCAACCCGTTTTGTTCACCTAATTATTATGACCGGATGCAAAGTGTCTCCTATTGTGTGCATGGGCGGCGTGTATCATCATGATCATCAAGTGCTAGTTGCTTCTTCACGTTCCTAGAGAGTGGATTGACGAGAGCAACATTTTTGATGTCTTATCCGAAGAAGATGGATTTATTTACATCATGAGAAACCAGCATTATTGGGACATAGTCATTTTATGACAGGAATTACTTCATAGGCCTAGCGGTGAGTTTACCGCGTGGGTGTAGAATATCTTAATATTTACACCGATTTTTTAAGAGTTTTTTCGAAGCCAGCACGGTTCCGATATTTTTTTTAGAGATAGATATCTCGCTCTTTCACATAACATTTTGCTTTCTGTAAGCAATGGTCACGCTAGACCTATACATGTTTATAGAATTTGATTTGTGTATGTAGCATATTTAGGTCAGTTGACCTTTGGCAGCCCGCTACTGATGAGATTCGTGGAGAATCGAAACGCGTCTAGCTATATCTGCATGCTCCAATTCGACTTATATCTGCGCCGTTAGGCACGGATTTAGTTAACCTCCACGGTTATAGTTTTGAACGTGGTAGGCCTATGATTATCTATATACATAAGTTACTGTATATAGGACATTCTCAGTTGAGAATTTCAGTCTCAGTTTCTACATTATTTTATAGTTTATACAACTATTTTATAAAGCACTTTTCCAGATTTAATTTCGGAGGCACGTGGGCCTTCGTTTCACCAGTATGTTATTCATAGTTTTGAATATCTGAGCTATCTTCGCGTGTTTTTGTTTCTTTACGGAATAAACACATCTTTCCCTCTCTCCAGAATATTCTCTTATAGGTGGCAAGCAGCCACCTGATATTGTTCATAGTCTTGAATAATTGCCTTTTATTTGTTCTTTTTAAGAACGACGCATGCCTTCGATTTTCTATAATAGTCTTTATAGTCATTCCGCCTTTATAATTTCATATAAGTTATATATGAATGCGAGATATTATAGTCATGAATATCTAATTGTGTGTTTTTAAGGTCCTTACGGCCGGCACTCACACAATCTTACACAACTATCAACCAGACATTTGTACTTGTCAACGTCTTCATTATTAGAGTTTTCTAGTTTGAAAATTTTAATTCTTTGTTTATGTCGGATGTTTTACATAGAGCTTGAGTTTTAGCCGAAGTTTGTTTCATGAGAGCAAGTTTATACCGTTCTTATGTCCAGAAGCAGGTTCCGCCTAGTGCCCTCCGCTTTTTCATTATTTTATCTACCACCCGGTGTGTTCCACAGGTGCTTTTCGGAGTTGTTTACATCTCTGGAGGGCATGTCTGCCATACTTGAGGTGTGATTGGGGGATGGGCGGTCAGTATAGTCTCATGTCCTATTCTAGGGCATGGTACGCACTATCCCTCGTCGACGGGCATGTTTGTTTCGGTATATACGCTCTCGTGTTACCCTTTCCTTGTATACGCTCTCGTGTTACCTTTTCCTTGTATACGCTCTCGTGTTACCCTTTCCTTGCGAAAGTTTAGGCTATTCCTGCTTGTAAGCTCTACAATTTCTACTCAGTTCAGTAGATTTTATTCTTCATCCCGACATTTAGTCATCTAGCTTCTCTGATAGTTGTACCTCGTTGTCCCTGTGCGGACTAACTTCTATAGGCGTCAGCATGGCATCTACTCTATAGGACATTCTCAACTTATTTGTCTCCTCCCTAGCAGCTAAAACTCAAGGGAGAGGACATTTTAAGTCAGGAATGGCATCCTAGATTTGACCAAGAGGTCAAATGAATGAATATTCTCTTATTCAAAGTTTTGAATAATCCAAACCCAGCCTGAGTGTTGTGGTTTTTACATCACTAAAATAGATAGTTTTCTATTTTTTATTTGTTTTTGATGGACAGTTTTCCATTCAATATAATTTGGGAGTGGAATGTGCATGAGCTCTGCACGTGAACGATAATACGGTAGCCAGTCGCATAGCAACCCGTTTTGTTCACCTAATTATTATGACCGGATGCAAAGTGTCTCCTATTGTGTGCATGGGCGGCGTGTATCATCATGATCATCAAGTGCTAGTTGCTTCTTCACGTTCCTAGAGAGTGGATTGACGAGTGCAACATTTTTGATGTCTTATCCGAAGAAGATGGATTTATTTACATCATGAGAAACCAGCATTATTGGGACATAGTCATTTTATGACAGGAATTACTTCATAGGCCTAGCGGTGAGTTTACCGCGTGGGTGTAGAATATCTTAATATTTACACAGATTTTTTAAGAGTTTTTTCGAAGCCAGCACGGTTCCGATATTTTTTTTAGAGATAGATATCTCGCTCTTTCACATAACATTTTGCTTTCTGTAAGCAATGGTCACGCTAGACCTATACATGTTTATAGAATTTGATTTGTGTATGTAGCATATTTAGGTCAGTTGACCTTTGGCAGCCCGCTACTGATGAGATTCGTGGAGAATCGAAACGCGTCTAGCTATATCTGCATGCTCCAATTCGACTTATATCTGCGCCGTTAGGCACGGATTTAGTTAACCTCCACGGTTATAGTTTTGAACGTGGTAGGCCTATGATTATCTATATACATAAGTTACTGTATATAGGACATTCTCAGTTGAGAATTTCAGTCTCAGTTTCTACATTATTTTATAGTTTATACAACTATTTTATAAAGCACTTTTCCAGATTTAATTTCGGAGGCACGTGGGCCTTCGTTTCACCAGTATGTTATTCATAGTTTTGAATATCTGAGCTATCTTCGCGTGTTTTTGTTTCTTTACGGAATAAACACATCTTTCCCTCTCTCCAGAATATTCTCTTATAGGTGGCAAGCAGCCACCTGATATTGTTCATAGTCTTGAATAATTGCCTTTTATTTGTTCTTTTTAAGAACGACGCATGCCTTCGATTTTCTATAATAGTCTTTATAGTCATTCCGCCTTTATAATTTCATATAAGTTATATATGAATGCGAGATATTATAGTCATGAATATCTAATTGTGTGTTTTTAAGGTCCTTACGGCCGGCACTCACACAATCTTACACAACTATCAACCAGACATTTGTACTTGTCAACGTCTTCATTATTAGAGTTTTCTAGTTTGAAAATTTTAATTCTTTGTTTATGTCGGATGTTTTACATAGAGCTTGAGTTTTAGCCGAAGTTTGTTTCATGAGAGCAAGTTTATACCGTTCTTATGTCCAGAAGCAGGTTCCGCCTAGTGCCCTCCGCTTTTTCATTATTTTATCTACCACCCGGTGTGTTCCACAGGTGCTTTTCGGAGTTGTTTACATCTCTGGAGGGCATGTCTGCCATACTTGAGGTGTGATTGGGGGATGGGCGGTCAGTATAGTCTCATGTCCTATTCTAGGGCATGGTACGCACTATCCCTCGTCGACGGGCATGTTTGTTTCGGTATATACGCTCTCGTGTTACCCTTTCCTTGTATACGCTCTCGTGTTACCTTTTCCTTGTATACGCTCTCGTGTTACCCTTTCCTTGCGAAAGTTTAGGCTATTCCTGCTTGTAAGCTCTACAATTTCTACTCAGTTCAGTAGATTTTATTCTTCATCCCGACATTTAGTCATCTAGCTTCTCTGATAGTTGTACCTCGTTGTCCCTGTGCGGACTAACTTCTATAGGCGTCAGCATGGCATCTACTCTATAGGACATTCTCAACTTATTTGTCTCCTCCCTAGCAGCTAAAACTCAAGGGAGAGGACATTTTAAGTCAGGAATGGCATCCTAGATTTGACCAAGAGGTCAAATGAATGAATATTCTCTTATTCAAAGTTTTGAATAATCCAAACCCAGCCTGAGTGTTGTGGTTTTTACATCACTAAAATAGATAGTTTTCTATTTTTTATTTGTTTTTGATGGACAGTTTTCCATTCAATATAATTTGGGAGTGGAATGTGCATGAGCTCTGCACGTGAACGATAATACGGTAGCCAGTCGCATAGCAACCCGTTTTGTTCACCTAATTATTATGACCGGATGCAAAGTGTCTCCTATTGTGTGCATGGGCGGCGTGTATCATCATGATCATCAAGTGCTAGTTGCTTCTTCACGTTCCTAGAGAGTGGATTGACGAGAGCAACATTTTTGATGTCTTATCCGAAGAAGATGGATTTATTTACATCATGAGAAACCAGCATTATTGGGACATAGTCATTTTATGACAGGAATTACTTCATAGGCCTAGCGGTGAGTTTACCGCGTGGGTGTAGAATATCTTAATATTTACACAGATTTTTTAAGAGTTTTTTCGAAGCCAGCACGGTTCCGATATTTTTTTTAGAGATAGATATCTCGCTCTTTCACATAACATTTTGCTTTCTGTAAGCAATGGTCACGCTAGACCTATACATGTTTATAGAATTTGATTTGTGTATGTAGCATATTTAGGTCAGTTGACCTTTGGCAGCCCGCTACTGATGAGATTCGTGGAGAATCGAAACGCGTCTAGCTATATCTGCATGCTCCAATTCGACTTATATCTGCGCCGTTAGGCACGGATTTAGTTAACCTCCACGGTTATAGTTTTGAACGTGGTAGGCCTATGATTATCTATATACATAAGTTACTGTATATAGGACATTCTCAGTTGAGAATTTCAGTCTCAGTTTCTACATTATTTTATAGTTTATACAACTATTTTATAAAGCACTTTTCCAGATTTAATTTCGGAGGCACGTGGGCCTTCGTTTCACCAGTATGTTATTCATAGTTTTGAATATCTGAGCTATCTTCGCGTGTTTTTGTTTCTTTACGGAATAAACACATCTTTCCCTCTCTCCAGAATATTCTCTTATAGGTGGCAAGCAGCCACCTGATATTGTTCATAGTCTTGAATAATTGCCTTTTATTTGTTCTTTTTAAGAACGACGCATGCCTTCGATTTTCTATAATAGTCTTTATAGTCATTCCGCCTTTATAATTTCATATAAGTTATATATGAATGCGAGATATTATAGTCATGAATATCTAATTGTGTGTTTTTAAGGTCCTTACGGCCGGCACTCACACAATCTTACACAACTATCAACCAGACATTTGTACTTGTCAACGTCTTCATTATTAGAGTTTTCTAGTTTGAAAATTTTAATTCTTTGTTTATGTCGGATGTTTTACATAGAGCTTGAGTTTTAGCCGAAGTTTGTTTCATGAGAGCAAGTTTATACCGTTCTTATGTCCAGAAGCAGGTTCCGCCTAGTGCCCTCCGCTTTTTCATTATGTTTGTCAGGTCCCTCAATTAGCCAATTGAGGGACCTGAAGTTAGGTCTAGACTGTGAGTGTGATGACATGGAACACCCATCCCTGCAACAAACGACCTTCAACCAAAAGCAACCCACATTCTTTTAAAACTGCAGTCATCAATGATCAAAGAACTATAACACTACTAAACAGTGAATAATTACACACAGCCTAGTCCTTTGCAGTACCCAAATCATAGAGTTGGTATCTATCGAGACTAGACTACTACATGTACTATAAAGTAGGGCCTACTATGCACTGTACTGTAACTGTAGTCTGTAGCGTATGTACTATGTAGTCAACAGCCACGGTACACCACAGTCCACACAATGAATTGCATAATTTATTTTTGTAAATATCATGTGCGTAAGTAATTTGCTGTGAACTTTCCCATCTAAATATCGACCAAATTACCATTATTTCTTGTTTTAACTTCATCTTCAACTCATAATCATCTAGATGGGCGTTACACGACCGCTCTATTTGATGACAATAACAAAATCAAATTGACAGCTCGTCGCCCACCTCATAGCAAGAGTCAAAGATCGCGAAAGTATTCATTAATCGAACTGTGGCGTGAGGGATGATGATGTTGATGCCAGGCTTGGTTATTAAAAAAAAAATCGCGACCCGGGCGCCTTAAATTAAATCCTTGTACAGGTTTCCTGTTAGATTCCTCAGCCCAAAAGAACACTGTCAGATCTGATAAATACCCTGCACGCTCGCCAACCCGCGACACTATTTAAAAGAACCAAAAAACACTCCCAAAATAACTTTCGGGGTTAACCCCGACAGTTTATTTCAACCCATTGAAACCATTGTTTTGAAGTAATTAGGAAGCGTATTACTCTGTAACTTACAAGATTTTTTTGAAAATCCTCTCTTCTCTTTCATTCTTTACAGCATCATGTACATTCACACAATTTCATATATGTGGTCACTATCTTTGCCTGTACCTGACTACAGTTTATTTGCTGTCTTCATTCATACATATGTTATACAGTTGTTACATTTTA
This sequence comes from Ophiura sarsii, assembly GCA_035610835.1. Taxonomy (NCBI): domain Eukaryota; kingdom Metazoa; phylum Echinodermata; class Ophiuroidea; order Amphilepidida; family Ophiuridae; genus Ophiura; species Ophiura sarsii. Next base: position 15,350,056 of record CM069457.1, on the reverse strand, counting down.
ATGTAATATTATTTTTAAGATATAATATTTACCTTTCCTGACCAGCCTAAGAAAAAGAATATTGCGTGGTCATGCTATAATATTATCTTTTGGCGCTTTTTGGTCAAAATTTCAAAAGATATTAGATTAGGTTTTAAAAAAGAAAATCCGTCCCTATTAGTGTCTTTACGTCATAATCTAGCAATTTGGGAATTTTGTACTCAACATTATTTTTGTTAGCCTTGTTGAACTTGTTGAACTGGTTTTTGGTCAAAATTGACGCAAAATTTGGATTCTCTGATCCATTACCTTTCCAAAAATGTCTACTTTTATATGCGTTTAATTAATAGTTCAATCATTACAGCACTCACAAGATTAAAAAAATCAAGTCAAAAACTTCCTTGAGTCCCCCTTAAGATGAAAAAATTATTTCATATTTAAAAGCTATTACATCTGGTTTTGGATTTTGGATTCTCGTCCTATAGGCCTATATAATATGAAATTTGGCTAACAATAATACCAGATCAAGAGTATCTTCATTCTTTGTGCCTAAGATAACCATAAGAGGCGTTATATCGATGCGGTATTTTTTAGGGTACTTTGACGGGTAACCGGAGCATTAGTATGAAGGTCCCGACTGGTACTTTGACGTGTTACTGGGTCAGTATAATATGAAGGTCCCGAGGGGTACTTTGACGGGTTATACTGGAACAGTAGTATGGCGGTCCTGAGTGGTACGGGTTACTAGAACAGTAGTATGAAGGTCCCGAGGGGTACTTTGACGGGTTATACTGGAACAGTAGTATGACATCCCGAGTGGTACTTAACGCCGGGTAACCCGAACATTAGTATGAAGGTCCCGACTGGTACTTTGACGGGTTACTGGGACAGTATAATATGAAGGTCCCGAGGGGTACTTTGACGGGTTATACTGGAACAGTAGTATGGCGGTCCTGACTCCTGAGTGGTACGGGTTACTAGAACATTAGTATGAAGGTTCCGAGGGGTACTTTGACGGGTTATACTGGAACAGTAGTATGACATCCCGAGTGGTACTTAATAACGCCGGGTAACCGGAACATTAGTATGAAGGTCCCGAGGGGTAGGCCTACATTGACGGGTTATACTGGAACAGTAGTATGCAGGTCCCGAGTGGTACTTTGACGGGTTACTGTGGAACAGTATAATATGACGGTGGTACTTAACGCCGGGTAACCGGAACATTGGTATGAAGGTCCCGAGGGGGACCTTTGACGGGTTATACTGGAACAGTAGTATGCAGGTCCCGAGTGGTACTTTGACGGGTTACTGTGGAACAGTATAATATGACGGTGGTACTTAACGCCGGGTAACCGGAACATTAGTATGAAGGTCCCGAGGGGGACCTTTGACGGGTTATACTGGAACAGTAGTATGCAGGTCCCGAGTGGTACTTTGACGGGTTACTGTGGAACAGTATAATATGACGGTGGTACTTAACGCCGGGTAACCGGAACATTAGTATGAAGGTCCCGATGGGATACTTTGACGGGTTATACTAGAACAGTAGTATGACGGTCCCGAGTGGTACTTTGACGGGTTACTGGAACGGCAGTATGAAGGTCCCGAGTGGTACTTTGATTGGTTACCACTCTCCCTGACGATACCGGGGGGTACTTTGACGGCGGGTTACTGGAACAGTAGTATGACGGTACCTAGTACTTTGACGGGTTGCTGGACCCATAGTATGACGGTACCGAGGGGTACTTTGACGGGTTACTGGACCCATAGTATGACGGTACCGAGCGGGTGCTTTGACGGATACCCGGAACAGTGGTAGGGTAGTAGTACGGTCTACTAGTAGTGCTTATGGGTCGGTTGGTTGACATTTGCATACTAGGGGACGTGAATGACTGACGGACGGTCGACTCTTGGTGACGTCGAAATGTCTCTTCATTGTCCATACCTAAAAACACAAGACAAAGACATTATTTATTACTACGCCTTCCTGCCAATGAATATGCCGGTGAATATGGTGGCAGTAGACCAGCCAAAGGCAATCAATGTGTTCAAACTAAATTGAATACGGCATTTTTGTTACAGTTTGACACTTAGGCTAAAAAAAAGAACTTGAATATTGAATATTAAGCTTTCCATTGACAAAAATATGTCATTTTCAGCATAAAAAAGCCATTTTTGGGCAAAAATGTAATTTATGAGCTTTTTATGTTATTAACATCTTTGAACAATGTACTATCCACCAGTAATCAGTTTGACCTGATTAAAGTTATTTAAGGAGTAATTGGGATTTAAAGCTGCTAAAATATAGAGGAAATGAAGGCACAAAAGAAGTACAAATGGCTACTTTTCTTAGTTTTGTAGTTTTATTTGCCACTTATATTTTGCTAGTTGCTTAATCTATCAGGCGATGCTTGAATAAATCGGCAGACTAGTTTGACATGGTCTATGGCATTTATAGATACTTTTATGATGACAAATAGAGTAAAATTTAACATTAAAGGAGCATGCATGGGTTATTTAACATGATGGTATCGAATCACATGGTGAATTATTAGAGGCGTATATACGGGGGGGGGCTTCCGTGCACCCCCCAAAACTCCGCCAAACCAACTTCTTGAACTTCCTTTCATGGTCCTAAAACATATTCATGGTTTTACCAAGATTAATGTTGGTATGCTACGGTTTTTTTTGATCACATTTATTGCCTTTGACTGGTCTACTGTGGGCTAAACAACAATATCGCGTAGCGAAAACGAGGCGAAGAATGTCACATATGCATGCTTCGCGGCGCTAGTGTTGCTTTACGAGATATCAATGGGATATAGATGTTTACTCCCTCAACGGCTAACCTCGGTTCATGGGGGTTCATGGCGACTAATACTTAACACCCTACCCACCACACCCACTCCTCTACCTCATCCCCCTCGATCCCCACTCCACCTCACCTCACGGGGGGGGGGGGGGGGCGCAGGTCTACTCGTACACCCTGTTTCATTTCCCTATCGAACAACACCCTCTGATACATGCCAAAAACCTATTCTATCCGAGAACTGCCCACAATCAAGGGCGAGGTCAGTGCATAGAAATCCTACAGCTTACGGGTTAGCCCCGTAAGGGGCTAGAAGGGAAACTCGCGTGTAAAACCCAAGTACGCAGTGATCCACCGCGTACTTTTTTGTTTTTTTTGTTATTGTGGAATTTTCGTCACGCAGCTCCGGAGCGTATTGCTGTACGCACATTTAAGCGCACTAAATAATTTGTTGCCGCGCCGTGCAGAAACGCGTTCGCTATTTGATGAGCCGCATGCCGCATTGAAGGATTTAAAGTCGAGTTGCAGGCCCATGAATATGATGATGGCTAAACAAATGCAATAAAACAAGGCATAATATATAATAACGGGTGATGGGGTGCATCAGCTATGTTGATCACTGTTTTAATTCCATCATGATTATGGTTTATAGCTCAATTTTTTAGATCAAACGGTTGGTGAACTTTTAACTCACTTTCCATGACTAAATTTAAAATCGCAGTGCCATTCCGTTTTCTTTTTATATTTCCATCAAGTATACCATTTAACACCTAAAAATAATTTATTATTCGTTATGTATTATTTTGTATTCAACAGTTGAAACAGTTGACTTGTGCCCGCTAAAAACCCACAAAATAAAACCCCGCAAAGAATATAAATTAATGAAATCACCTTTCGATCATACACAGTTTGTTTTGTTGATGCTTAGCCTATCTAAAGATGGACAAACTGAATCAAAGTTGTGTAAGATATTCGAAACAAATCATCCATGTACAAAATGGAAGCATACTTCCTAAAACAGCACAAATTTGACTGCTATGTCGTGCCTATATTGGGATAAGATAAACGGCATTTTTTATGATATAGGCCTAAACGTTAATCTTTACTAGTGATATGGAAC